>CM049803.1:0-271696 GCA_027422405.1 Ptychobarbus kaznakovi | reverse complement strand
AGGGGCAAATTAGCATCAGAGCGCAATTCCATAAAAGCTCTGCGTGTGATTTACTGACAATATGCCGATTAAAGAACACAGACAAAGCAGATCATTTCCATAATGACCAGTGCAGTGAAGAGCAGCTCAAATTACCGCCTGCTTTAAGTCATGCATTTTTGGGCATTAAATAATGATGCAAATACCAGTAATTTGACGAGCGCAAACATTAGTAAATCGCATTGCTTGATAATTTTATACTTCCCCTCCCATAATTTTTTTTGTCTGAACGGGAAACTCCTTCTAATGCATATTCAATAAGGCCAGGACAAAAACAACCGTGTCCAAGCCTTTTCAGCGCTAATTCTTCAGTCTTTAGTAAATCCTGACAGTACCTTTTTTAACAGCAAAAAATGGTTTGCACTGGCACAAGCTTTTAGTAAATATGGCCCCTAATCTTCTAAATATGTGATAGGCTTGTGTGACATCTGTTTTGTTATTCACATATAATTTCCCCTCTGCAGATGCTTTGAAATAGAATACAAAAGTTGCATTAACTGATGCCACATTGACACAATTTGACATCAATGACCCCAAACTGTGTTGGTTCTTGCATGTTTCCATTGATGTTAATGATATTTCAGAGCGCTATAGGTTTCAAATGCTAATCAGAGAGAAGATTCGATAGACTAATGATTTGTCACACAGAAGATCCTATTGAGACCATGAATACGAGTGTGCTCCACAGAAGAATGCTTTTCTTTAGGGACTCATTTAACCACAAATACATACAGTACACTGTTAAAAATGCATATGGTTAACGTTACCATGACCAATCAAGCAAGTTATATTTTTATTATCATGCCCAACTGTTGAAGTTTGCATCATCTGTAAGTCTTAAAAAATGCATTCAGCTTAGAGATACAGAAATAATTTTGAGTTGACATGCCTGTAATGTTTCAGTTTCACGCACGTGTGTTTGAGAAGCTGTTCTCTCAGAGCAGTGAGGATGTGTCCATGCAGCGCTACCTCACAGCTTTCCGGTCATCTGTTCACACTTCAGTCAGTGTCTCCATCCTCTGTGCCCAGAAGAGGTCAGTACTGTTAGCCTGGCTCGCCAATGTGTTAGACTTTCTATATACGTATATAAGTAAGCTTGACCAGCTTGATCGTGCAAGACACTCTTTAGATATTTATTCTGTTGGCCATATGGGCCAGTTGATTCACACCTTTACAGAAAAGTCAATTGCATCTGAAGGACTGTCACAATGTAAATGCACCTGACTAAGATAACTGAAATGCATATAATATTTCAATACTTATCCACACATACTTTGCCACCAGAATATAATTTTGTAATGCCTGTACTGGGTCGAATTCCTTGTTATTGTGACCATTATTTATTGAATCTATAATTCCTCAGACTGCCCAGGTATCCACAATGCTCTTTTATTATGGACTTTGTGTAAAAAAAAAACTTTGCTAGCTTGTATCTCACATCAAATAATTTTTGTCCCAGTATCATAGATTTATGCCACATTTAGTCCTAATGGCCAACGTGTGGGATTTTAATGAAATTTCTCCATAGATGATTTTCAAAGAACAATCTGGAAAACTATTTGCACTACAACTAAATGCTGTTCTGTCATATGTTTCTTGTTAAATGCATGCGTGTGCATGGACTAGGCTGAAGATTTAGAAAATCAAAGCTTGAAGCTGTGTGTGACCTTTCTGGAGGAGATTTCCGTCAGACGTGTACGGTTGTGCTGGAGATATGTGCTGCAGTGTAACCTACATGAGAAGGTACATTGCAAGGTTGCTTAAAAATTTTCTCAATTCAGGGTTGCTTAAAGACATGGGGATCAACCCCATAAAACTTAATTAAAATTATAATTAAAGGGGTCTGTATTTAGGTTAAGATATAATATCGATATTGATATCTCTGTATGAATATTATAGAGTGGATAGGAATTCTACAGAAGAAAGAAAGCTTTATGAAGAGCAAATGGTTAAAAAAACAGACAAGAAAGTAAAACCATTGTAGGATACTATATCATCACACTCACACATAAGCATGCAGTGTTTCAGCTGTGGTGTTGTGCTGTGTTTTAGTTATTGCCCAAACACAGTGCTGAGACCATCAGTACAGCACGCAATAAAAAACTGAAGAAGTCGTTACCAAAGAAAGGAGACGTGCCTAAAGAGAAACCAGGGACGGAAGCCACAGGAAGGACAGAGTCATTGTCACAAAGTATGTATCATCTTGCTGTATCATTATAATAACTGTAAATATGAACACTCACTTGCCTCTTCTCTTGTAGTCTGGATAAGATGCACCAGGCACTGACAGAACTGTGCGCTTCCTACAGTATCTGTGCTGATTTCACCGTGTTCAAACACATCATTGTACCTGCTGAATTCCTGCTCTCACAGCTGGAGATCAGACTCAACAAGTATTGCTCATTTTTAAGTATTTACTATGAAACTACAATGTTGTCAAGATGAGTTTGTTGAAAATCCTCCCAGGTACACACTGTGTCTTAAAGGAATACCCCAAGTTCCCCATTTTTTTAGGTTAAAATGAAGCATGTACAATGGAAGTAAAAGCAGAATGATGAAGTGCATCTTTTTAGGTGTTATATTATCATGCAAAGTTATAAAATTGGACACAACTTTACACAGAAAAGGTTTTTACACCTAAATAATGTTAACATGGATATTGTGGTTATTCTTCTGAAGTAGAGTATTTTAACTTTCACAGATTGGCCCCAATCTCTTATGTGTGCCTCACTGTAATCTAGACTTTAGCTTTCGAAAACCATTTGTGTAGTAATCAACATTATGCTTCAAGATCAACTGTCAATTTAGCATAACTTGTTTTGAACCCAGAATATTCCTTTAAAGGTTGTTTGAGAGAGATTCAGCCTTCAAAACTGTAAAATGTCAATGAAAAAGAATTAGCTAAAAACGCACCGGTCTGATAAATTATTAATCATGCACTGCTCTGTTCATTCAGCATTACTGCGAGCTAACGAATAGAGGTTTACAGGGTTATTGTACAGATGGCCAATTATAACCAGAGCACTCACGAAATCGCCCGACCCTCTGACCTGCTGGCTGGGATTCAGGCGTACGTCACAAGTCTGCAGAGCCTCAGCTGCTACATCAACATTGATGTCACACGACTGGTGAAGAGTGTCTTGTTGCAGCAGACGCAACCGCTGGACTCATATGGAGCACAGACCATCACAACACTCTATACAAATTGGTAAGTCCTCATGAAAATGTATTAGCTTACAGGGCCATTCCTTCTAAGCTGAGACTTTCCTTCACTACCACTAGGCTGTGGATCAGTGACCACCTTTCATGAAATCAAACAAAACTGGTTCCACTCTGACCAAAGTGTGCATGTGCATGTGCATGCGTGAATGAACTCAATGACATTTGAAAAATTTTCCTGTACTCTTTTTACACAACTCGATGTCACCAGTCTCTGCTCCTGACCTTCGTCCAGAGATGGTGTGAAGAACGCAATGGCAGTGTAGGCAACGCCAGTTGACCCAGACAACCATTCAGTTCATGTTCACATCAAGTGTGCCTGATAAGTCCTGAAAAGCGACACCAAAACATTCACCCCTGGTGGCTGGCTGCAGTATTAATAAACCATGCAAATCTAAACAAATTGGACATAAGCCAAACTACAAATCAAATTGCACTTCAAATTAATTTCCCCAAATATGCTTTATGCCATTTTAGGTAGTTCTTATCATGCAGAGAAACGAAGGGTTCGTTTTTCTTATTAGTTTGTTTATAGTTAGTTATTTGATGCAGACTTGATCTCACAAATGCTGCATCGGCACAAGATGACAGCCCCTATACCTGGGGCAGTTTGGCTTCACTTTTTTATAGTGGAAGGAAGCGAAGGGTCATTAATCTTTTTTTACAGTCTATGAATCACATATGATAACAACAAGTGAAAAACAATGCGGGCAGAAAACACAAAAACACTCTCGGCGTGAATGGCTGATTCACATGTCACAGCTGAATTTTCTCAAAGTTACCTCTCAAATAGTAGCATTTTGCTTCTGCAATTGTATGTCCCTTCAACCAGTTCTGTTTGTTCTCTCCATTCTTAAGTATCTTGTTACTGTTTGTTTACTGACTGAGAAACCGCTTCAGACGAATCCGAGAGAGAGAGAGAGAGAGAGAGAGAGTGATCTGAACAAATATGAATACATTCAGACTGGTTTGCCAAGCTGTTTGGCTAATTCACTCAAAAGAAAGAACTGACTGATACTAATAATTAATTGACACATGATTTGTATTGCTGGTTCATTCGACAGAAATAGGCACACACATAATAACAGATGAAAATTTGCAGGCAAAATGTTTTTCAGGTCGGTCAGAATGCTGATGATCACAGCGCAGGTGCTGTCTAGTGCTGTCTGCAGGTTCTCTGTTAGATTGTTTCATATCAATAACGCATTCAAAAGGGAGTCCGGAATTATTGAAACACTGATTTAATCAGGAAATACCTTTATGAGTGTGTCACTGAATCATAGAATACTTACATTTGTGCTGTTCTAAGTATCAGATTTGTGGTCTCTAATTTAAATGTGACCCTGGACCACAAAACCAGTCATAAGGGTCAATTTTAGACATTGAGATTTATACATAATCTGAAACCTGAAAAAATATTATTTGTTAGGATAGGACTAAATTTGGCCGAGATACAAGTATTTGGAATCTGAGAGTAAAAAATAAAACAAAAGAATCCCCTGAAAAATATTTGAGAAAATCGCCTTTAATGTTGTCCAAATGACGTTCTAATCAAGAAAAAAAACGTTTTGATATATTTATGGTAGGAAATTTACAAAATATCTTCTTTACTTAATATCCTAATGATTTTTGGCATAAAATAATAATGGATAATTTTGACCCATACAAAATTGCTACAAATTTTGGCTATTGCTACAAATACACCTGTGCTACTTAAGACTGGTTTTGTGCTCCGGGGTCACATATGTGGTTACTGTGTTTAAATGTGTTCCTGGTTGAAATGGTTTCTGTTGTTAGGTTTCTGGAGGGTCTCTTGCGTCAGGCCAGCAGTGCTCTCATAGTCCACTGTCCTACCGCACAGTGTTTTGTAAACCAGAATACTGAGAATGAGCAGAGCTTTCATGCTGAGGAATACTCTGACATTTGTGGTAAGCTGAAAATTAAGATACTATTTTAGCTACATAGCTAAATATTGAATCTATATATTATTATTTCACATTTTTAATGGCCTACTGGATCTGTACACCGATTTAACAGAATTTTCATACATTTAATTTAAAGCATTTTTTTCACATAATATTCAATTCAAGGTTATTTGTATATTTTTACGATACAATTGTTGCAAAGCAGCTTTACAGGAAATTAAGTTTCTACAATAGATTTATATATTGCAGATTATTGCAACTTAATATATTTAACTTATGGCAAAATGTGGTTAATTCTGTATATTGTCTGATGGTTGGCTTCCTCTGAGGTCCTCTGAGGGGTTGGCATCATCTCTTCTCAGGTGTTTGGCATACTTCTCAGGCATAATTGTACATGCTTTTCTTATAATAATAATAATAATAGTAACAATACAAAGTAATGTAATATGTATGAAAATATATTTAAATCATTCTGTATACAAGTCTACAGTCCCTATTTTTGTATTTTCTTAAAATTGTAAACTTTAAATGGATACATGGCAAAAGCCTTATTGCGATTTTATGATGACATTTCTGTGTAGGTTTGCGATCGTTGGCTGAACTGATTGGCCCTTATGGACTGAAGTTTTTAAATGAGAACCTCATGTGGCACATCATATCCCAAGTTGGAGAACTGAAGGTATGACGTCTTTCAAAATGAAGACATAATTTATCTTTTGACATAATTTTCAAACATGGCTAAATAAAAGTGTATAAATGATTGAATTAAATCATGTTGTCATTGTCAGAAACTCGTAAGTGACAACATGGATGTCCTGGTGCAAATGAGAGCTAACTATGAGAATCCTGAAGCAATGAGTGACCTTAAAAAGAAACTGACAGGTACAATTATGGAGCCTACATTTATAAATTTTCATTACTCATGCTTAAATCTGATCTGTCAAGACTTAGAAACTTATATCCTACATAATTGTCTGCAGTTTTTATCATTCTTCATTTAAAAAAAATCACAACAACTACTTTATTATTAAATATAAATAAATCACTAAACAAAGAGGTTATACTTTATTTTAAGGTGTCCTTGTTACAGTGTAGATTATACATTTAAGTACTGAGTAATATTAATTAGCTACATGTACTTACTATATGGATAGGGTTAGGATTAGAGTTTGGTTTAGGGTTACTTGAATGTAATTATGCACATTTTATTGTTATTATAATAGTAAATACATATAACATGTGTAACAAGGACAACTTAAAAAAGTGTTGCCACCAAATACATGTGTTGCCTCTTGCAAAAAGATAAAGGTCTACTCAACTAAGAAACATTAACATTCTAGAGAATTCCCATTGTATGGCAGAGGTTTGTGGGGGTCCTATTATTTCCCAGTATGTGGATACTTCTGTGGACAAAGCAAGCTCTATACAGATATGGTTTTCTAAGTCTGGTGTGGAAGAATTTGACTGGCTTGCACAAAGACCATCTGGGGCCAGTTTAATAAACCTAGCCGACCAACTAGCAGTTACCAAAGGGTAATAAGTTGTATCTTGTGGAGGAAAAAAAAATTAGATGACTAGTGAGAATTTTTTTTTTCTGTATTATGACGTACAGTCAGAGTGAAACAGATTATTGAAAAATTACATAAAATATAGGGCAGGACTTGGTTCTGTCCATCAGTGGGTGAATTAATGGAGGCAGATCTGGATGTGAGCTTGCAGAAGGGGCAGGTTTTTAGTGAGCTTAAAATGTTTGATTAAAAAGCATCTGGTAAATCCATAAATGCAAAAACAGCTGTTCAGGCTATTGGGTGATGGACAGGATTAGATGAATAAGCTTCACTTTAGAACACCATTTAATGTAGCATTCAGTGTTTCTGTATTCTTTCATAAAATGAAAATATTATATATCCCTGATTAAATTAGTATTTATTATGGGCGCTGTTCAGCACGCCTCTGTATGCAAGTGGATTATGGACAAGCCACCACACATGCTTACTTTAGAAGCACTTTGCTAGTGCCAATGAAAATAAAATATCAGCCTAACAATAAGAAGCAGTATGTATTATTTATCAGCAGTGGTAAGGACAGAAAATAACAATGGAACGTTGCCTGATCTCGACTGTTTGACAAGAGCAGTTTCAGTTTCTTGAGCACACGAAACTGAATCAGGAGGGGAAATGTCTGTCCATGACCAGTTGTCACTATCTGACGTTTCAACAGGCAGTGCACTTGAGCTCTTCTCTCACACTATTAAAGGTGCAGTGTGTAATATTTAGGAGGATCTATTGGCAGAAATGCTATGTTTTTTTGTAGCCTATGTCATATTTGTACTAGACCTTAAATGTAACCCGGGCCCTGGCCCGGCCCCAACCAAACCCCCCCGCCGCCGCCGCTTCCGGGACTCATGGGAGGATCTATTTGCAGAAATGCAATATAATATACACAAATATGTTTACAGAGGTGTATAAAGCCTTAAATGATGAACCGTTATGTTTTATTTCCTTAGAATGAACAATTTCTATCTACATGCACCGCGGGTCCCCTTACATGGAAGTTGACCCCATGTTTCTACAGTAGCCCTAAATGGACAAACTGCTCTACAGAGTGCATTTTGTCACTATGTATTTCTTGTGAATAAAATACGTACACAACTAATGAACAAATTACGATAATATTCCATTATCTGTTTAATTAAGTAGATATCATTCCTTAATTTACCTTTGTAAAGAAACCTCACTGCTTGTCTCAGACGACGACATCTTAATCATGTGTCGGCCACCATAGCTTATCTATGTGCAATTCATAACCTCACCGCTAGATGCCACTAAAATGTACATACTGCACCTTTAAAGCTCCCTTAAGTTCAAGTTCAAGTTGAGCTTTATTGTCATTCCGCTACATGTGTGGACATACAGTGGGACGAGATGTCGTGCCTCACAGGACCACGGTGCTACATAAATACAGATAAACAACACAAAGTAAAACAGTATAAACCTATAAACAACTAACCTACTGTCAGCTTTGACTATGCATATGCTATATATATAAAAGTGGTTACCTATACATAAAAAAAAAACATAATGCTATAACCAGACATGGAAAAACTGTGCCAAAAATACAAATATAAGAGAATTGCTTCTACCAATATCCTACAAAATAAATTAACGTAATGCAATTTATAGTAGATCACTATAAAGTATTAAAATATTATTGAATAAACACAATACAAATACAGTTAAATATAATAATTCTACAAAATATATATTTTTTATTAAAATGTATTCGTGTTTTATAAGCTGGGGGATGTTTTAATCATTCATAATACTCATATTCCTCTGTGGCCTTGTACTGTAATTAAAAGATGGTGTATCCTGTATTTTTTATCAGGCTGTGAGAATGTTTTGAAGAGAGTGACAATTGTTGGTGTGATTCTGTCATTTCGCTCCATGATCCAAGATGCTCTCGGGGAGGTGAATGTTTCTATTTATGACTCATAATTAGATTTGAATTGGAACAGATTTGATCAAGTGTTTTCTACATTCATATATATTACAATAATATGCAATGTAATACTTGTAATGTCAAAAATATATATTTATATTTACACATGTTCAAGCTTTAAATAAGTACACTAATCATCTCTGCATTTGTCATGGTATGTGTAGCATCTTATAGTATATAAATAATAGTAAACAGTTTTTACATGTTATATGTACTGCCTGGTTTATGAGTGAGCACAGGACGTAAGTGTACTGATAGTTTCCATCTGTAGATCATGGACAAACACTGCCCGTTTCTAATGAGACCCATCAAAAGTTTAAAGGACATAATCTACGCTGAATGTGACATCAAGGTAAATCGCTGTCACTGCTACTGGAATAAGATTTATTCATTTAGCTTGTGTCTGTCTGTAGGGAAGAGAGAAAGAGCAAACGCAAAAATATTAACTTTGCCACATCAACATTGTTATTCAACTAAACGGAATCAACCCTGAACTAAATTGAGCTGAATAAAGACGCTATTGTCTTCCACAGAGCAGTTTTACAGCAGAAATTAAAGTTTCATAGTTAAGTTTCATAACTGATTAATTTTACAACATTAATATAGTTTTTTTCCTGTTTATTGTGAAGCTGCTTTCAAACTATTAGAAGTGTATAAAGCGCTTCATAAATAAATGTGACTTGACAAAACTCTGTGATAAATTACGTGCATGTATTTAACATTTACATGCTGCTTTTTCGACATTACAAGAAATACCTCATCTTAAGAATTTTCTTTTTTTTTTACATATAGGTGACACTCGGTGTGTATGAACTGGCTTCGGCAGCTGGTTTGTCATGTGAGATCGACCCTGCGCTGGTTTCAGCCATAGCAAACATGCAGACAGGTGAAGTCCCAATATAGAAGTTTGCCTATCTGGAGCGACATCTCTACTTAGTCAAATTTTTTCCAATATATTATTCATTATTATCCTTTCCAGACAACTCATCCACTGAGGAGGATTTCAAAATCAGCTACCTGCTGATGGTTTTTATAGCCGTATCTTTACCCACCCTGTGCCTGGATCCAAACTCATTCTACAGCCGACAACATGGAGGTAACGTTGGGCAGAAGAGCAGGAGTTACACAATGGGCAATGCAAATGCAGTCTTACAAGTTGACGAAAACAAAGGATTGCAAGGAGCAGATTATCACTGAATGTAGATAAACTACAGAACGTCTTCACTTGCTTAGCTGGAGCTAAAACTTTATGACTGATGTATATTGACTTATATAAGAGGAAACAGACTTAACCTTGCTTAACATGAGCTCCAGTTTTCTGTGTTTTACTAAAATATCAGTGCTTTGTTTACCATAACCAGCCTCATCATAGCTTTCTGAAAGACCATGTACACAAGCCCAATATTTACCGTAAATGAAAAACTTTTAAGATGCATTGTGCTGAACTATTTCTGAAACTCAAAAGAACTTGACTTGTTTTTCAACAGGTCACCAAAACAACATTCATTGCTTGGCGACTGCAGTTAACCATCTTGCTGCAGCTATGTTCACTGTCCAGAGTAAAAATATCCAGACGCAACTTCAAGATTTCCTGAAGGTGAATGATACCCCATTGAATGCACAGCAAGAATTCAGCATTTTTCATTCTATACACTGACATTAAAAAATCCACAGCAAATATTTACTGAAATTCTTGGTAATGCTTCCAATAAGGTTCCATTTGTTAATGTTAGTTAACTATATTTGTTACCATGAACTAACAATGATAAATTGTTTTAAAGCATGTGTTAATCTCAGTTAATGTTAATTTCACAATTTACCAATTCATTATTAAAAAATAAATGTTGTTAACATTAGTATTATTGATATTAGGACCTGGGCTAACATGAACCAACAGTAAAAATACATTTGTATTTTCATTAACTAATGTTAACAAAGATTAGTAAATACTGTAACATTTGTATATATATATATATATATATATATATATATACTATATATTGCTAATGGTTAGTTAGTGCGAGTTAATGCACTAATCATTAATCTGACCTTATTGTAAAGTCTTACCAAAATATTTTATCTAATTTATCTGATTATGCTCATCTTGTAGGTGGCATCATCTATCTTACTGCAGTTAGGTCAGAATGTGGAGCGAGTGGAAATAAAGAACAGAGATTCAGTTTATCTCATTCTACACATGGTAATAAATCTTTGGAGAGTAATATAATTACTATAATTTAAAAAAGTTTATTATGCAAATCTTACTTTTGTATTCTTTGGTTTGTAGATAGTGGAGCAGTCACCGTTCTTGACTCAAGACATGCTGGAAATGTGTTTTCCATATGTTCTCCTAAGAAACGCTTACAGAGAAGTGCACAAGACCTTCATCCCCACTATGGGCTAAACTTGTGAGGATGTGGAATCAAGACTTTGTTTTTGTATATATCATAGTTAAAACATTGAAAATGATATTCAGCTGTTTTAATTGTTATTGTGGATACCTGTCTTTAAATGGATTCCAGTGGACTCTGGTGAAACTGGGAGAAAATAACAATATATAGAAAGGTGTTAGGATAATATAGCTGCATATTAATCATTTAACATTTAACCTCGTTTTCATGACAATTAATAACTGAACTCTGTATTTCCAAGTAGATAATTCTCACAAGATGATACATTATACAAATTAAATGATTACCATAATTTGTAAATTTGGTTTAATCTTCTTTATTGCCTCAGAATATAAGCAGAAAACCCTATATAATGCAAAACAAAAATTTGACATTGAAAAATGTGTTGTACAATGAGTCTGACTGTGCTGTACATTGCACATTTGTACTTGTTTAAATGCATTTAAATTAAAGCTTTTTCTAGAAATGATCAAAAATGTGATTTCAAATAAAGTGAAAATGTCATTTAATAACATTTTAAAAAATCATATACTTTTGTCTGTTTTGTTATGTTCACATATACTAGTGTGGTGGTTTACATGAACAGATTTTAAAGGATATTTGTAAATAATTAAATGGATTCAAAAGATATTTGGTTGAACACTAAGCATGATCTTGCAGGTAAACATTTCCTTGAAAAGTAATTTAGCAACATGTTCCTCTCGTGACTCTATTAACATTTCAGCCTCCTCTTTTTTCTGCTGAAGTCTAGCAGTTAAACTGAAGATATAAAGGTCCCTGGTTCGATCCCGGGTTTCGGCAGAGGGGAGCCGGGAGTGCTTTTTGGACACCACACTGATGCTCGCGGGTCAGCTGCTTTTCTCAGCACCTCCTGAGGCGTTTCTACACTCTTAACAGAAGGGTAGACGCCCCTGCTGCTGCTTGGTTCCATGGTGTAATGGTTAGCACTCTGAACTCTAAATCCAGCGATCTGAGTTCAAATCTCGGTGGAACCTGCTAGGTTTTGACTGGCAGTACTCGGCAAAGAGGACCCTACTTCATAACCTTATCTGTGGCAGCGTGTCTTGAAAAGGAGTGCTACAGTGGCCTCCTCCTGTAACTGCCCCTGTGATGAATCTGACATACTGGCTACGTCCGAAACGTAATTTCAATAAGTACTTACTTAAGCGGCTAAAAGAGTATGTAATCTAAAGCCACATCTTTTCGAGTATGAATGCGATCGGCCATGTTGACGTTATCATGTGATCTATGACATTATAACAAGCGCAACAACTTAAAAGATATGAGCGACCGGTTTAATTAATCTATCTGTAAATATTTTGACGTTGATGAAATTTGCAAATTTTTGGTCTAGTTGAAGAAACAGATTGTAGGTGATTGTAGTATTGTATTGGTGCTTGTAGTATAACCAATACATTTTGGGTTGATTTAAGTTTTGATATTTTTAACTCTACTAATATTACTCACATTTTAATCCTTAAATATGTTCGTTTTTATTAAGAAAAAAACTAAATTGTTATCTCTTGAATGTTATTAATTTCTTAATTTTATGTGCACACACAAAACTGGCTTAAATATCCTTAGTTTTCTTCTTTTTCTTGATAAATGTCTCTCTGGTTTCATCCCTGAGGCTTATAAATAACAAAAACAACAAAAGCTATTTTTAATGCATTATGATTATATTAATTTTATGAATATTCAAATATACTGAATCTTTTTTTCCTGTGTGTATAATCTCATACTATGATGTACGCAAACCCATTGTAGTTATGTTTTCTGTTTTTTTAGTGTGCTCTAGGAGGTGTTAATACATCGGTGCTCTGGGACACGGGGTCACAAGTTTCAATTGTGGGTACAGAGTGGAAGAAGAAACATCTTCCTGACGTAGAGGTGAGACCAGTGAGAGAGCTTCTTGAGGAGGGAGAACTCAACCTAACAGCGGCGAATGGGACAAGCATCCCATATGAAGGTTGGATGGAAGTGGAGTTTTGGCTGTCTGGAAACATTGAAACTGAAGGAAGAGACAGACATTTGCTGGCACCAATTATCATTACACAGTGAATTAGAGAAACTGATAATCGGCTTTAATGTGATTGAAAAATTGGTCCAAGCTAATACTGCCCAGCAGATTCCTTTGAGCGTCCTTGTGAACACACTGAGTTCATCTCTGGAAGTTAGCCCTAGGAAAGCGAGAGCCGTCTTATCTCTCCTGAAGAAACGCAAAGACAACAACGGCTGTCATATTGCAAGACTGGGACGAAAATCCATTATTCTTCCAAGGTGCGTGAGAGTGAACGACAGTTGTGGCAAACTGAAAAATATGATTCGTCTGGGAGCACACGTGATGCTGGAGTCCAATCCAGATGCACCCTGGCCTGCAGGGATAAAGGTAAACAAACAGCTCATTCAGATGCCTCTGAAAGATAATGACAACCTCACCGTAGTGGTGGAAAATACCACAGATGAGGAGGTGACCCTTACTGCGCAGACAGTCCTGGGGTGGCTGCATGCAGTGAATGCCATCCATCAACTGGAATTGAAACCACCGCCTATGACTGAACCTCAACCTCAGTCATCACAATTCAATAACGACTTACCTCGAGAGATTCAGCGCAGGGTTCAAGAAAGTGAAGGATGGGACCCTCCAGTGGAGTTCAATCACTTACCTGGGGAACAACAGGAACATGTGAGATAGCTATTGAGAGAGAATAGCGGGGTGTTCGCTAAAAATAACTGGGATACTGGATGTATTCGGGACCTTAGAATGGACATTCGTTTGAAAGATGACATCCCTGTCCAAAAGACGTACAATGCAATCCCACGGCCCTTATGTCAAGAGGTGAAGATCCACATACAGAACTTGCTGAGTCAGGGGTGGATCCAAAAGTCAACATCCTCCTATTCCTCGCCAATTGTGTGTGTGAGAAAGAAGGATGGGAGCTTGCGTCTTTGTGTGGACTATCGGCTGCTCAACAAGAAGACACACCCTGACCGGCATCCCATCCCACGAATTCAAGAGATCCTAGAAAATCTAGGAGGGAACTCCTGGTTCACGGTGCTAGACGAGGGTAAAGCCTATCATCAGGGCTTCATGAGTGTAGACAGTAAGGCATGCACGGCATTCATAACACCCGGGGGGCTGTACGAGTGGGTACGGATACATTTCGGCCTCACGAATGCTCCTGCCGCTTTTCAGAGGTACATGGAAGAACGTCTAGGAGAGTTGAGGGATGATATCTGTGTACCCTACCTTGACGACGTGTTAGTCTTCAGCAAGAATTTCTCCCAGCACCTTAAGAACTTGAGGAGAGTGCTACAGCGACAGAAGCAGCGTGGAATCAAGCTAAGGCCAAATAAATGCAAGGTTTTCAAGCGGGAAGTTTGCTATGTGGGCCGCATCATTTCGGAACATGGGTACAGCATGAACCCCAAATAAATAGAGGTAGTGCAAGCACTCAAGTGGGAAATGCCCAGCACTGTTCGCGAGGTGAGGAAGCTAATGGGTTTCCTGTGTTACTACAGATCGTACATTGCTGACTTTGCCAAAACAGCCAAACCCTTATATGAGCTGTTGACAAAACACAGTATGTGCAAAATGAAAGGCTCAGGAAAGAAAGGAAGTCCTTCCTCACAAGCATCTCCATCACAGCCAGTAGAGTGGACAGGGAGACATCAGGAAGCGCTGGAGAAGCTGATTGCAGAGTTGTCAGGCCCACCCATTATGGCGTACCCAGATTTCGAGAAGCCATATGTTCCTCACGTGGATGCATCAGAAGAAGGGCTGAGAGCTGTATTGTACCAATGACAGGAAGGCAAACTCAGAGTAGTGGGTTATGGGTCCCGGACTCTGATCCCTGACGAAAATAACTACAGGATGCACTCTGGGAAGTTGGAGTTCCTAGGGCTCAAATGGGAAATCGTTTCCGTGACTACCTGTTTCATGCGCCACATTTCACTGTCACAGTCAAAGAGTGTACTCAGGAATGTGAGCCAGAAGTTCTGGGATCAATCGGGGAAGCCCTAAAAGCCCAACGATGGGGAGAAGTGGATTGGATATCTGCAATTACCTGCAACATAGATGTCTTACCTGAGGAGCTGAAGGGTGGATCAGAGATCAGTCGACAGCTAACACGTCAGGATATCAGGAATGCCCAGCTGAGTGATCCAGTCATTGGCAGAGTACTTGAACTGAAAAATAAATAACTCTACCTCAAACACAGAGACAAATTGAAGAAACCGGAAGCTGTGAGACGACTCTTACAACAATGGCATCATTGATGAGGAAGGTACCCTGCAAAGAAAAATAATGACTAAAACTCAGTTAGTTGTCCAAGAAAATTTGAAAAGGATGATACACAAGTACTTACATGAAGACATGGCTCACCTCGGTGCTGATCGTATGGTGGCAGCAGCTCGTGCACGTTTCTTCTGGCCGAGAATGAGAGAAGAAATAGAAAAGAAAGAAGCCAAATCGGATCACCAGAACCCCAATCCACAGCATTGAGACAACGGCCCCATTTGAGATGATCTCGATTGATTACCTGCACCTGGAGAAAAGTAGAGGGGGAGCAGAGTATATCCTCGTGGTCATAGGCCATTTTTCAAAGTTTGCCTAGGCATACGCCACCAGAAACTAGTCTGGAAATACAGCAGCCCAGAGGATCTTTGAAGATTTCATTATGCGCTTTGGTTTTCCCGCAAAGTCTACAATGACCAGGGGAGGGAGTTCGAGAACAACCTGTTCCAAAAGCTACAGAGTTACTGTGGGATTAGGAATTCACATACAACTCCCTACCATCCCCAAGCTAACCCGGCAGAGAGGTTCAATAGGACACTGTTGCGGATGTTGAGGACCCTAGTGGAGACAGAGAAGTCAAATTGGGCAGACCAGCTTAACAAAGTTGTCCATGCCTATAATTCTACGGCGCATGAGTCAACTGGATTTTCTCCATGCTTCCTTCTTTTTAGTCGAGAACCAGTTCTCCCGATTGATCATGTGTTCCCCACAAAGCAATGCAGGAATACGTAGTCTCATGTCGACTACGCTGAAAGATGGAAGAGGTCCATGCAAGAAGCATATGGAATTGCAATGAAGAACATGAAGAAAGCAGCTGCAAAAGGGCAGAGGAACTACATCCGGAGGGTGTGGAGTTCTGCATTGGAGCCAGGTGATCACGTGCTGGTGAGGAACCTGTCAGAAAGGGGCGGTCAAGGAAAGCTGCGAGCATACTGGGAAAAGCAAACATATGTGGTGAAAGGAAGGAGAGGAGAGGATGGCCCAGTGTATGTAATAGTACCACTGAATGGGACTGGAAAGGAAAGAGTACTACTCCGGTGTCCAGGCTCCACCGCTGCCCGGTGTCCTGGCTCCACCGCTGCCCGGTGTCCTGGCTCCTTCAGCTGCACCACTGCTCAGTGTCCAGGCTCCAAGTTCTCAGTGTCCAGTCTGCTTCAGCTACACTAGTGCTACACTAGTGCCCTCAGCAATGGTAAAATTTTATTTGTATACTAATTGTCACTCATTTAGTCATTTGCAATTAAACCGCAAATCCCACAAACTCACTTTGCATGTAATTAGCTAACCATAAGTTATATATTTCCAGGCTGTTGATGAGCACTGCATTCCTGGAATGGCCCGGGTGGATGCGTTGGCGGAGTGTCTTGTGGAGCTGCGCACACAGATGAGCCTCACACTTACCAACCAACAAGTTTCAACCATTGTGGGTTTGTGGCAGAACCTGGACCAATTTGATAAATATAGGGTGGTGTATGCTGCTCGTCATCAAGACAGGCAACTTACAGGACGTTTTAGATCCCAGAAAAAGAAAGCCGTCTTCACTCCTGGTGTTGACAGCACAAAAATATGTGTTTTGGGTTCTAGCGGCTCTCCAGCACAGTGGCCTAATTGCTGTCATCTTGTTGAAATTATTTTCATAAGGTTATGTAACATCCACCGAAGCCCCAAAAAACAGCAGACAGAATCTCTGTCTAGATGGAATCTCATTCTTCGTGATTACAGAAGAATTTGGGAGCTAATCCGGAGCAATGAAATGGTGATGAGCGAAACAACCCTTCAGCTAGTTGAGGTAAATCAGAGGAAACTTACAATGTGGCACAATAACCATTTAAAGGGTCAGGAGGTATCTGTGCTGTTGCAAGGGCTGGACCTTCCAGTGGCACTGGATGCTCTGCTTCCAGCACGAGTACAGCCTGTTGTGCCTCCACAATATACCCACAGCTGGACAGGCAAAGACAACGTTTTGAAAGATCAAGCCCTCAGCTGCCTGTACATCTGCCACAGCAACTTCATTTGAGCCATCAGCCTAACACCTTCAGCGTTCAGCCAGCTAAGAACAATTTATCCCAGGCCGACAGCACCACACCCATTGGTTCCTGACACACCCACTGCCCCTGTTGTGTCTCAGATGTTTCTGGTGCCCTGCCCAGCCCCATTTTCTACCATTGACCCTTGAGAAATTTCCTCTGACCCACCTGCAAATTACACAGCCACCCCAACCAAATGGTCATGCAATCGTACTGTAAGAGCAAATACATGCATAAAGTGTGGTCAATTTGGTATACAAGAAACTGGCCATAGCCAGTACAAAGGCAAAATATTTTGCCCAAACAAAGAATCATTTACTAAGGAGCAGTGGTTACAGAATATGCGTAAATAACACATTTGTTTCTCTCAACTGCTCTGTGTACCCATAAATACAAATTAACTAGACAAAATTACTAGCAACATGGGCACTGTCTTCTCTAATACACTAGAAACTGTTGCCCCCATCAAATTAAAAAAGGTTAGAGAAAAACATGCTGCGCCATGGTACAACAGTTATACCCATTCTCTCCAGAAAAACTCGTAATCTTGAGCGCAAATGGGAAAAACTAACTTGGAAGTCTTTATAATTGTGTGGAAAAACAGTATGTCCAGCTATAGACAGGCTCTAAAAGCTTCCAGGACTGAGCATATCCGCAAACTCCTAGATCAATCCAAGGTTTTTATTTAGCAGTGGCTAGATTAAAAAAAAAAACGAGGTAAAGAAAATTATTTCATATTACTCCAATTTTACGGTCTCTGCACTGGCTACCTATTAAGTTTCGTATCAGTTACAAAATAGTATTACTTGCCTATAAGGCCCTATATGGGTTAGCTTGCATACCTAACTAGTTTATCACGTACAATCAACGCTCCCTAAGGTCGCAAACTCTGGACTTTGGTAGTACCTAGAATAGCAAAATCCACTAAAGGAGAAGAACTTTTTCATATTTAGTCCAAACTCTGGAATGGCCTTCCTATATCGGGTTCAGACACACTCTCTCTATTTAATCTAGTTTAAAGACACATCTCTAAAGCCAAGAATTATATATGCATCTCTAATCTTGTACTGCAGTTATATTGATCAAATGCACATTATATGCTTTATGTTGGGTTGAACAAATAATTTTTTGCTTGGATGGAACAACAACTACACTAATTATGTCTCTATTTGTTTCTCTGTTTCCATTATATGGTAACTAGAAATTACACAAGCTTCAGTCTGGATCTGACCCTTTAAGTGATCCGAGATGACCAAACGCCTGAGAAGAGATGATACCCCCCTCAGACAATATACAGAATTAACCAAAACAAATGTTCACAAGTTAAATATATTACGTTTCTGCAATATATTAATCCATTGTAGATACTTATTTTCCTGTAAAGCTGCTTTGCAACGATTGTGTCGTGAAAAGCACTACACAAATTATCTTGAATTTAATTGTTTCTGTGTGATGCATTCATTTTGCTCCCTTGGTTGGATCTGTTCTTTTCTTTATCTTCCAGCCATATTTAATGTTAAAGTATTATAGCACTTTTTATTTTGGATTATTATAGAAATGTTTAGGTGTAGAGGAAGCAATATTAAGTAAAATACCAAAATGTGTATATGTGAGAATGTCAAGTCACCTTTATTTATATAGCGCTTTTAACAATACAGATTGTGTCAAAGCAACTGCACAATATCAAAATAGGAAAATAGTGTGTCAATAATGTAAAATGACAAGATTAAACACTCAATTTTCAGTTAAAGGCATTTCATTATTGAATTCAGTGATGGCATTGTCCAGTTCAGTTTAAATAGTATTTGTGCAATCAGGTCGACGATATCACTGGAAATGAATTGTGAAGAATGTATATGTATACATACACTTTAATGCATATGGAAGTACAAAATAAATATTAAATAACAGTAAACTATGATATTATTATTATAGAATGGTGTATGTATAGAGGAAGCAGTATTAAGTAAAATATCAAAATGTGTATATTTTTAGATCTTTTTGTACTAATATTTTATATAGACTGTTCATAAAATACTTATTTTTATATTGAAGGTACTTTTCCACATTTTTCTGAAAATGTATACAGTTAATAAATCTATTTATCTAAGACTGTGTGTTATATTTCTTTGTTTTATTGCATGTAATGGCATTCAGTGTACAGTTGCTTGCAGGGCCGTTTCTAGCCAATTTGACGCCCTAGGCGAAATCCCTATTGCCCCCCCCAAAAAAAAACTAAAATATATATATATTTTTATTAATTCTATTCAGACACCAGTTTCTTGTCACATTAAACTTGTTTTTCATAGTAATGACACTAATTTGTGGAGATTGAGTTCCACAAATCTGAATGCATTATATGTAAATTGACTTAAGATAAACATTTTGCACAATTTATTAGGTAATCGTTATAATTTATTGTGTTGCCTACTATGACTATAGCCCTATGTACCAATCCCCATTTATAAGATTGCACATAAATGCCACATATGATAATACTAATTTGGATCTTTGGATACATGTATAGTTAGATTAATACATAAATTAATTGGATTACATTTGGATTTGGATACATGTTTAGATACTATAAATGGCAACTTTTTGTCTTTTTGTTTTTGTTAATTATTTTGTTGTTGCTTGAAACATTTATTTAAAATGTCAGTTATTGCATTATTATTTCAGTCAAACCTATAAAACCCTTTGTTGCCCCAAACTACATATAAAAGCCTGATCAGTGGCATAAAAGTAATCAATGCAGCTATTAATCCTTTGCAACTCATTAACGTGTGAACTTCCCCTTTAAATAACGCGACGCTCTGCCCTCATGTGTGTGACGCTGCACGCAGTAAGTGCTGTGTTAGAAGTGAATGAATAGAGTGGGGGAACTATGACGTCACTCTGTAGGTGGATCGGCTGTTAGCATGAAACTGGTTCCCTCGACAAAAAGCCAATATGATTTTTCCATAGGCTTTTGGATAATCGCAAAACATAAGCTCTGTGTTCAATTATAGTTAATGAAACTTACACATTTTGTCCATCAAGATAATCTACACAAAATAATATAACTTTGACGAATTTTGAAGCATAAATAAAAGGGCCAGAACTGAAAAGTTAAACTTAGGCTATAAACGAACTAAAGCACCACGGTCGCTCGACTTCAACGTCACCAGCACCGCGCTCCCGACAACTTTCTCAAACTTATTTTTAACGTGCTCAGTGAAAAGGATTTACTATGTATATGAATTTTAATCCACGCTACATGAACCGTTTCATATAAACTGGAATAAATACAAAACTATTGAGCCAAACTAAAACTGAAATGAGACATTAGTTATAAATAGTATAGTGAATAAATTAAAAAATCTTAACTAAAGGACATTTGAAAGCATGTATTTCTGTACATTTCGAAATAAGGTGTGTTAAAAGTCAATAAATCCTTGAATATTATGAAATAAAAACTTATCGCCACATATTGATTTTTTTTAAATAACAATAGAGTGAGCGAGTTTTTGCATATGGTAAGATTAAACTTATTTTAGTGAACTAAGCACCACATTTCAGCTCATTTTGTTAGGGTGGGTACACAATATGCTATTTTATCCTTGCTTATAGGATCCTCAATCTATAAGCTTTCTAATAGCTTCATATAGCAATAAACATTTAATTTTAACGTGGCTTTAAGCACTATGCATCATTAAAGTTTAACTTTCACCAAGTAATGCCGGAAAATGTGGTGTTTACATGTAATAATCGTAATATGAGTTTACCTTATGGAACGAACCCGCCAGATCAAGTCTGCGCATCAATAAGCATCTTCCCTCCGAAGACATGTGGCGCATTTCGGGGCAAAGCAAAAATAAACATTGTTGAACAATAATATAAAATGCGGGAAACTATTCATTGGTTATTCTAAAATCAATTATATGGCAAATTATACTACAACTGGAAAAATGCTGTAAATTGATAAACTGTTTGGCGTGATGACGTTCAATGTCTCCGACAGCGCCTGTAGTTCGATTTAGCAACTTGTTAGCAACTTTCTTTTTAAAGAAACGTAACAGCTTAAAAAAAATCACGAGTGTGGAGTAACTAGTGTGTTTTATGTCGTAGAATAAAACGACATGTGAACACGGACCTTATTTAAGGGGGTTTAACCAAAATCCCATAAAAAAAATACATTGACTCTGGGACGATGGAACGGAAGGGCTAAAATGCTAACTCGCTTCCAGGTTTTCGCCTACAAAGTGACATCATAGTTCCACCACTCTATTGAATCAGCATTTCGACACCTCCGTAAGGATGCATTAAACTCGACAAAGCGGTTTAATAAAGGATGTATTGATCTCGTGAATTGGCAAATTTTACTATACCAATATTTTTTAATTGGTTGTTAAAGTTTATATGAGAATATTACACGACACACACACACCTCATATTTCAGGGTGACCGTGCCACTCTTGTTTACAATCCTATTAAGATGTAGTGCCAGTACGTGCGCTCATTGGCGCCCCTTCAGCTGGTGGCGCCCTAGGCACCCCCTAGCTCGCCTATGCCTAGAGACAGTACTAGTTGCTGTTGCTTGCATTCAGTGTCAAGTAGCTTTGCACGCTAGGTCTAGGGGTATGATTCTCTCTTCGGGTGCGAGAGGTCCTGGGTTCAACTCCCATACAAGCCCACCAGCAGCTTTGAAACTGCTGCTTTAGAGGAGCGGCCGTTTTTGCCTTCTTTGGCTAATTTGCACGGTATTCAACCAATCAATCAAACGTTATTACAGAATCAAGGTCCAGATTTAAAAAGACATTAGACAACATATACAACATATAGCGTCGATCACAGACATAAAGGGTTTCAAAATACAGCAATACCAGTGTCTCCACAGCTTTGACTAAACTATGAATGCCAATGGGACATTATGGACTATATGGCCCATATCTGTATGATTATCATCTGAATTACCCCGCACATCAGTGTGTCATTATTAACAGCAATCAGTGTGAATGTTTGGCCATATCAGTGTATGTCTGGCAATCAGAGTATGTGCATATGTACTAGCCTATATAAAAAAAAACATTTTTTCTTTATTTTTATTACTCAAATTATTCTTATTGTATTTTTTTGTGGTCAAATGGATCACTTATATGATGTCTAATATTCTGTCTATAATAATTGTATAATTGAAAAACACAGTGGTATGCATGATGATTAAAATAGTTTGTAGAACTCAATATATTTGGTAAACAAATATCTTTCCTCAAACGTGTGTGGGGGGAGGGGGTCTATATATAGTCTCAGGAAAATCAAATTTTTCATGGTATCGTCTTCAGATTTGAAATATCAACTCATGAGACATGTCAAGTCAAGTGACCTTTATTTATATATTGCTTTTAACAATACAAATTGTGTCAAAGCAACTGCACAATATCAAAATAGGAAAATGTTTGAGTTAAAGGCATTTTATTGAATTCAGTGATGTCATTGTCCAGCTCAGTTGAGTTTAAATAATATCTGTGCAATCAAGTCGGTGATATCAATGAAAATGAAGTGTCCCCAACTAAGCAAGCCAGAGGCGACAATGGCAAGGAACCAAAATTCCATCGGTGACAGAACGGAGAAAAAAAACCTTGGGAGACACCAGGCTCAGTCGGGGGGCCAGTTCCCCTCTGGCCAGACGAACCAGTAGTTTGTTCCAAATGCAGCAAAGTCAGAGTGTAAGGGCTCCACTGGTTCCAGTGGTCTTTTCCCGATGGCTGTCTAGGTGACGAGGTCCTCACTGGAGATCTGTCTCTTGGACTCATCTAGGTGCCCTGGTCTCCACTGACATTCAGAGCTGTAGAGGTCATCTCTAGGTGATGATCCACCATCTGATCTGTATACGGACTGGATCTGTTAACTGCAGTGATCATCTGGGCTGGATAAGGACCAGATCGGGTGGCTACGGTGACCTCGGAATAAGAAAGCAAAAGACTAATATTAGCGTAGATGTCATTCTTCTTACGATGTAACAAGTTGACCTTATTAATGCAGCCTAACAATCCTTTAACGGATTTGAATATTAGAAGCATATTAGTGTGTTAAGTGTACGCCAGGTTAAAGAGATGGGTCTTTAATCTAGATTTAAACTGGCAGAGTGTGTCTGCCTCCCGAACGGTGTTAGGTAGATTGTTACAGAGTTTAGGCGCTAAATAGAAAAAGGATCTGCCGCCAGCAGTTGATTTTGATAGTCTAGGTACTATCAAATGGCCAGAGTTTTGAGATCGTAGCTGACGTGGAGGACTATAATGCGATAAAAGTTCGCTCAAGTACTGAGGAGCTAAGCCATTCAGGGCTTTATAAGTAATTAACACGATTTTAAAATCTATACAATGTTTAATAGGGAGCCAGTGCAGTGTTGACATAACCGGACTAATGTAATCATACTTCCTGGTTCTAGTAAGAACTCTAGCTGCTGCATTTTGGACCATCTGTAGTTTGTTTATTAAGCGTGCAGAAAACCACCTAATAAAGCATTACACTAATCTAACCTTGAGGTCATAAACGCATGAATTAACATTTCTGCATTTGACATTGAGAGCATAAGTCTCAGTTTAGATACATTTAAGATGAAAAAAATGCAGTTTTACAAATGATAGAAACGTGTCTGTCAAAGGAGAGATTGCTATCAAATAGCACACCTAGGTTCCTGACTGATGATGAAGAATCGAGAGAGCAGCCATCAAATGTTAAACAGTGTTCTAGGTTATTACTTGTGTGGTTTTTAGGTCCTATAATTAACACCTCTGTTTTTTCAGAATTTAGTCGTAATAAATTATTCGTCATCCAGTTTTTTATATCGACTATGCACTCCATAAGTTTCTCAATTTGGTGTGTTTCACCGGGCCGTGAAGAAATATAGAGCCGAGTATCATCAGCATAACAGTGAAAGCTAACCCCATGTTTCCTGATGATATTTCCCATGGGTAACATGTAAAGCATGAAAAGTAACGGCCCTAGTACTGAGCCTTGAGGTACTCCATACTGCACTTGTGATCGATATGATACCTCTTCATTCACTGCTACGAATTGATGGTGGTCAGATAAGTATGATTTGAACCATGCTAATGCACTTCCACTGATGCCAACAGAGTTTTCAAGTCTATACAAAAGAATGCTGTGATCGATAGTGTCGAACGCAGCGCTAAGATCCAGGAGCACTAATAGAGAGATACAACCAAGATCAGATGATAAGAGCAGGTCATTTGTCACTCTAATGAGAGCAGTCTCAGTACTGTGAGATGGTTTAAATCCTGACTAGAAATCCTCACAGATATCATTTTTCTCTAAGAAGGAATATAATTGTGAGGATGCTACCTTTTCCAATATCTTTGACAGAAAAGGGAGATTCGAAATTGGTCTAATTAATTAGATCTTTGGGGTCAAGTTGTGTTTTTTTAATGAGAGTTTTTTTATTTTGCCACTGTATTGAATAAATACCTGGGGTTAATGTTTGTTTTCTTCTAAAAGAGACTAAAAGTAATCAGATCTAGCAGGTTTTAATGCTTTTCTGTAGGATAGGGTACTTTCCCGTCAAGCCATAATAAATACCTCTAGTTTTGTTCTCCTCCAGCTGCGCTCCATTTTCCGGGCTGCTCTCTTTAGGGCACGAGTGTGCTCATACCATGGTGTTGGACTCTTTTCCTTAATCTTCCTTAAGCATAAAGGAGCAACCGTATCTAAAGTGCTAGAAAAGAGAGAATCCATAGTTTCTGTTACATCATCAAGTTTTTCTGCGCTGTTGGATATGCTGAGGAATTGAGATAAATCAGGAAGATTACTTACAAAGCAGTCTTTTGTGGTAGAAGTGATGGTTCTACCATATTTGTAAGGAGTTGAATTTACAGCTTTAGCTATATGGAGTTTACACAAGACTAGATAGTGATCTGATATATCATCGCTTTGCTGCAGAACTTCAACACCATTAACATCAATTCCATGTGACAGTATTAAATCTAAAGTATGATTTCGACAATGAGTAGGTCCTGACACGTGTTGTCTAACCCCAATAGAGTTCAGAATGTCTATGAATGCTGATCCCAATGCATCTTTTTCATTATCAACATGGATATTAAAAATCACCAACAATTAAGGCTATCTACAGCCAGCACTAACTCTGATATAAAATCACCAAATTATTTAATAAAGTCTGTTTGGTGCCCTGGTGGCCTGTATACAGTACAAACATCACAGGGGATTTATCATTAATACTTTTTCAATAGATAATGTTATATGAAACATTATTACTTCATAGGAGTTATACTTAAAGCCTGTCTTCTGAGAAATACTGAGAGTATTGCTATAAATTGTAGCAACACCTCCCCCTTTGCCTTTTGCACGCGGCTCATTTTTGTAACCGTAATCTTGGGGGGCAGACTCGTTTAAAATAATGTATTCATCTGGTTTTAGCCAGGTTTCTGTCAAACAGAGCACATCTAGTTTATGATCAGTGATCATATCATTTACAAAAAGCGCTTTCGTAGAAAGGGTCCTGCTATTCAATAAGCCAAGTATTATAAATTTTTTTCTGTGTTATATACATTTTTCATTTGTTGAACATCAATTAAGTTGTTACTCGTAGACTGGTTTGGACGTTTTTTGTATTTTCTAGTTCGGGGAACAGACACAGTCTCTATAGTGTGAGATCTAGGTGAAAGGGTCTCTATGTGCTGAGAATTAACAGACTTCTGTGACGTGAGGCGGCTAGCAGATGGTCGGTTTAGCCAGTCTGTCTGCTTCCTGACCTGGGCCCCAGTTAGTCAAGTACGAACTCTAAGACTATGTGCCATATTTCTAGAGAGAAGAGCGGCACCACACCAGGAGGGATGGAGACAGGTCATTCTCTTTTTAACAGGTCAGGTCTGCTCCAACAACTAGTCCAGTTGTCTATAAAACCTATGTTATTCTGCGGGCACCACATAGACATCCAGCCATTGAGTGACAACAGTCTGCTATGAATCGCATTGCCCCGGTAAGCAGGGAGCGGACCAGAGCATATTACAGTGTCTGACATTGTATTTGCAAGTTTACACACCTCTGTAACATTATTTTTAGAGATCTCCGACTGGCGAAGTCAAACATCATTAGTGCTGACGTGAATAACAATCTTACTGAATTTACGTTTAGCATTAGCCAGCACTTTTAAGTTTGCCAAGATGTCAGGCGCTCTGGCTTCCGGTAAACAATGGAGTATGGTGGCTGGTGTCTCTATTTTCACGTTACGTACAATAGAATCGCCAATAACTAGAGCACTTTCATCAGGTTTCTCAGTGGGTGTGTCACTGAGTGGGGAGAACCAGTTTAATCTTTTAATCGGAACGGAAGAGCGGTGTTTTGCCCCGCTACTATGCCGCCTCGCTGTCACCCAATTGCCCTGCTGCACGGGCTCATCCAGAACCGAACAATGTACAGGACTCCCTGAGCTAATCCAAAGCCGTATCTACAGCCCTCACATTCTTACTATCCTCAGCTAAAGTTTGGATGAGTGTCTCTAGTTCTAAAATCTTCTGTCAGCCTAACTATTTCCCTGCATTTATCACATGTGAATCCCTCGCTGATGACAAAGATAGATAAACTATACATGTGGCAAACAATGCAAAAAACAATATATCAGGAGAAGAACCCATTACTCACCATGATTGATGAATGATTCCAACTTAACTTACCACTGTTTACCCCTGTTGTTTGATGAAATTGTGAAAAACGTAACGAGAGCGAAATGAAACGGAGCGATAAAAAAGAAAACCGTAATAGATGGGAGTAGAAACAAGAATGACAAGCTAGCCGGTTAACAAATGCTAATGCGCTGCACTCGCAGTTTTAGATTAAAAGCGAACAGTCAAATTAGTCAGATTAGCTTGATAGATAATATCAAAAATATGGTGGGAATTAAGTTATATTTTACTACTTAAACAGAGAGTGAAAGTAAGAGAGATTAAACAGAAAATGAAGCTACACAGAGCTGCAAACGAAAACCTCTCAGCAGCACGGTCACGGCAAAACAGGAATTGAGATCGGGCAGTGTCACAGTGACACCTTGTGCTAGGAGAGTCTTCAGACAAGTCAATACTGGACAAAGGTACCATCATATGCAAGGACTGTGTGGAAGAGCCTTTCCTTCACTGAGGAGTCTAAGGATGCATCGCCACCATCAGCACCCAGAGGAAGTGAATGAAGAAAGATTTGAACTTCTACAGAAGAAAAGGAGGATATGGAGCAAAGAGGAGAATGAACATCTGTTAGGAATTGTGAAAGATGAATGGAGAGAAGGTATGTTAAAGAAAGACCATCAGGCACTCCTCCAGGCTAACTTCACCCACCGATCCATCAACTCGATCAAGAAACGACTGCAACATCTTGGTTGGACACCCTCACAAGACATACAACAACAGCCAGCCCTCTCAATGACAGTGTGGGATTACAAATTGTATTTAAATGTTTAATTTAGATTCTTATTATTCACTTCCTGACTCAATGTATAACTGTGCTTTGTCTCAATCAAGTCATGTTGATTGGCAGAGATTCAAAGACCCCCTGGCCCAGACGTTGATTCAAAGAACCCCTGGCCCAGACGTTGATTCGTTAGGTTGATTGGATTAGTGTCTATCTTTCGGAGCCCCCTGGCCCAGACGTGGATTCGTTAGGTTGATTGGATTAGTGTCTATGCATTTGATTATGTTGATGAGATTAGAACCACGGGAAGTTGGTAACAAACTAACGCCTCCCTCATGTGCTTGCTTTGTTTGAATTTGTCTCCACCTCCAAGAATCCCTCCTCCAAAAATGCCTATAAAATAACCTTGTAAAGTTACTTAAGATTGAGATTTCGATGACTACAGCTACCAACAGCTTGTGCTCTCAATAAAGAATCCTGCTGACGATCCAATCCGAAGTCTCCTGGTCTTCTCTTCTGAGTTTTCTACACTTTAGAAGAACCAAGTTCACAACAGATGGTGCCGTGAACCGGATAGAGTTCCAGCTTCCTCACCTGAAAACTTCAAGCTCAAACAAAGATCTGCATCCAGACTGCATCTTTTGCAATCCAGCGAAACTTCCAGCTGAACAAAGATTCCCAGACTGAATTTTTCTCTCAACCAAGGGTTGTGGTGAGTGCTGTCTCTAATCCAAAAGAACCTAAGACCAGTACAAATTTTGTATCCTCTGTGCCGTCAGAGAAGAGTTAACATACATCTGTAGGGTTTGTTTAACTAAGTTTATCCTCTAAAGTTTTCTTTTAGAGATGAAAGTTATCCTCTGTTCTTTCAGGCAGGGAAGATTTGGCATTACGTGCTAAATATTGGTTATCCTCTGTTCTTTCAGGCAGGGAAGATTTGGCATTACGTGCTAAATATTGGTTATCCTCTGTTCTTTCAGGCAGGGAAGATTTGGCATTACGTGCTAAATATTGGTTATCCTCTGTTCTTTCAGGCAGGGAAGATTTTGGCATTACGTGCTAAAAAATTGGTTATCCTCTGTTTTCAGGCAGGGAAGTTTAGCATTTTGTGCTAATAATTTTGGTTTATCCTCTGTTCTTGTAGGCAGGGAAGTTAAGTGTGAAGTGTTGGTAATTTGGAAAGTTAACAATAGTTAAGTTTTTTTTTTAACAAGTGTACCCTCTGTTGATCAGAGAAGTTTTTTTTTTTTTTTTTTTTTGTTTTTTTTGGTGTGGTACAGAAGAAACTGACAAAATGGTTAGAAGGAATGCTAGGCTGATTCCAACCACAGAAAAGATTGGTCTTGCGACTCCTTTGTCAGATAGTCAGAAGTCAAAACGCTGTTAGGGGAACAAACCCTAATAGTCACTGAAAAAGTTAGACAAGAACTAACGCAGAAATATGAGATTCATCCAGACAAGACTTGGTCGGTAGATGAGTGTAAAAAGGTACTAGGAGCAAGTATTCGTAAGAACAATGTGAAAGGCATTATCTGTTGTCACAGAGAATTGAGTTTAACATTAGCTACACAACAGTCTCAGCGTAACTCAGAGCTAGAGAAACAGAACAATGAACTCTGTGCTAGAGTATCCACTTTGACTAAGAAATTGAAAGCTGCAGCAAAAACTGATGTGGAAGTTAGTCAGCCTGATAACATTTACCCTGATTTACAAGCGTTTTTTGAAACAAATGTAGCTCTCCAATCAGTAACTGATGTGCCTGTAAATTCAGTCAATGTGTGTGGTGCTAAGAGAAGATCTCAGGGAATTCAGGAAACTGATAGTGTTCCTCTCAATTCTTCTGTTGTGCAAATACAAACTGTTGCCAAAGCTTTATGTCCTAAAAATATATAGAGAGACTATCTCAGAGTTTACCGTCAGCACGCACACATTTTTCTGAATTTAGAAGAACATTGATCAGTAAAATGCGTCTTTATGACATGTCGTTGGCAGAAGTCACGCAGCTGATGTCACAAATTCTAACTGAATCTGAATTCAACAGTTTTGAATCTGCTGTTGCTTCTGAACTGCGAAATGCCAGTAAGGGTGATTTAAGAGAATGTATTTTGAAAATCCTAAAGAATATCTTAGGACACAAAATAGATTGGTCTAGAATTACTGCCTGTGTGCAAAGGAAAGAAGAAACTGTGAGTGAATATACTGAGATATTTTGTCAGTCAGCTGTAATTTACAGTGGAATCGTTGATGACCCTGAAAGTGTGCTAGATGACAAGGGACCCCTGGTTCGTATCTGGTCAGATGGCCTTGTAGCCGAATACAGAAAAGCTTTGCCATTCTTAGATCTAACTTGGTCTAACAGAACTCTCAGAAGTAACCTAGACAGGTTAGCTACATGGGAAAGAGATGCTGATGTCAAGGCAAAAGTAAGAGTAGCAGCAGCTACGTTTAACACGACAAAACAAGACAATAGATGGTCTAAAAGAGAAAGCAAATGCAAATACTGTGGAAAATTAGGACATTGGGAGAAAGAGTGTAGGAAGAAGTTGCAAGATAGTCAAATAAATGCTATGCATAATTCTGCTCCTTCTTAGCCTGCCCACAACCCTGAAGTAGTTCCGCCAGTGACCACTGAAACTTTAGGACAGCTCGTTCAGGCTCTTCTAAAAGCACAACAAGACCAGGAAAAAAACGAATTGTTGGGGCTGTGAGTAGCTACCTTTCCCCTGTAATCCAACACAATGACCAAAGAATTTTTGTGAAAGGTAGCGTAAAAGAGAAAGAGATTGATTTTTTGCTTGATACAGGTGCAGAAATTACAGTGATTCCTACAAAATTGGCACAAGATTTAAACATCCCATACAAGAAAACCAAACTTTGTTTAACTGGCGTAATAGGTGAAGATTCTGTTTTGTATGAAACTCCGCCCATAGAGGTACAATTTGGCCCAAAAACTCTGACTACAAAATTGCTATGCGCTCCATTAAATACAGGTGCAATTTTAGGCATGGATCTTCTGAGACAAATAAATCTAACTTTAGACATGTCCTCAGAATCCACTAGCATAAAAATTTCCTCAGCACAGATTTCTACCAATAATGCAACCCCTCCCGAGTATGCTTTCTTACAGAATCATCAAATTTGGGCTAAAGACAAGGATGAGTGTGGTTTGTTGACAGGTGTAGAACCAGTTAAATTGACGGGAACTCCATCTCCGGTCACCAAACAATATCCGATTAATAAAGAAGCTATACAGGGAATCAAACTTATTGTAGAAAATTTGCTGACGCAAGGAGTGCTAGTTAAAACCAACAGTGCATGTAATTCACCCATATGGCCCATCAAGAAATCTAATGGGACATGGAGACTTACAATAGACTACAGAGTAGCCAATAAACATATTGATAAAATCCCCCTAGTGGCAGATCCATCTACAATTTGTAATGGCTTACCATTAGATTGTAAGATTTTTTCAGTAATTGATATGTCTAATGGATTCTTTTCTGTACCGTTGCACTCTGACAGCCAGCCATGGTTAGCTTTCACAGTTGACTATGAACAATACCAGTGGACACGATTGCCACAGGGATTTCAAAACTCCCCAACCATATATCATCAGGCTGTCAGACGTGATTTGTGTGACCCAGAATGTCCGGTAAAACAGTCCACTATGATCCAATATGTCGATGATATTTTGATTGCCTCAACAGATCATGAGGTACATCAAACTGAATTGGCATCATTGTTGGACTATTTGCATAAAAAAGGACACAAATGCAGCTTTCACAAAGCTCAAATCACTAAAAAGCAAGTCACATTTCTGGGTCAAACAATTGGTGCAGGAAATAGATCCATTACACAGGATCGAGCGGCTTCAGTCAAAGCCATACCTCCGCCTACTACCATTAAAACACTCCGCTCATTTTTAGGAACAACAGGTTATTGTAGACCTTGGATTGAAGACTATGCCTCGATTGCTCAGCCTCTCTATGATTTGTTGAAAGGCCATGGTAAAGATTCAGATACTGTTTGTATGGAAGAACTTCATCTCAAAGCTTTTAATGATTTGAGAGAGCACTATGTCAAGCACCAGCATTAGGAATTGCCCAATCTGATAGACCCTTTGTGCTTTATGTCCATGAACACTTAGGCTTTATGACTGCATGTCTAATGCAAGATCATGGGGGCAGCTTACGCCCAATTCATTACTATTCCGGTAAACTTGACATAGTCGCTCAAGGTATGGGCCCATGCCTCAGAGCAGTACAGGCAGTTCATCTAGCGCTTCAGGCTTCATCAGGAATGGTGTTAGGTCAGACTGTAAACGTAAAATGCCCTCACGCAGTGTCCGCACTAATGAATCAAGCAAAAGTCACTTCTGTCACCTCCTCCCGTTGGGGAAATTGGTTAGCAACTCTCACAGCCCCGAACATTGTTATACAGCGTGCACCAGTCACGAACCCATCCTCATGTATGATGTCTGCAATGACTGAATTTGTGTTAGAGGATGAAGGCGAAATGACTCATGATTGTGTTACGCTTACATATGCAGCGACAAGTGAAATAGCAGAAACTCCCATAGAGAAAGCAGAATTGGAGTTGTTTGTTGATGGTTCAGTATGAACCATGTTGATATGCAGTAACTTCCACCACTGAAGTAGTTGCTTCAGGTCGTCTTCCAGATCATTTTTCAGCTCAAGCTGCAGAACTAGTAGCCTTAACTAGAGCATGCACGCTAGCTTCAGGATCGGTTGCAAATATCTACACAGATTCCAGGTATGCTTTTGGGGTAATTCATGATTTTGGTGTCATTTGGCAAACCAGAAAATGTCTAACTTCTGCTGGATCCCATTAAGCATGCTGGATTAGTGAAAGATTTAATGTTTGCCATGAAACTCCCAAAGAAATTAGCGGTGATAAGTGAAAGCACATCTCACAACTAATACTACGGAAGCTAAGGTATGCTCTTGCGGATGTAGCAGTTAAACAGGCTTGTTTCTATGCAACTGTACAAGTGTGTTCAGGTAGTACAGCAAAGAAGACAATTCTACCTCCTGAATCAATCGTTGACCTGTATAAAGACGTTCCTCTATATGAAGCATGGATTTGGTTAGACAAAGGAGCCACTGTGGATTCATCCGGCTGCTGGACCAAAGGGGAAAGTATGTTGCTCCCGAATCACTGTTGCCATATTTGGCTCAACAAATACACAGTTTGGGTCATAGTGGTCCAGCAACGATGAATCACAGTTCTCAAATCAATGGTGGAATCCAAAATTCAGAAATGTAGCCACTGAAACAGTCAAGAGATGTGTTACATGTCAGAAAAATAATGATGTACCAGCAGCCACTACACCAGCAGCACATACCCCAGCTCCACCAGGGCCATTTCGTCACCTGCAAGTTGATTACATATCGTTGCCCCCTTGTAAAGGAAAAACTGACGTTTTGGTAGTGATAGACAAGTTCTCAAGATGGGTAGAAGCTTATCCAACAGGGCGTGCTACAGCTGCACATACTGCTAAATGTCTTGTCACTGATTTCATTCCCAGATGGGGATTACCAGATTGCATTGACTCAGATCAAGGTACCCACTTCACAGGACAGGTAGTCAAGGAAGTGTCTAGAATTTTGAAGATTAAGTGGAACCTTCACTGTCCCTATAGGCCACAAGCATCAGGACAGGTTGAACGATCAAACAGCAAATCAAAAACCAGGCTAAGCAAAATGCATCAGGAAGGAGTACCATGGGTTGAAGCACTGCCCGCAGTACTGTGTAGTATGAGAGCATCACCTAACAGATCAGTAGGACTGAGCCCTCATGAGATTATTACTGGACGCCCAATGCAGATGCCAGGTGTGATTGATCTGAGAAATGCTGATGTGCACATTGCTTCAGATGCCCTGATCGCTTACTGTGAAAACCTCACAGAGGCAGTGCAGAGTGCCAAAGAGAGAGTTGAGTCGTGTTGGCAGACTCCACCAGAAGGTGGACACACAATCATCCCAGGTCAATGGGTCATGATAAAGTCGTTCAGAAACAAGCCATTAGAGCCTAAGTGGTACGGACCACATCAAGTGATGTTGATTACAGCAGCTGCAGTATTGTGTCAGGGAAGGAAAACTTGGACTCATGTGTCACACTGTAAAGTTGTTCTCCCCCTGCAGGGATAGGATAGGACAGACACAAGAACCAGTGAGGAGCCCAGGGAAGAAACCGAAAGCAACAGGCTTCGGGGGCCAACCCTGCGGTGAAGATTTCCTCATAGGCCTTTCCCCATCCAATAGTCCATCCTTTCCTCACTGTTCTTTAGGTGTCGCAGGAATTGAGAAATAGGGAAAGAAGGAACAACAATAGCGAGACTATTTGAACAGAGGATACAACCCTAATGTTTGCAGACTCTACAACAAATACTGCTCTGTGCCGTTGGTCTCTCTTGTTTTGGTTTCTTTCTTCCTCTGTGCAGATACCACTTGATGGCTGTCCTGAGATCCATATGCACCGCCCTTCTCACCTGCGGATGAAGCCACAACATCTAGAAAACAACTAGACCATTGCCGAGCCAACTATCACACAAGAAAGAGAAAAGAAAGAAGAAAAGGAAAAAAATACACAACGCAGAGACTCACATACGGGAACTTCAGTCATCCATCAACATGATCAAGATTTTCGTACTCTTGATCTTTCAGCAAAATTACACCAGATGACTGAAGATAATTCTTATGGTTCGGAAACTTGTTAGGTAAAACCTGGCTGTGGATCAAGGAAATAGCAATTCTGCTGTTGTTTCTCCTACTTGCGTACTATCTATGCATCCACAGTATCAAGTGTTTCTTTCAGCAAATGACTCCCGCCTCTCACGAGGAAATGACAGTTCCAACAGAAAAGTTATTACCCGTAAGAACTTCACGGACCCTAATTGCATGTTTTGTTTCTGTGTCAGCATGCAATTACATATAAGCAACACAGAACATGTACAATGTGCCTGTAACGATTACAAGTTACAAGAATTAACTTTTAAGTGTCTAAATTTGTATTTTGTGAGAGTTATTAGAACTCTCAAGGGGGAATTGTGGGATTACAAATTGTATTTAAATGTTTAATTTAGATTCTTATTATTCACTTCCTGACTCAATGTATAACTGTGCTTTGTCTCAATCAAGTCATGTTGATTGGCAGAGATTCAAAGAACCCCTGGCCAGACGTTGATTCGTTAGGTTGATTGGATTAGTGTCTATCTTTCGGAGCCCCCTGGCCAGACGTGGATTCGTTAGGTTGATTGGATTAGTGTCTATGCATTTGATTATGTTGATGAGATTAGAACCCGGGAAGTTGGTAACAAACTAACGCCTCCCTCATGTGCTTGCTTTGTTTGAATTTGTCTCCACCTCCAAGAATCCCTCCTCCAAAATGCCTATAAAATAACCTTGTAAAGTTACTTAAGATTGAGATTTCGATGACTACAGCTACCAACAGCTTGTGCTCAATAAAGAATCCTGCTGACGATCCAATCCGAAGTCTCCTGGTCTTCTCTTCTGATTTTTCTACACTTTAGAAGAACCAAGTTCACAACAACAGTCCCCCCAGATAAACACCCTCCTCAAGCGGCCAAATATCTGCTACTACAACCCCGCGTCCCATCGAAGCCGCCTGAGACAGCTAGCACTGACACAGCTCCGCGAAGCCCCCTGGCTATCAAAGATGTGAGCAGCAGCACAGCCTCAGGATATGGAGGCCTATGCTAAAAAGATGGCCAAATCCCTAGAACCATCAGAGAACAGCATGAGCTGTAAGAAGAGACATTAACATGGGTCAACGTCAGCGAGCTCAAAAAGCATGTTGAGACAGAATATTCACCAAAGAGGCGAGACAAGCCTATCACAAGGATGTACCCAGATACAGCGGAGGCCAGGATTGAGCATGATAAAAAAGAAAAGAGGATCTCGAAGGACCCATTAAATCAGCTAGGAACTTGCAGACTCAGGGTCACAGCCGAAGTCGAGCAAGAGCCAAGTGGAAACCAGGGAATAGGAGGATGTAAGAGTCCACTAAAGAAATAGATGCGAAGTAGCACACTCAAAGACTTTATAATTGAAGAGGAAATGGCACATGATCAACCTGGAGGGAGGCATACAGACTAGACAGGTGAAGAGTGAGGAGTATTGGGCGAAGTACCTGGAGCATCACCGGGAGTGGAGGAGAAATAGTACAGACTTAGAAGACGCAAGTAAAAGTACCAGACTCAAGCGAGAGCGCCCAGAGAGTCGTTACACACAAGGATGGAACCAAGGCAAATCACTGGGGAGCCTCAGTAGTACGATCGTCAAGCATTTGCTAGATGGTATGTGTTGGAGAGGAGAAAAAACTTTATGGTCCAACTGAGAGAACACCTGGATGGCTATCTCAACCTAGTAAGGAACAGCGAGTGCAGGTAGTCAGTCAAAAATGCCAGCAGAGGCGCAGAAGCTTCTGGAGGCAGGTACTACACTTGAATGCAAGCCTGGACAAAGCAGTGGAGACAGATGCAGGGATCCTAAATTGGCTCATCTGAAAGCGCATAGCCGAGGCGACAATAGTCTGATCTGAGATTATGAGCAGGATTAAGTCTTAGTTTTGATATTTACAGAGGATGTACCAAGAAGTAAGCTAATGATGCATAAAAGAAGTATATGCCCATACCTGAGTGGCTAGCTACAAATATACCAGACAAGAGGGAGGCCGGTCCACATAGCATTGTGATACTTTATTAGACCAGAGGTGTCCGAGTCACTGGTAAGTGAGTCAATTGACAGAATCACGGACTGAACACGTCATTGCTCAAGTGAGAGCGTGATGAGGCTGTGAATGGAATAGGGACAGGCAATATGGGACCTGCATGATTAACTAGATGGACCGTAAAAAGCAGCATTCTTCATGAGATGGCAACATCTGCCTAAATGTGGACTAAACGCACAGACTGAGCAGTGAAATGACTGAGCACGCGATCTAGTTACTAGATTTCACGGGCGATAGTGATTTGTTTGGTTTTGATACTGATAATGTCATGCACCTGTTCTACTTATTCAGAGATATTGCAATGCACCACTGACTTTTTGGCAATGTGAAAAACCTCATCACCAATGCAATGATGCAAACCTCACTCACACTGCGAAACGAGAGAGTAAGTGTAGATCCGGTCTGGCCAGACACTGCATCTTTGAAATGGCCAGGGGTTACTTAATTCCTCGAGTTCAACTTCGGAGAATAGGGAGCACAAAGTCTGCCCCACTTCTGCCCAATTTGCTGTTGTAGCTTTATCATGACATGTAGCGAAGTCATACTTCACACTACTTTAGAGTCGAATTACTGTACAAGTACTCAATTACAGACGCGAGTAAAGATTCGTTAATTACCTGACTGGAAAGACATGGGTAATGCACAATGCGAGATCGATGGCATCCTATGATATCAGTGGGAATGGCTTTCATGCAGGAGGTATTGATGGCACTTGTCGGTTTTAACCTGGCACTGAAAGACTTCCTCATGCAATGGCCAGAGTTACTGCCGAAAGCCAGCCAGGGGACATTTGACCGTAGCCATCTCATCGGTTCTGGCCATACCTCCACTATGTGAGACGAATGAGAGAGCCATCGAATCTCACCTCTCCATATGCCTTCTTTCAGAGAGACGGATGTCTGGAGGCATCAGCGGTGCTTCATGCAGTGCTGCAGCATTCCCATGAGGAAACGAAACCCCTGGTTGCCACCTTCCTCGACATGTCTAAAGCCTTTGACTCAGTGTTTCATCACGCAATTCTAAGAGCGGGAGAGAAGGCAGGTACCCCCCACCTCTGCTAAGGTATCTCAGCCAGCTGTATGGGCACGCTGCAATGCATCTCGGCAACATAACTACTGAGTTCAAGAAGGGCGTTAGACAAGGCGATCCAATATAACCAGTCCTCTTCATTCTAGCAATGGGAGAGGTGCTCCAAGAAGGACGTCCGGAAGTGGGGATTGTTTGGGGTGAAGACCGGTTAGGATCAATCGCCTATGCGGACGAACTGATTCTGCTGGCCGACACCCCTGGAGATCTCCATAGGAAATTGGATGGGTTGTGCAAAGGATTGCAGCAGGCTGGCATGTCGCTAAACATAAAAAAAAATCAGCCACTCTGACTATACTAAAGGATGGCAGAAGAAAGCATCTGGTACTGGCATCAAGCACTTATAAGACGAGAGATGTAACGATCCCCACAATGAGCATAGTCGATACCCAGAGATACCTTGGCATTCACTTCACATGGAAGGGAAGAACAACACCCAAACAAACAAAAGAAGTGGAGAGGATGCTACATGAAATAACATCAGTCCCTTTAAAGCCGTACCAGAGAGTGGAGTTAGTACGGGACTTTATGGTCCCAAAACTCCTACAGGAATTGGTACTGGGATGTGCCCATCGAAACACCATCTCCCGACGATCTACTAGCGCCTTTTTAGGTGCCTCAAGCGTCAGTGGTGTAACACCTCCACATGTGACAGAACGACTTGAAAACAAGTTGTAAATAGCCAAATGCCTCGTCATCTAATTAGTGACGCACATGAATGGATGAACGAGATTCCCACTGTCCCTAACTGCTATCTAGCAAAACCACAGCCAAGGGAACCACAGCAGGGAAAGAAGACCCTGTTGAGCTTGACTCTAGTCTGGCACTGTGAAGAGACATGAGGGGTGAAGAATAAATGGAAGGTCCCGTCCCGAACAGGCGCGTCGGTGAAATACCACTACTCTTATCGTTTCGTCACTTACCCGGTGAGGCAGGGAGGCGAGCCCCCTGTGGGTTCACGCTTCTAGAGTCCAAGCCTCGGGGCCCTTGGGTCCCGGGTGCAACCTGCCGGGGACAGTGGCAGGTGGGGAGTTTGACTGGGGTAGAAACCATTTGCTTGAACTCATGCTACCAGCTGGCTCTTTGAAAGTCCTCGGTTGAGAACTCTGAGTTTCTGCTCAGCTCTAGGACTTTATTTGCCTATGTCTATGCCTGTTTAGTTCTTCAAATGATTCCTTTCTTCGTGTTCCATTTATCGACTGCATCGTAAATAACCTCTTGATACGAGGTGTGTCATCCACAACACCGATCTAGGCCCGGAGTGAAACTACCACGTGTGGGTTCTTCCAACGCGGCACACAGTACAGTGACACGCCAATGATGCTGTGGAATTAATAACATTGCATCGTACTCAAATATACAAAAGCCAATCGAGGGTTGCAGTTTCTTAAAGTTGCTTGAACAATCTCAGCTTCAGCCATTTTAGGATGATTATTCAGGCACAGTGCTCTGTAATTAAAAGCAAAGTCTCCAATGTTCTCACTAACCCCTTGACGATAATTTGCTAATTTTTGGGCAGCAACTTCTTTATGATCTTCAAATTTTTCTTTGAAAGAAGACCAGTCGCTAATGTTTTGTTTCTCTGCCCTCCACCAGCTCTTAGCGGTACCTTTCAGACTCGCAGATAATGATGCCATTAGCTCTTCAGGACATAGAGGTCTCAGCTCATTATATTCTTCAAATCGATCAATAAAATCAATCAGGTCTTCGAAGTCAAGATTACTGTAGGCAGGCAGTTCAAGTTAAACTGGAGGAAAAGGAGATGAAGAAAGATACATACTTGCTTTGTGCTGTTTTGGGTAGCTGGGTCAATCTTGGATGGAGTTTGAGACATCTTATGAGCAGAAGTACTGGCATGCACTGGAGTAGACATGAGAGGTTTGAAGGCTTTATTTTGATGCTCTAGTTGTCGGTCTCGTCGCTTTAGGCAATCCACAATACTTTGGCTCATATCGTCAATTCTGGAATGGAACAGCTGCTTAAAGTGATCCAACTCTCTTTGCAAACAATAGTTAATTCTGTCTTCACATGCTTTTAACTTTGCCCTCATTGTTTCTGTGTTCACAAGGTCACAGACACGATGCTCCTCAATGCTAATCATACGCTGGACTGCTTCTTCATTGTCGAATTGCAGCCTGTCTTCATGGAAATTGAGTGTTGGAGGAGGTAATGGCAAGTTGTCTGTTTTAGAGTCATGGCCACTTATCTGATCAGTGAACCTCTCTCTCTCTTCCTCAGAGTCTAAATATAACTGAAGGTATCAATGAGATTAGCTACAGGGTCTCTGCATGAACAAAAGCTTCATCTGAGAAATCGTCGATGGGTACATCCTCTTCCATTGCAGATGATGGTTTAAATATTTGATTGTAAAGAGTGATCAGTACAGTCAATTTAATTTTTTATAAAAGGGACTCTGTAAAGTTCGATTCAGGAAATCCCTGTTTGGTGCCAATCTGTAACACCCTATTAAAGTTGTTACTCTGAGGGGTTCAACATATTTCTGACATGTACTGATTAAAATACTCTTCACAACACAAATGATCTTGGACTTCTATTTTATTCTTCCAACAAGTGTTTATATACACACGTGCAAAAACCCAACGAATAAAGCATAAATCAATTTATGCTGTTCTTTGTCAATGAGGTGAAATAGACTTATCCTTCCATGTTCAGCTGAAGTACGAGGATGGAAGAGAGACGAGACAATGTTAAGATATTTGAGTACGATGCAATGTTATTAAATCCACAGTGTCATTGTTGTGTCACTGTACCGTGTGCCACATTGGAAGGTTCAATGTTTCTTTATTTGTCACATAATAAATTATACAGGGTATAATCAGAAGTGAAATGTAGATCAAATCAGGTCCGCTCAATGGACAGTGCAAAAGAATACAAATTAAATAAAAGTAACAACACAAGAGCACATATATATATGTAAAAAGGAGAAATAGAGAGTAAAATGTGCAATAGAATAAAAAGTGCAAAACAAATAAGATGTGCAAAAACAGTATATTGGGACTTAATAAATAGTAATATGAACAAGAGGGATGAGAGGGATGTGCAAACGGGTTGTACCAGGTATGTACACATAGCAGCAATACGGATGATGAGAATATGAATGTTTTTACAGTTAATAATGAGTCTTGTAGATGATTATGAAACTGAGTTTGTGTTAAGGAGCCTGATGGCCTGGGGGAAGAAGCTCCTCCTCAGTCTCTCAGTTTTTGCCATCATGCTCCTGAAGCGCTTGCCAGATGGCAGTAAACGGAAAAGATGGTTACCGGGGTGAGTTGAGTCTTTGATGATTTTAGCAGCTCTGCTTTTGCAGCGTTTGAAGTAGATGTCCTGCAGAGAGGGGAGAGTAGACCCTGAGATGCGCTCCGCTAAGCGCACGACTCTCTGTAGAGCTTTGCAGTCCTGGTTTGTGGCGTTACTATACCACACTGAGATGCACTGAGTCAGTACGCTTTCTATGGCCCCTGAATAGAAAGTTTTCAGGATTGCTGGTGAGACCCTGAATTTCCTCAGCTGTCGCAGATGGTACAGTCTTTGCCTGGCTTTCTTAACCTGAGTCTGAATGTGTGTAGTCCATGTCAGGTCCTCGGAGAGGTTTACACAGAGGTACTTGAAGCTGCTCACCCTCTCCACAGGGGTCCCACTGATCATAAGAGGAGTGTAGGGCCACTGCTGTCTCTTCCTGAAGTCCACGATCAGCTCCTTAGTTTTTCTCACGTTCAGAGAGAGAGTTGTCCTGGCACCATGATGTGAGTCTCTCTACCTCATCCAAGTATGCGGCCTCATCATTGTTGTTAATGAGGTCCAGAACCACAGTATCATCAGCAAATTTAATGATAGAAGTGGAGCTGTGAGAGGACACGCAGTCGTGGGTGTATAGAGAGTAGAGCAGGGGACTCAGGACACAGCCCTGTGGGGCACCTACGTTCAGGGTGATGGAGTTGGAGGTGAACTGGCCGACTTTCACCACTTGTGGTCTGGCGGTGAGGAAATCTTGATTCCAGTCACAAAGTGAAGAGGTTATGCCGAGGTCTGAGAGTTTAACAGCCAGCTTGGTGGGGGACTATAGTATTAAAAGCGGAGCTATAGTCAATGAATAGCAGCCTGACATAGTTGCCATTTTTTCTGTCAATGTGAGTGAGGGAGGAGTGCAGTACCTGAGAGATGGCATCATCAGTAGACCTATTTGGCCGATAGGCAAGCTGAAGAGGGTCCAAAGTAGCAGGGATGGAGGAGGAAATGTGTTTCTCTAAAAGCCTCTCAAAAACCTTCATGACTGTCGATGTGAGGGCAACTGGACGATAGTCATTCAGGCAAGAGGGTTACTGTTCTTAGGCACAGGGATTATGACAGATTTTTTAAAGGGGGTGGGAACAACATAGGTAGCGAGGGACTCATTAAAAATGGATGTAAACAAACCAGCAAGCTGATCAGTACAGGACCTCAGAACGCGGCCAGTAATCCCATCGGGTCCTGCTGCTTTTCTAACGTTCACTCTCCTTAGTTCCCTCCGAACCTCGTCCTCCGACAGGGTGAATACATGATCATTGCTGCTTTGTCTGCTGCTTCCTGACGTGCTGATCGGCAGTCACACTGCCGCCATTGCATTCAAAGCGGCCGTAGAAGGTGTTTAGCTCTTCGGCCAGCAACGGATCTGCTCTCAACTCGGCGGAGGAGTTATTTCCAGAGGAACAGACGGTCTTTAGTCCTTGCCACATGCGTCGAGAGTCATTGAGCTGGAAATGTGACTCAATTTTCTCCCTGTATGGCGTTTAACGGCTCTAACTGCCCGACGGAGAGAGTAGCACGATGCCTTGTACTCATTCATGTTTCCTGACAAAATACGGCATTGTATGCAGCAGTGCGATGGTTAACCGCATCACGGATTGTTCTGTCCACCCACGGTTTCTGATTTGAAAGTCTTTATTGTTACCATTTCAGTGGCCTGTTCGGTGGTTGGAAGAACCCACACGTGGTAGTTTCACTCTGGGCCTAGATCGGCGTTGTGGATAATACATCTCATATCAAGAGGTGATTTACGATGCATCCGATCATGGAACACGAAGAAAGGAATCATTTGAAGAACCAAACAGGCGTAGACATAGGCAAATAAAGTCCTAGCTAAAAAAGAAAAGTAAATGGCTGACATCAGTAACTTCATAATACAGACATGTTGTCAGGTAAATAAATCAAACAATACTCACAGCTGAGCAGAAATTCAAAGAGTTCTCAACGGAGGACTTTCAAAGAGCCAGCTGGTAACATGAGTTCAACCAAATGGTTTCCCTCTACCAAACAAACTGACTTACTCTATTGTGATCGAGCTTATATTGCTCGGTTACCTCCAGGCAATAGCCCTCCAGCTGCTCCTAGAGGTACTACATGTGACCTAAATACATCACTAAGAAATCACCAAAATAGAGGAGCTAAAGTACAAAAATAAAACCAAGTAACATTTTGTCGGTTACATACCCTCCCTTTGGTGTCAAAATTTGACATGGCAAATGTTTAAGTTTTGGGTATGGTAACTGTCAATCTGGGTAGGATCAGAAAACATTGACACCTTGTAGTTTACGGGACTTAACTTTTTGACTACTCTAGCTGGCCCTCGCCATTTTGGGGAAATTTTATCCATGAAACCATCATCTGCACGTGATAGAGGACAGGCACGCACCCAAACCCTCCTGGAAGTCTTGGGTACTTCTCTTGAGGTTGTAATACTTTTTCTGTTTAGTTTGTGCTCTCTCAACATTTTCTCTGACAGTTTCGTACAGTAATTTCTGGCGATCAATGGTATTGTAGCTTGGTTGATCTGGATTGGTGGATTCTGTTGAGCTCTTTGTATTGTGGTCCTTTCAACTGGCGTCCTAGGGCTATTTCAGCGGGTGAAATCCTGTGCTTTCATGCCATGCTGTATTCAAAGCAAATCTAAATTCACAGGTCCATTGATCCCAAGTACGGTGATTATTGTCAACATAGGATGCAATCATGGTTTTTATTTATTTATTACAGGGACAATGCATATTAATAAACATTTCTGTCAATATGCCAGAGTTAGTCAAATGGCTATTTTTCACCTGCAGTCCCTAGACAGATGGTAAAAGTCACCCTAAAAGAGAGTAAAATTACATATTAACATAAGAATATAAGTCAAGTCAAGTCACTTTATTTATATAGCGCCTTTAACAATAAAAAATTGTAAACAAGCACTGCACAGTATCAAAATAGGCAAGTTGTGTCAATAATGTAAAATGATAGGATTTAACACTCAATTTTCAGCTGAATGCATTTCATTATAGAATTTAGTGATGGCATTGTCCAGCTTAGTTCAGTTTAAATAATATTTGTGCAATCAAGTCGATGATATTGTTGGAAATGAAGATTCCCCAACTAAGCAAGCCAGAGGCGACAGCGGCAAGGAACGAAAACTCCATCGGTGACAGAATGGAGAAAAAACCTTGGGAGAAACCAGGCTTAGTCGGGGGGCCAGTTCCCCTCCGGCCAGACAACCAGTAGTTTGTTCCAACTGCAGCAAAGTCTAGACCCTAGAGTGTAAGCAGTCCACTGGTTCCAGTGGTCTTTACCCGATGGATGTCTAGGTGATGAGTTCCTCACTGGAGATCTGTCTCTGGGGCTCATCTATGTGTCCTAGACTCCGCTGACGTTCAGGGCTGTAGAGGTTGTCTCTAGGTGCTGATCCACCATTTATGGCAGACTTTGGTTAAGTCAGTATAATCGCTGATGGTTGGCTTCCTCTGAGGTCCTCCGAGGGGTTGCCATCATTCTTCTCAGGTGTTCGGTCATCTCAGATCGTTTAAGGGTTGGATCCAGACTGAAGCTTGTGTAATTCCTAGCTACCACGGGATGTTATCCCGTGGCAGAAACATAGAAACAATAAGACAATTAGCGTAGCAGTTGTTCCATCCAGGAATAACCCTGGATGAAATTATCAGTATAACCCAAGCTAAAGCATAATAAGTGCATTTGTTCAGAAAGACTAGCAGTACAAGATTGTGAGATGCATTATATGAATGCTTGGCTAAAGAGATGTGTCTTTAATCTAGATTTAAACAGAGAGAGTGTGTCTGAACCCCAAACGTTATCAGGAAGGCTATTCCAGAGTTTAGGAGCCAGATATGAAAAAGTTCTACCTCCTTTAGTGGACTTTGCTATCCTAGGTACTACCAAGAGTCCGGAGTTTTGCGACCTTAAGGAACGTGTTGGATTGTAGCGTGATAGAAGATCAGTTAGGTACGCAGGAGCTAAATCATTTAGGGCCTTATAGGCTAGTAATAATATTTTGTAACTAATACGGAACTTAATAGGTAGCCAGTGCAGAGACTGTAAAATTGGAGTAATATGATCATATTTCTTGACCTGGTAAGGACTCTAGCCGCAGCATTTTGTACTATCTATAGCTTGTTTATTGAAGATGCAGGACAACCACCTAGCAGTGCATTACAATAGTCCAGTCTAGAGGTCATGAATGCATGAACTAGCTTTTCAGCATCAGAAACACTTAACATGTTCCGTAGCTTGGCAATGTTTCTAAGATGGAAGAATGCTGTTTTTGTAACATTTGAAATATGATTTTCAAAAGATAGGTTGCTGTCTAATATAACACCCAGATTTTTTGTAGAGGAAGTAACATTACATCCGTCTAGTTGCAAATTGTAATCCAAGAGATTCTGTGTACTGTTTTTAGGTCCAAATTATTAATATCTCTGTCTTATCTGAATTTAATAGGAGAAAATTACTGGTCATCCAATCTTTTATATTTTTAACACACTCCGTTAGCTTAGATAGTTTAGAGGTTTCATCTGGTTTTGTTGAGATATATAGTTGAGAGTGTCATCAGCATAACAATGGGAAACTAATCCCTATTATTTTCAACAATAATATCCCATATTTTTACCAAGGGGCATACATTTTCAAAGGGGCAACATATAATGAAAAAAAATAATAGAGGACCTAGGACAGATCCTTGTGGTACTCCATACTTTACTGGTGTTAATTGAGATGACTCCCCGTTTAAATAGACAAAGTGGTAGCGATCGGACAGGTAGGATCTAAACCATCTTAGAGCCTGCCCTTGAATACCTGTATAGTTTTGTAATCGATCTATCAGTATGTCATGATCTATAGTGTCGAACGCAGCACTAAGATCAAGTAAAACTAGCAGCGAGATGCAGCCTTGGTCTGACGCAAGAAGTAAGTCATTTGTAATTTTAACAAGTGCAGTTTCTGTGCTATGGCGGGGCCTGAAACCTGACTGAAATTCTTCATAGATATCATTTTTGAGCAAAAAGGAGCACAATTGAGCAGACACTACTTTTTCTAATATTTTTGACATAAACGGAAGATTTGAGATGGGCCTGTAATTTGCCAGTTCACAAGGATCTAATTTTGGTTTCTTAATAAGAGGCTTAATAACTGCCAGCTTAAATGGTTTTGGGACGTGACCTAAAGATAACGAGGAGTTAATAATATTGAAAAGCGGTTCTTCTGTACAGGTAACAACTCTTTCAATAGTTTAGTGGGTACAGGATCTAATACACATGTTGTTGGTTTAGATGCAGTGATAAGTTTATTTAGCTCATCCTGTCCTATAGTTGTAAAGCAATGCAGTTTTTCTTTGGGTGCGATGAATGAAGCTGAAGTACTAGACGTTGTAGAATCTTCATTTGTTATTGTATTTCTTATTTATCTATTTTTCAGTAAAGAAATTCATAAAGTTCATTACTATTAAACTGTGAGGGAATATTTAGATCGGGTGACATCTGTTTATTTGTAATCTAGCCACTGTGCTAAATAAAACCTTGGATTGTTTTGGTGATTATCTATGAGTTTGCGGATATACTCAGTTCTTGCAGTTTTTAGAGCCTGTCTATAGCTGAACATACTGTTTTTCCACGCAATTCTAAAGACTTCCAAGTTAGTTTTTTCTCCATTTGCGCTCAACAATACGAGTTTCTTTCTTGAGAGAATGGGTATAACTGTTGTACCATGGCGCAGTTGTACTGTTGTACTTTTTTCTCTAACCTTTTTTAATTTGATGGGGGCAACAGTTTCTAACGTATTAGAGAAGATAGTTCCCATGTTGCTAGTAATTGTGTCTAGTTATCTGTATTTATGGGTACACAGAGCAGTTGAGATAATCCGGCAGGTTATTGGGGAATCTGTCTTTAGTGGCTGGAACAATAATTCTGCCTGGACGATAACGCGGGCCCATATAGTTAATATCAGTAATATGCAGCATGCACAATACAAGGAAATGGTCAGTAACATCCTCACTTTGAGGTACGATATCTATATCAGTAATATCAATTCCATGCGATATAATTAAATCTAGCGTATGATTAAAACGATGTGTCGGCCCGGTGACATTTTGCTTGACACCAAAGGAGTTTATTAGGTCAGTAAACGCAAGTCCTAACGCATCATTTGTATTATCAACGTGAATGTTAAAATCTCCAACAATTAGTGCTTTATCAACATTAACCAATAGGTCTGAGAGGAAGTCTGCAAATTCTTTTAGAAAATCTGTATATGGCCCTGGCGGTCTATACACAGTAGCCAGAGCAAGAGATAGGACAGATTTATTTTGCTTATCTAACAGTTTAACATCGAGCAGAAGTATTTCGAATGAGTTAAACCTGTATCCTGTTTTCTGAGTAACATTGAGAATATCACTATATATTGTTGCGACACCGCCGCCACGACCAGTCTGACGAGGCTCGTGCTTTATAACAGTAGATTCATTTAGACCAAAATAATCATTTGTTTTAAGCCAGGTTTCAGTCAGACAGAGTACATCAAAACTATTATCTGTGATTATTTCATTTACAATAACTGCTTTCGGTGTGAGTGACCGGATATTTAGGAGCCCAAGTTTTACAATTTGTTTTTGTTCATTTATTTTGCATTTTTCTGGTTTAATCACGAACAGATTTGTTCAAGATCCTGCATTAAATTTATATTTTGATCTCACTATTCGGGGAACAGACACAGTCTGTATAGATTGGACACTGCAAGTACCTTTATCATTTAAGTGGGTAGAACAAAAGTCATCATAGCTGTTATTGGAGAATTGGCTTACTAGTCAGATAGAGTGTAGCATTCTGGTGATGTTGTCCGTCAGGAGTTCCGCACCGACTCTGCTGGGGTGCAGGCCATCAGCACGAAATAGCCTAGGACGCTCCCAGAAAAGATTCCAATTATTAACTAAGAGAATAGTGTATATTATATTTTTTCATGTGACAGCACTGAAGAAATGACACTTTAACAACACATAGCCATTCATTGCCTAAAACGCTGGCCACAAAACTGAGTACACCTCTAAGTGAAAATGTCCAAATTGGGCCCAAAGTGTCAATATTTTGCGTGGCCACCATTATTTTCCAGCACTGACTTAACCCTCTTTGGCATGGAGTTCACCAGAGCTTCACAGGTTGCCATTGAAGTCCTCTTCCACTTCCACATTGCTCTCCTCCACCTTCCATTTGAGGATGCCGCATAGATTACCTTTACTCTCAGCTTCTTTAGCAAGGCAGTGGTCATCTTGGAGGTGTGTTTGGGGTTGTTATCATATTGGAATACTGCCCTGCGGCCCGGTCTCCAAAGGGAGGGGATCATACTCTGCTTTAGTATGTCACAGTACATATTGGTATTCATGGTTCCTCAATGAACTGTAGCTCCCAATGCCGGCAGCACTCATGCAGCCCCAGACAATGGAACTCCCACCACCATGATTACTCCTCACCTGGTTGCCACCACACACTCTTCACATCATCTGAACCAAATAAGTTTATCTTGGTATCATCAGACCACAGGACATGGTTCCAGTAATCCACGTCCTTAGTCTGCTTGTCTTCAGAAAACTGTTTGTGGGCTTTCTTGTGAATCACATTTAGAAGAGGATCCATTCTGGGACAACAGTCATGCAGACCAATTTGATGCAGTGTGTGGTGTATTATCTGAGCACTGACAGGCTGACCCCCACCCATTCAACCTCTGCAGCACTGCTGGCAGCACTCATACATCTATTTCCCAAACACAACCTCTGGATATGACGCTGAGCACATACACTCAACTTCTTTGGTCGACCATGGCAAGGTCTGTTCTGAGTGGAACATGTCCTGTTAAACCGCTGTATGGTCTTGGCCACCTTGCTGTTGCTCAGTTTCAGAGTCTTGGCAATCTTCAAATAGCCTACACCAGTGGTCGGCAACAGGCCCGCCAGAAATAATATCTGGCCCCTGCCCACAGCCAGATTATTTGGATAGCGGGTGGTTCTGAAATATAATCGTAATGACAGCAATCAGAGTACAGGTGCATCTCAATAAATTGGAATGTCATGAAAAAGTTCATTTATTGAAGTAATTCAACTCAAATTGTGAAACTCGTGTATTCAATAAATTCAATGCACACAGACTTAAGTAGTTTAAGTCTTTGGTTCTTTTAATTGTGATGATTTTGGCTCATATTTAACAAAAACCCACCATTTCAAAATCTTAACAAATTAGAATACTTCATAAGACCAATAAAAAAAAACAACATTTTTAGTGAATTGTTGCCTTCTGGAAAGTATGTTCATTTACTGCATATGTACTCAGTACTTGTAGGGGCTCCTTTTGCTTTAATTACTGCCTCAATTCGGCATGGCATGGAGGTGATCAGTTTGTGGCACCGCTGATGTGGTATGGAAGCCCAGGTTTCTTTGACAGTGGCCTTCAGCTCATCTGCATTTTTTGGTCTCTTGTTTCTTATTTTCCTCTTGACAATACCCCATAGATTGTCGATGGGGTTCAGGTCTGGTGAGTTTGCTGGCCAGTCAAGCACACCAACACCATGGTCATTTAACCAACTTTAGGTGCTTTTGGCAGTGTGGGCAGGTGCCAAATCCTGCTGGAAAATTAATTCAACATCTTTAAAAAGCTGGTCAGCAGAAGGAAGCATGAAGTGCTCCAAAATGTATTGGTAAACGGGTGCAGTGATATTGTTTTTCAAAAAACACAATTGACCAACACCAGAAGATGACATTGCACCCCAAATCATCACAGACTGTGGAAACTTAACACTGGACTTCAAGCAACTTGGTCTATGAGCTTCTCCACCCTTCCTCCAGACTCTAGGACCTTGGTTTCCAAATGAAATACAAAACTTGCGTTCATCTGAAAAGAGGACTTTGGACCACAGTCCAGTTCTTCTTCTCCTTAGCCCAGGTAAGATGCCTCTGACGTTGTCTGTGATTCAGGAGTGGCTTAACAAGAGGAATATGACAACTGTAGACAAATTCCTTGACACGTCTGTGTGTGGTTGCTCTTGATGCCTTGACCTCAGCCACAGTCCATTCCTTGTGAAGTTCACCCTAATTCTTGAACCGATTTTGATTGACAATCCTCATAAGGCTGCGGTTCTCTCGGTTGGTTGTGCATCTTTTTATTCCACACTTTGTCCTTCCACACAACTTTCTGTTAACATGCTTGGATACAGCCTTTTGTGAACAGCTAGCTTTTTTGGCAATGAATGTTTGTTGCTTACCCTCCTTGTGAAGGCTGTCAATGATTGTCTTCTGGACAACTGTCAGATTAGCAGTCTTCCTCGTGATTGTGTAGCCTAGTGAACCAAACTGAGAGACCGTTTTGAAGGTTCAGGAAACATTTGCAGGTGTTTTGAGTTGATTAGCTGATTGGCATGTCACCATATTCTAATTTGTTGAGATGGGTTTTTGTTAAATGTGAGCCAAAATCATCACAATTAAAAGAACCAAAGACTTAAACTACTTCCGTCTGTGTGCATTGAATTTATTTAATACATGAGTTTCACAATTTGAGGTGAATTACTGAAATAAATGAACTTTTCCAAGACATTCTAATTTATTGAGATGCACCTGTATGTGCGCTGAGTGGGAGCGGAGTGATGTGATTTTGAATGGTGTGATTTTGAATTTTTTACAAGTCAGAGCGACGTGGTTTTCACTCGCTTCAAGCTCACCCTCACTTAGAAGCTACAAAGTAGAGATGCGACACCTTTATTATGTTTTTCAGAAAAAAAGTAGATACCATTCGCTAAAGTAGATACCTTTTCTGTCTAGTTCCTCTGCTCTACCTGTTTTGACTGCTGATTTACAGCCTGAAACTCCCCAGCCTCTCTGCTGTTTTTTTTTACATCTCACAGCGAGAGGTTGAGGACAGAATCAGAAAGATGTAACCATCAACCTGCACCTTGGACCCTTTTCCTACAGCCTTGGTGAAAGTGAAGTAGATTCATTTAGACCAAAATAATACAAACCCGATTCCAAAAAAGTTGGGACACTGTACAAATTGTGAATAAAAAAGGAATGCAATAATTTACAAATCTCATAAACTTATATTTTATTCACAATAGAATATAGATAACATATCAAATGTTGAAAGTGAGACATTTTGAAATGTCATGCCAAATATTGGCTCATTTTGGATTTCATGAGAGCTACACATTCCAAAAAAGTTGGGACAGGTAGGAATAAGAGGCCGGAAAAGTTAAATGTACATATAAGGAACAGCTGGAGGACCAATTTTCAACTTATTAGGTCAATTGGCAACATGATTGGGTATAAACTCTCAGAGTGGCAGTGTCTCTCAGAAGTCAAGATGGGAAGAGGATCACCAATTCCCCCAATGCTGCGGCGAAAAATAGTGGAGCAATATCAGAAAGGAGTTTCTCAGAGAAAAATTGCAAAGAGTTTGAAGTTATCATCATCTACAGTGCATAATATCATCCAAAGATTCAGAGAATCTGGAACAATCTCTGTGCGTAAGGGTCAAGGCCGGAAAACCATACTGGATGCCCATGATCTTCGGGCCCTTAGACGGCACTGCATCACATACAGGAATGCTACTGTAATGTAAATCACAACATGGGCTCAGGTGATGTGGTGATGTGACGATAAAAGTGATTTGATTTGATTTCACTATAAATAATTGACTTGACAGAGCTCAAACTCAAAACATGTGTCAGCAACAAAATATAACATTGTTAGACTTTTTTGGTGTTAGTGGGTGTTCAACCACACTTTGCATCCTTATTCAGTATACTCTGCCTTTGCCCGAAAGGCCATTAATACAAGTGTAAACAGGGTGAGCAGAAAAGGTAGTAAAAATATTTTGACTAGCTAGAAGACAAAACATCCTATATCCACGGGGGGAAATCTAAGATATTGTCTATTGTTCAGCCTTTTGCGATGCTGCTTTCTTGGGACTTGTCTTATTTTGTTAAGATTAAATTCCACAGTGTCTAATGTTTTCACTCTTATGTATGTCATAGGTCACTGACCTAGGTAGGGCTCAGATAAAATATAAATTTTGTTTGTTTCAGAAGATGGAACACCTTGTCTAATACAGCCTATAGTGATTCACTGTTCCTGATGTCTCAATCAATTAAGAAAAATACTGAAATCATGCTTCACTGCATTGTTTAAATATTTATTATGCTCTTTTGCTCAAAGCCATTTTGCACATTATCAGAAATTTTCTTTAACACAATTAAAACTGCATTTAGATTGCACATTAGAATACACAATTAGACAAAACATCCCATGGCATTCTCAAATTGAAACTTAAAAATAATTTATAACAGATGACCACAGATATGATGTAAATATTAATATTTGGAAATCATTTTATGATTTTTGTTTACTACATTATAACGATGAGTTTTTTTTTCCATTTTCAATTCCAGTACAGTTGTCTTGAAATTATTTATTTTATAAACACAGTGGCTTATTATGAAGGCATTCATTTGCAAGTAGTACAGTGGTTGAATGTGTGTCATAAAGATTACGTTGTTTAAAATCAGCCATATTTTCAAAAGGCATTAGGCAGGCATGTCCTCTTTCAGGGCAGCTATGTAGCCTAGTAATTGAGCCTCTGTTATGTGAATTAATAAATAATTTGAAAGGGTTTTATGTTTCAGAAAATATAAACTCTTCTGTATATGCATATGCAGATTACATAATTGTTTTTTGTATCTGGCCAAGAACATATTCAAACACTCTGTAAGAGCCTAACCTTATTTAAAAAAAGCTTCTTCTGCGAAGATAAACTGCGGGAAAAGTACAGGGTTTATAATGGGTCAATGGAGGAATGGTGGGATGCCTCACATTACAGGAGGATTGAAGTGGGGAACAGAAGGTATTACAATCTTAGAAATTTTCTAGAGTCCAGAGAATTATAGGAAAAATAATTGTGAAGGGATGCTGGATAAGGTGTCAGCCAAGTTGTTCAAATGGAAACATCTGTTACCTGAACTATCCTATAGGGATAGAGGCCTCGTCATAGATAATTTGTCTGTCTCTATTAAATTTACATTTAGTAATTTAGCAGATGCTTTTATCCAAAGCGACTTAAAAATGAGGACAATGGAAGACAAATCAACAAAAGAGCAAACTTGTGTTATAACAAGTATTATATAATAAATAAAAAGAAAACAGATATAATTAAAAAAGAATGAAAAGCTAGTGAGGCATTTTTATTTTGTTAATTGTATAATAAATAAAAAGAAAACAGATAGAATACAAACAAAATTAGAAAGCTAGTGCTAGGTTTTTTTTTTTTTTAATAGAGAGTGCTAGAGTTAGAGGGTCAAATAAAGATAGAAGAGATGTGTTTTTAGCCGATTCTTGAAGAAGAGGACTGCTTGGATTGAGTTGGGCAGGTCATTCCACCAAGAGGCATCATTTAAGTTAAAATTCTGTGAAAGTGATTTTGTGCCTCTTTGGGATGGTACAATAAAGCGACGTTCACTAGCAGAATGCTAGTTTATAGAGGGCACATAAGTCTGAAGGAATGAACTTAGGTAAACGGGTGCAAAGCCAGTGGTGGTTTTGTAGACCAATATCAATGCCTTCAATATGAGGTATAATGATAAAAGTGGTAGTCAGTACAAATTGTTAAACAAACATTTTAGAGAGCTAAGAGCTATTACCTGAACTGTCCTACGGGGTAGAGTCCTGGTCATCAATAATGTGATTATTGTTTGGTGATGAATTTTTGGCTCAAGTTCTGCATTTAAAGTCACACCAGAGGTGTTCAGCTGGGATTAGGACCTGGCTTTCTGCAGACTAGTCAAGTTCTTCCACACTGACTGAATCATTGTTTCTCTTTGATCCTTGCCTTATACACAGAGGCACTGCCATGATAGAATAGAAAAGGGGCCTGTCCAAACTGTTGCTATAAAATTAGAAGCACACAATTCCCTAGAATATCATTATGTGCTTAAATAGTAAGATTTGTACTCATGAAAATTACTAAAGTAATCAGACCTTTCATTAGAAGGGGTGACCCAATACTTTTGGCAATATAGTGTATGTAGAGGAGATACAGTGGAGTAATGTGGCATGTGTTTTGCTGAGAAGGACATTACGCATTGGATGTGATCAGCAACTGGACAATTTGACTCAATTCTATCGCTCTATGCCACAAGCTTTGAATATGACTCATTCTGTAAGCAGAGGATCTGAAAAAAAATGGATTATGGAGGAACCTTTGTTTACCAATTTATTTATTCAGACCAAATGTTTATCTTCAGGAAGTTTGATAAACTGTCTGATTAGAGCTGGATGTACCAAAGTAAAGCATCTTAGAAAAGACAAGAATGAATGAAACTATCTCAAACATCAGTTTAACGAAAGCCAAAATAAAAATATGGGATACAATCCACTGAGTTTTTGATACTGATATATTAAAGTGTCATAGTGTATACAGACAAGCAACCTCCACACATAAACAACCATTTCACCCCCTCTCCATAATATGTACAAATCAGTTCATTCAAAACAGTCCATGCAATACGTTCTAAAAAAACCTGTGTTTCCAGGGTTGTTTGGCCGTTGCCATCAATTTTGTCCTAAGCGTTCCAATACTGGCAATCGGCATGATGAATGAGTCAATGAATAATCCACAGGCAGTCTGTATTTAATCCAATGGCATTTCCCACATGCATTACGCAGTTGAACTTACCGTACACAGTCTAATAGAGAAACTTGACTCAAGACCTCATGTAACATACACTTTCAGGTGCATCTCAGAAAATTAGAATAAGGTGGAAAAGTTCATTTTCTCTTGTAACTTATTTCAAAAAGTGAAACTTGCATATATTTTAGATTTGTTAAATATAAAAAAAACACTTCAAATATTTTTTTGTTTTAATTTTTATGATTAGAGCTTACAGCTAATGAAAGTCAAAATCAGTATCTCAAAATATTAGAATATTTACATTTGAGTTTCAATAAATCACCATCCATATAGTATCAATTCTGAGTATCTCATGTTCTTTGAAACCACAATAATGGGGAACACTGCTGACTTGGAAATGGTCCAGAAGACGATCATTGACACCCTCCACAAAGAGGGTAAGTCACAGAGGGTCATTACTGAAAGGGGTGGTTGTTCACGGAGTGCTGTATCAAAGAATATTAAATGCAAAGTTGACTTAAAGTATGAAATTGGGTAGAAAAATGTGCACACGCAACAGAGATGACCGCAAGCTTGAGAATGCTGTCAAGCAAAGCCGATTCAAACACTTGGGAGAGCTTCACAAGGAGTGAACTGAAGCTGGAGTCAGTGCAGCAAGAGTCACCACGCTCAGACATCTTCAGGAAAAGGGCTACCAAGCCACTTCTGAAACAGAAACATTGTCAGAAGCATCTTACCTGGGCTAAGGAGAAAAAGAACTGGACTGTTGCTCAGTGGTCCAAAGTCCTCTTTTCAGATAAAAGTAAATGTTGCTTTTCATTTGGAAATCAGGTCTGGAGTCTGAGGATGGCTGGAGAGTCACAGAATCCAAGCTGCTTGAAGTCCAGTGTGAAGTTTCTCAAGTCAGGGATGATTTGGGGTGCTGTGACGTCAGCTGGTGTTGGTCCATTGTGTTTTATCAGGTCAATGCAGCCATCTACCAGGAGATTTTAGAGCACTTTATGCTTCCATCTGCTGACAAGCTTTATGGAGATGCTGATTTCCTTTTCCAGCAGGACTTTAGCACCTGCCCACAGTGCCAAAACCACTTCCAAGGGCTTTGCTGACCATGATATTACTGTGCATGATTGACCAGCCAACATGCCTGACCTGAACCTCATATGGAATCTATGGGATATTTTCAAGAGAAAGATGAGAAACAGTCGATCCAACAATCCAGACGAGCATGTCATGTCATGACATTTACTTTACATGTAATGAATCTAAAATATATGAAAGTTTAACTTTTTTAAATAAGTTGCAAGAAAAAAAAAAACTTTTTCGCCATATTCAATTTTTTTTAGATGCACCTGTAATTTAACATAAGGCTCAGGGATTCAGTAGAGAGAAAAAATTCCCAGCTCTGGACTTACAAAGGATGGAAACAGTGAGCTATAACTCAAACATCCTGACTTTGTATTAAACACCCCTCCTCCACTTCACTTAATCTCTACTTACATTGGAGTCCTCACCCTCATGCCTAAGGTCGTTGCCCCCTAGTGTTGAGGACAATAACTACAGTAATGCCTGTTTCACACATACTACATTTGCAGTGTTTTGGCATTGCGTATTTTTTTCTGCACCCATGTTAACGGATTAAAGTGTTCACACTGCACGCGGTTGCGGTCCGGCAGTGCGTTCCAGGAGCGGTTCGGCTGCAGCAGTGCAGCAATCGTTTCCGCACCGAGTCTATTTTTGCTGTGCTGCACACACTGAATTAAAGTGACAGCACTTTGTTCATGGTAAAAATGAACATGGATTGACATGCAAATGTAGTAATTTCACAATAAATAGATATAAATTAAGTCTACTGTATTTCACAGGATTTTTGGCTAGGTTTAAAACAAATAAAAGTGCACTTTTAGATAAACAAGGAAACTTATTAATTTGTGTCTTGTGGAGGTATAAAAACAAAGTTATTTTCAGACCCGCGGGACTGTTTGCAATAAAGATTTAAAAGTAAAAGGCACGAGAGCCAACTGTTTCTGTCAGTGGTAAGATTTAATTTAAAATATTTGTGAAAAGTAGGCTGTATGATGTGTTTAAATGTGTTTCCACTTGCTTTAGCAACTAAATATAAAAATCCAGAAGCCAAATGCATTTAATACGTTGTTTATATTAATTTAGTTTAAACACAAATATGTCTGAAAGTTTGTGTTACTGTGCTGTGATAAAAGAGGATCACAATGCTGAAAAAGTACTTTCAGCATAGGCTAACAAAGTTTGAATTTGAATTTAAAATAATGGATAAATGCTGTGTTTGTGGTAAACAGCCACAGATCAGGAGCGGACTGCAAACGCGTCCTGTGTGAAAGCACAATAAATCTCTACTGCTTCTGCACTGCATACGTAATGCACATGAACCACATACAGACTGCAGACGGAGCATGTGTGAAACAGACGTAAGAGTAAATTCAACATAGAACTGTTACAAGTGCATGCAGCTTTGCAGGAGTCTGCAGAGAATTGTTAGGACTTCAGCAAATGCAAGAGAGGGGGGGGGGTATAAGTTTCCATTTAATTATGTAAAAAGAAGAAAGCAGCATGATTTTGACTTTTAAAATGCCTGAATTGGGGAATTTTTAAAAAAAATTTGGTGTTGAGGATGAGCACACTTCATTGGTGTTGGGGATGAGCATGTAACCCTTTATATAATTATTGTATTAAAGTCAGTATGCCCCTGCCTTGCTGGCACTTGTCCCTGGATCAATGTGAGGATAATTTAAAAAATGAAAAGTTAGTATCGACCACCTCCTCCCCATTCTTAGAGGTGGCTTATCAGTGGAAGGGATATTTTGCTGTAGACTATTGCACCAATTGGTGCATGATAGTTTTTTTTTGTGTGTATGTGTTTCTGGAGTGGGAAGGAATATCAATTTGAAATGGGTGTATTGCTCTCTGCCATATCAGCCTTTACTCGTATGTTCACAAGTAGCGATAAATCACAATATTTTGGATTTGTTTCCTTTTATCTCTTTTATAGAGCTCTTTGAAGCCAAACAGGTGTTAGTCTGGTGTGGTGAGTGGCATGTTCATCATCACTTGAACTCCTGGATGAGGGATTGCATGTGCTTTTGTATAGACAGATTTGAGACTTTTGACCTGCTGTTTGGAAGAGCTTAATGTTAATGTTATTTTCACTTGGCCATTATGTGAGGCATTCACAGTGCTATTCTGTGCTTGCATTTCAATATTTTTTATATGCAGCATACAATGTACTCAGTAAAACAATTCCTGCTCAGTTGTTTTTTGTGTTTTTTTTTGCATGAGATGATTGAGAGATGACAATCTCATTAATCCTATGTAGGAGGGGACGTTCTTCCAACCTTGCACAGCGTTCCGTAAAAGTTCTCTAAAGGTGACGAAAGTCCTGAACCTTTACAGAACATTAGGGACATTCCTAAAACGTCCTCTTTTGGTTATTAAAATGCTGCAGTTCTGTGTTCCTAATATGACTTTAAGGGGATATTCCATTTAGATTATTTTATGGTCACACAAAAACATTACAAAAAGGACATTTGGGATGTTAAGAGATCCTCTTTTGGTCATATAACAATGTTTACAATATGACTTTAGGGGGATCTTCTGTATTGGTTATTCAATGGTCAAATAGCATTGTTACAAAAAGGACATTTGGGACATTAACAGAATGTTTCCATATGGTCCCCTGTAAGTCAAATATGGACGTTTCATTCCGGACACACTGCAACATATCTTCTTGAACCATTTGGAAACATTGGTCAAGAAGCACCCATTTCACTTATAGGTGAAATGCAAAGTTTTCATGAAAATAATGAGAAAATAAATTATAATAAAATTGTAAAATCACATTAAATAATCACAAATTAAAAGCTTTACTAAAAAGATGCGTCTTAAGAAGTTTCTTAAAACAATCCAAGGAAGCAGCATTCCAAATGAACGCAGTTAATGCGTTCCATAGCTTAGGCCCATTATAAGAAAAAGCCCTCCCTCACATGGTTTTTAATTTACAACAAGGAGAGACAACCAGCAGAGCGAAGAGAGCGAGAAGGAGTGAAAAGAGTGACCAAATCACAGATGTAATCTGGAGCCAACCCATGCACAGCTTTATAGGTTAAAATCAGAGTTTTAAAATAAATATGTGATTGAACCAGGAGCCAATGAAGTTGCTGGAGCCCTGGGGTAATGTGATGGAATGCAGATGTATAAGTCAAAACTTGCGCAGCTGAGTTTTGTATATATTGCAATCTCTTAACAGAACTTTCTGGTAAACCCCCAAAGAGAGAATTACAATAATCGAGCCGTGATGTGATGAAGGCAGGAATAAGCCTCTCAGCATCAGGCCTGGCAAGAAAGGGTCTAATGCGAGCAATGTTATGAAGATGGAAAAAAGCTATTTTAGTTATGTTTTTGAAATGAGAATTAAAAGTCAGCTGAGCATCAAAATTCATGCCTAAATTACGCCCCTTGGCAGAAGGATATATTCCAGTATTGTCAACTGAAAGTTTAAAATTACTACACTTATTAACATTAGATGGAGTGCCAATTACTAAAATTTCAGTTTTAGAAGAATTTAGTGTTAGAAAGTTGTGTTTCATCCATGCCTTGATTTCCAGCAAACAGGCAGAAAGAGTCAAAGAGGAAGTAGTGGAATCAGGCTGAGTGCTAATATAAATCTGTGTGTCATCCGCGTAACAATGATAACCCAGGCCCTACTTCTGAATAATCTGCCCAAGAGGTAGCATGTAAACACTAAATAAAACAGGACCCAGAACTGACCCCTGAGGGACACCCTGACACAAAGGCACAGTCTGAGATCTGTTAGCACCCAGGTAAACAAACTGAGAACGTTGTGAAAGATACAATTTAAATCAGCTACATTTTGCATTTTTCCATTTAGTCCTGAGTAGGGTTGAGTATCGTTTGGTTTTTTTCGATACCAGTGCCAAATTGATACTTTTAAAATGGTACCGTGCCTAAACGGTGCCTGAACCGATACAAAAAAAAAAAAAGTTACCAATTAATAATTGGATTGTCCATTAGCACTAAACACATGGGCCCGGTTTCACAGACATGGCTTAGACTAAACCAGGATTAGATCATAGTTCAATTAGGACATTCAAGTAATTTTTATAAACATGCTTAGAAAAAAAAAAACATTACTGGGGTGCATCTTGAGACAAAACAAAGGCACTGATAGATTTTAGGATCAGTCAGTGCAAGTTTATTTCAGTTAAAAAAGCTAAGAGTTACATTTTAGTCAAGCACTAGGTTCAAGCCTTGTCTGTGAAACCGGGGGGGTGATGTCTTTTTCGTTCATACTGGATGCCAGAGGGCGCCCTTGCACAGAACATCCACGGATCCAGTCATAGAAGTAGCGAACTCATGATGCTCCAGGAATATGGGTTAGTAAACAGAAGATATAAACGTTTTGAAAGATAAAATAAATACAATAAACACTCGACTACGGCTACGTATAGTTTGTCTGTGTTATTCAACCTTTCTCTGGTATTTTCACAATAATTAAGTATATTTATAATCCATTGCTAATCGATGTATTAGAAGCCTAGTAGTAGCTTAACTAGTTAATGGAAGGCTACCTACTGTTGTCAAAGCAAGTGTAATCACTGCATTCACGCGCTCCACTGATGCTCTCATTTCCGCAGTTGTGCTTTTAAGTCGGAATGTGAAAACAGCACACTCGCGTTACTACAAAGATTTGTTGGACTTGTATTATTAGAGCCTTCCAAATTGAGTTCACGTGCATCTTCTCAGTAGGGAAATAATTTTTCATGTGTAGTGCCGGTGATGATGCTTCTTACGTCCGTTTCGGAGAAATAAAGGGCAAATATTTAAACCGATCGCTCAGGCATGGCACCGAAATCTGCATTCTGATTCGGTTCTAGTACATACCGGTTACATAGGTAGCGGTGCCTTATTGGTACCGGGTTTCGGTACCCAACCCTAGTCCTGAGCCACCACTGCAAGGGTCTCATATGCATCAGGCCAAAAGTTATCACGTTGGACGCATCTGCCATCAGACCCAACAGCTTTTGAAAAAGCTTCATAGTGACTGACTGGCCTTGTCTCACTCTCTTGACTGTCGCGAGGATCGACTCGACGAATCCCACACCTTGCCCAGATAAGTGGTCCTCTCTACTGGAGGAAGCACACTTCTCTTTGCGTTTAGCCTTAACCCCAAGTCTTTCATGTGAGCGAGAATGACATCTCGATGCCGAACTGCTAACTGCTCTGATTGAGCTAGAATTGACCAATCGTCGATGTAATCAGTATGCAGATGCTCTGGGGTCGCAAGGGAGCCAGATCTGCATCCACACACAAGTGCGGGGTGATGGTGCTAGGCCGAACGAAAGAACCCAATTTTTGTATGCTTTGCCCCCGAAAGAAAACCTTAGGAACTTCCGATGTTGAGGAAGAATGGATATATGGAAGAAAACGTCTTTCAGATGTATCGTCACAAACCAGTCCTCGGACCTGATTTGAGACACGACTTGCTTGATAGTAAGCATCTTAAACTTGAGTCTCATGACTGAGCGGTTCAATAGTCTCAGATCTAGAATTGGACGCAACCCTCCATCCTTCTTTGGAACAATGAAGTAACAGCTGAAGAACCCTGACTCTCTCTCATGAGGAGGGACCACCTCAATGGCCTCCTTCCTCAAGAGAGTATCTACTTCTTGTTTTATTGCCGGAGCCTGCTCGGGTCCCACCAGAGTGGGAAATACCCTATAGAACAGAGGCGAACGAGATCCGAACTGAATCTTGTACCCTCTCTCTACAGTGTGCAGGACCCATGGAGATACATTTGGCAGAAGCTTCCACGCTGCCAGAAAATGTACTAAGGGAACCAGTCTCTTGAGACTGGCCTCTGGTGTGCTTTGAACTACTAGCTCGGTGCCCTGAAGCGGATGACCGGCAGGAGATTGCCGATCTAGCTGTTCTAAGCATTCTTTTAGAGGTAGTGAGCCTCTCAGAACCACTACGTTTCCGGGCAGAAGCTGAGAGAAGAACTCACTGGAGATCGCTGTGCCCTGAAGCACCAATGGTGACAGGGGTAACGGAACAGTCTCCTAAGGGCACTGAGGATACTGAGGTGTGTACCGCTCTTCCCCAGAGGGGCCGGCCCTCAAAAGTCCTCGGCCATAGGGGTCAAGATGTTTTAGCCGAAGATTATCCAGCGAAATGACGGTCCGCAGATCCACCTCCTGCTAGAAGCCTTCGGCCCGGGAGCACCACTCTGACTCTAAACTTCTGGGGAGTACGAGAAGTGACATTCCCTGAATGAGGAGCTGGAACACTGCTCCCGCCAGAAGCCCCTAGGCCTGTGTTCAGTATTGGAAAATGTCGGGCCTTAGGGGGGATGCTGCAATGGAACAGATAGCCCGCCAGCATCTGTCCCACCTTAGACACCTTACCCTATAACTTACTCATACAGCCCCCGAAATATTCAAATAAGGGCAAAGAGCTGGAATGAAAAAATGGTAAAACCCATGCTCTCAACACCTCGGTGTGGAGACAAGGAAAAAACAGAGGTCCCGACATAGAGGTTGTGTTTTTACTACCTTCAACAACTACTCCTAAGTCTCTATTTTTTATGTTTTTTGCTGACCACATCAACCTCCTCAGAGGAAGAGAGGTAAATGCTATGCTCTCACATGATAATTTTATATTCCGAGAGAGTACTGAATTAGAGAGGGAGGAGAAAGGGGAGCCCGTCTCCAATCCCTGTGCTGTATATATATATTTATATATATATACACATATTAGTGATGCGCGGATTAGCTAAAATGTCACCCAAATCCGCAGCTTCAAATTAATTATCCACCTGCACATATATTTTTGTCTGATTTGATAACCGCACCTGACCCACACCCGATCGTCACATTCAGGGTTCGTACGGACATAAAAGAAACGGAAAAGTCATGGAATATTAAAACAGCAATTTCCAAGCCTTTATCGATTTGAAAAATAAATAAACCAAGAAAGTTTTGGAAAAGTCATGGACATCTATTTCACAATCCCCTGTATCATAGAATTATGTTTAATTATGTCCTTAATTTCAGTGGGGTACTCATTCACACAGCTTTCAACTTTAAAATGAGGGATATTACTGCAAAAAAATATTCAATATAGCGTATATAGAATAGATGAGTAAATAAATTCACACAAACCATCAGATCAAATCAGTCATTTGAAAACAGTGTAACTGATAAAATGTTACTTGGTTTTATTTTTGTACTTTAGCTCCTCTATTTTTGTTGATTTCTTTAGTGATGTATTTAGGTCACATGTAGTACCTCTAGGAGCAGCTGGAGGGCGCTATTGCCTGGAGGTAACCAGGCATATAAGCTCGATTGCAATAGAGTAAGTCAGTTCGTTTGGTGGAGGGAAACCATTTGGTTGAACTCATGCTACCAGCTGGCTCTTTGAAAGTCCTCTGTTGAGAACTCTGAGTTTCTGCTCATCTGTGAGTATTGTTTGATTTATTTACCTGACAACATGTCTGTATTATGAAGTTACTTATGTCAGCCATTTACTTTCTTTTTAGCTAGGACTTTATTTGCCTATGTCTACGCCTGTTTGGTTCTTCAAATGATTCCTTTCTTCGTGTTCCATTGATCGGATTTATCGTAAATCACCTCTTGATACGAGGTGTGTTATCCACAACGCTGATCTAGGCCCGGAGTGAAACTACCACGTGTGGGTTCTTCCAACGCGGCACACAGTACAGCGACATGCCAACAACGCTGTGGATTTAATAGCATTGCATCGTACTCCAATACCTTAACATTGTCTCATCTCTCTTCCATCCTCGTACTTCAGCTGAACATGGAAGGATACGTTTATTTCACCTCATTGACTCAGTTAAAGGACAAAGAACATCATACATTGATTTATGCTTTATCCGTTGGGTTTTTGCACCTGTGTATATATACACTTGTGGGAAGAATAAAATAGAAGTCAAAGATCATTTGTGTTGTGAAGAGTATTTTAATCAGTAGATGTCAGAAATCTGTTGAACCCCCTCAGAGTAACAACCTTAATAGGGTGTTACAGATTGACGCCCGAACAGGGACTTCCTGAATTGAACTTTACAGAGTCCCTTTTATTAAAAATAAAATTTTGACTGTACTGATCACTCTTTTTACGAACAAATATTATAAACCATCATCTGCAATGGAAGAGGACGTACCCATCAACGATTTCTCAGATGAAGCTTTCGTTCAGCGCAGAGACCCTGTAGCTAATCTCATTGATACATTCAGTGAGTTATATTTAGACTCTGAGGAAGAGAGAGAGAGGTTCACTGATCAGATAAGTGGCCATGACTCTAAAACAGACGACTTGCCATTACCTCCTCCACCACTTGATTTTCATGAAGACAGGCTGCAATTCGACAAGGAAGAAGCAGCCCAGCGGATGTGTAGCATTGAGGAGCATCTTGCTGATCTCGAGCATCGTGTCAGTGACCTTGTGACCACAGAAACAATGAGGGCAAAGTTAAAAGCATGTGAAGACAGAATTAACTATTGTTTGCAAAGAGAGTTGGATCGCGTTAAGCAGCTGTTCCTTTCCAGAATCGACGATATGAGCCAAAGAATTGTAGATTGCCTAATGATGAGACCGACAACTAGAGCATCAATATAAAGCCTTCAAACCTCTCATGTCTACTCCAGTGCATGCCAGTACTTCTGCTCATAAGATGTCTCAAACTCCATCCAAGATTGACCCAGCTACCCAAAACAGCACAAAGCAAGTAACGTATCTTTCTTCATCATCTCCTTATCCTCCAGTTAAACTTGAACTGCCTGCCTGCCTTCAGTAATCTTGACTCTGAAGACCCAATTGATTTTATTGATCGATTTGAAGAATATAATGAGCTGAGACCTCTATGTCCTGAAGAGCTAATAGCATCATTATCTGCGAGTCTGAAAGGTACCGCTAAGAGCTGGTGGAAGGCAGAGAAACAAAACATTAGCGACTGGTCTTCTTTCAAATAAAAGTTTCTCTTTTCATTTTTAAACGAAGATCATAAAGAAGTTGCTGCTCAAAAATAAGCAAATTATCGTCAAGGGGTTAGTGAGAACATTAGAGTCTTTACTTTTAATTACAGAGCACTGTGTCTGAAGAATCATCCTAAAATGGCTGAAGCTGAGATTGTTCAAGCAACTTTAAGAAACTGCAACCCTCGATTGGCTTCGCTGTTAAGGGGAACTGTGAAGACGGTTGATGATCTTGTCCGTCTTGGTACTCAAATAGAAAAGGATTGGGTGGAAAATAAAAAGAGATGGAATCAAGGAAAAGATGAGGAACAGAGGAAGAAATCTTCCGATGGAAGAGAGCAGAAAAGCCACCTCATGCTCTTTGATCCAGCTACCAACTCTCAATATAATAATGTCCTGCAAACTCCAATAATCTTAAATCATACTTGTTTTAATGCTGTAATTGACACAGGAAGCACCTTCTCTTTGCTGCAACAAAAAAATTGGCAGAGGTTGAGGAGAAATGATGAGCATCTGATCCAAAGTACCCAAACTTTTATGCTCGGTAATGGTCAAAACCAGCGAACTCAGGGAAAGGTTCTCTGGGAGTGTGAAATATATAGAGTGAAGCTTGCTGTCACATTCTACATGATGAATGATGAAGATTAGGCTGTTTCTGTTATCCTGGGACTGGATTTTTTAAAAGAAGCCAAAGTAACCACTGATTTTCATTCTTCACGTGTTTACTTGCCTGATTCCAAAACCAGTCACCCCATTTGTTTTAATGAACCTCATGACAACGTGGCTATCCAGTTTTATGCTGCACAAGGTAGTGTCGAACTGATCTCCGATGAAGAAGACTTGAAGCTCATCGATCAAGCAGTGAAAATGTCTCATGCCTCACCCAAGGTAACGGCTCAGTTGAAATTGCTTATGGGTGAGTGGCCATCAGTTTGCACACACAAGCTGGGTCGTACAAACTGTATTAAACATGAAATCAAGACAGTTGACGAGTTTCCTCTTGAGAAAGAGACCTTACCGAGTCTCAAGAAGCAAGAATGATTTTATTGAAGAACAAATCAAGGAACTACTTCAACAAAAAATCATCAGACCTTCCACTTCACCATGGGCCTCCCCTGTTGTGGTAGTAGATAAGAAGGATGGTGGGTCGAGGTTGTGTATTGACTATCGTGGTCTTAATTCTAAAACTCACCTCGATGCATATCCGATGACCCAGATTACAGATATGCTGGATTATTTGCAAGGAGCCAAGGTGTTCAGCAGTTCGGATTTGAAAAGTGGCTACTGGCAAGCAGAGATGGATCTTGCGAGTGTGGAGAAGACTGCATTCATAACTACATCAGGGTTATATGAATTTTTGTGTCTTCCCTTTGGTCTTAAAAATGCAGCTGCTTCTTTCCAGCGTTTGATGGAACAAGTTCTCAGGGAGCACACGAACAGGTGTTGTATGGTATACATAGATGACATCATTGTGTACTCACCAGACATCCAAACCCACCTACAACATCTCAAACAAATATTCAGCAGTCTGCACACCGCCGGTCTCACTCTCAATCTCAAAAAATCTGTTCATCACTGGACTACTTGGGTCACACAATCACTGCTGACGGAGTCAATGTGAACTCTGACAAGGTTGATGCAGTCAAATCATTCCCAACACCGACTACCATAAAATAATTTCAATGGTTCCTAGGTCTTGCCTGTGTTAAATACACCCAATTTTGTTTGTTCTTTTAAAGTGCAAACAGATGCCAGTGATGTTGGTTTAGGAGCAGTACTGACACAGGAATTGGATGGACAAGAAAAAGTGATCGCTTATGCATCCAGATTGCTGAGAGGTGCTGAGAAATCATATTCGGCATCTGAGAAAGAATGTCTAGCAGTAGTCTGGGCGGTGGAAAAATGTCATCATTATCTTGAAGGAAGAGAATTTGAGGTAATCACTGACAATGCTTCTTTGGTTTGGCTTTTCCAGCACCCAAAACCTTTGTCGAGGTTGGAAAGGTGGACTATCAGACTTCAAGGCTACCACTTCACAGTTCGTTATAGAAAAGGGCAATGTAATGTGGTACCTGATATCTTGTCAAGGAGACATGCAGCTGAACCAACGGCCATCCTGATGCACACACCAGCAAAACATGTTCTTAATCCTATCACTTGTGACCTACCAACAGACTTGTCTCAGATTGCTGCTGAGCAGGAAAAAGATAGAGAATGCCAAGAATCATGGTAAAAGCCAAAAATCTAAATACCACTGATCTTATGAGAACTCATTATGTTTTTAAAAATGATATATTATTCAGGAGTGTTCCAGTCTCTAAATGAGGTCAAAGATTCCAGATCGTGGTACCTGCTAGTTTGAAGGAAGTATTTTTAACTTATGCCCATGACAGCCCCCTCAGTGGACATTTAGGCAAATTTAAAACTCTAAAGAGACTAATGGAATTTGCGTATTGGCCATCCATACATACTGATGTATGGCAACACTGCAAACAGTGTGAAAAATGTCAGCAGCATAAGCCCACAAACCTGAAGCCAGCAGGAGGTCTGCAAAGCGTGCCCATCGTTGAGCCTGGATACATGCTTGGCATGGACATTATGGGACCGTTCCCACGTAGTACTCGTCAAAATGTATATCTTCTAGTTGTGGTAGACTATTTCTCTAAGTGGGTAGAGGTCTTCCCCATGAGATCAGCCAAATCTACTTCCATCGTTCGTATTCTCATTGAAGAGATATTTACAAGGTGGGGAACTCCAGCCTACATTGTTTCTGATAGAGGCACTCAATTCACCTCAAATCTCCTGGATCAGTTATGCAAGCAGTGGCAGGTAACCCAAAAACTCACAACTGCCTATCATCCACAATCAAACCTGACCGAACGAATCAATCGAAATCTAAAAACCATGATTGCATCCTATGTTGACAATAATCCCCGTACTTGGGACCAATGGATCTGTGAATTTAGATTTGCTTTGAATACAGCATGGCACGAAAGCACAGGATTTTCACCCGCTGAAATAGCCCTAGGACGCCAGTTGAAAGGACCACTACAAAGAGCTCTACAGATTCCACCCAATCCAGATCAACCAAGCTACAATACCATTACTGTACGAAACTGTCAGAGAAAATGTTGAGAAAGCACAAACTAAACAGAAAAAGTATTACAACCTCAAGAGAAGAACCCAAGACTTCCAGGAGGGTGATATCGTTTGGGTGCGTACTCATCCTCTATCACGTGCAGATGATGGTTTCATGGCTAAACTTTCCCCAAAATGGAGAGGGCCAGCTAGAGTAGTCAAAAAGTTAGGTCCCGTAAACTACAAGGTGTCAACGTTGTCTGATCCTACCCAGATTGACAGTTACCATACCCAAAACTAAAAAATTTGCCATGTGTCAAATTTTGACACCAAAGGGAGGGGTATGTAACCGATGTTTTTTCAAAATGTTACTTGGTTTTATTTTTGTACTTTAGCTCCTCTATTTTTGTTGATTTCTTTAGTGATGTATTTAGGTCACATGTAGTACTTCTAGGAGCATCTGGAGGTAACCGGGCATATAAGCTCGATTGCAATAGAGTAAGTCAGTTAGTTTGGTGGAGGGAAACCATTTGGTTGAACTCATGCTACCAGCTGGCTCTTTGAAAGTCCTCTGTTGAGAACTCTTTGAGTTTCTGCTCAGCTGTGAGTATTGTTTGATTTATTTACCTGACAACATATCTGTATTATGAAGTTACTGATGTCAGCCATTTACTTTCTTTTTAGCTAGGACTTTATTCCCCTATGTCTACGCCTGTTTGGTTCTTCAAATGATTCCTTTCTTCGTGTTCCATTGATCGGATGCATCGTAAATCACCTCTTGATATGAGGTGTGTTATCCACAACACCGATCTAGGCCCGGAGTGAAACTACCACGTGTGGGATCTTCCAACCCGGCACACAGTACAGAGACATGCCAACAACGCTGTGGATTTAATAGCATTGCATCATACTCCAATACCTTAACATTGTCTCGTCTCTCTTCCATCCTCGTACTTCAGCTGAACATGGAAGGATAAGTTTATTTCACCTCATTGACTCAGTTAAAGGACAAAGAACATCATACATTGATTTATGCTTTATTCGTTGGGTTTTTGCACATGTGTGTGTATATATACACTTGTGGGAAGAATAAAATAGAAGTCAAAGATCATTTGTGTTGTGAAGAGTATTTTAATCAGTACATGTCAGAAATCTGTTGAACCCCTCAGAGTAACAACCTTAATAGGGTGTTACAACAGCGTGAGTGATTAAGCACCGAGTCCTCTCTCTTTGACCGTCTCTCAGGCCCGGTTCTATGGGGGTGCAAAAGCACCCTCAGTTAAAGCTGTAATAATGGCATTTTATTGCAGATTTGGCAAACTATCCAGCACTATATGGTTTGCGCTCTGGAGATCGGTTTCTGTTTCATCGTGTTTTTGCAGTGTTGAGCATTGTATAGGCTACAATCTCTGACATATCTATTGATTTCTTGAACCCAACAGCAAATATGAGGCGTTTAAGATATAATCCAAATACCACTTAAATTGCCAGAGGTTTTGTTCAGGTGTTCCGTATGAATAACCTCATTATGTGTAGATGCGTAGATTCACATGAGATTCACTGTGCAGCGTAGAGAACTTCATTAATTATAACGCAAGTTTGCTAGATCTTGATGAACTAATATGAATGAAAGCCTTTTAGTGATTAGAAAGGGAGCCGTGCTGACATACGAGTCGGTAATGAGCAATTTTCCAAAATGATTTATTTTCTTTTCACATTCTCCATTAAAATATCTTCAAAATGATATGTGATTTGTTGGCATCTGACAAAAAATGACGGCGCAAATGATGAGATTGAAGGCGATAGAGTCAGCATAGTTTATTCAGAGAAATATCGAGTTGAAGTTTTCTGAAGATTCCAAAGCAAAATCATCAAGCAACGTTGCGTATTTTCCTCCTATTCTTTTCTTTAAAATAATTACTATATAATTGTTAATATAGCAACTTTTTATTTTATAATTGTTATTAAAAACAAGAAAAAAATGCAAATAATGAGAAGTTTAATCCAGAGCAACGAGTGATTCATTTTCTTTTAATGTTTGATTAACATTGAAACAGCCCGTTTCCACCACTGAATAATATAAAAAAGGTTATTGCAACTTTTTATCTCACAATTCTAAACATTTTTCACAGAATCGTGAGATAGAAACTCACAATTGATAGTTATAAAGTCAGAATTACGATTTATAAAGTTAGAATTGCGAGATGTAAACTCGCAATTCTCACAGAGAGACTGATTTGTTCTCAGAATTGCAAGTTTATCTCACAATTATTAGGCTACTTTTTAACACGCAGTTGCAAGTTTATATCTTACAATTCTGAGAAAAAAAGTAATATTTGCGAGATATAAACATAAGTCAGAATTGTGAGTTTATATCGACTTTATGTCTCGCAATTGTGAGTTTATATCACGCAATTATGAGAAAAAAAAATCATAATTGTGAGAAAAAGTCGCAATAAACTTTATTTTTTAATCAGTGGCGGAAACGGGCTTCCATACTATTACCTGCATGGATTAAATAATGTTACACATCAGACTTTCCCTCAAACATTAACTAAACATTTATGTAAGACAACATTATGCATGTGTGAATCTTGCCAAGCCATATTTAGCAAAAATATACTTTATAGGGAGATCGCACACTCTCAGAAAGGCACGTCTTATGCACACGCTTTGGGAATGTTAGTCAGAGGTTCGATCCTATTGTTTTCATCAGCATGGGTTTAAAAATCACATTTCACTGGTTTGGACTCATGTCAAGGAGAATTTGATATAAATATTCACAATGCTGGAATGCTGTGCTTTGCAACAATAGATGTACTCGTAGTGAGCAGCAGCAGTCATCCAGAAGTGAGCAGAGAAAACGGTTCTCCTCAGAAAACGTAAATAAAGTTCATTTTAGATGTTTAATTACTATTTGGAGAATTGGGATCGCTAGAAGAGGGTTTAATTAACTCAATTTTGTCAAAGCCTCAAATTCAACCAAAACTGAAATGTTTCACTTTTTTGTCTGTAACTAAATAGCCTAATGTTTTTTTGAATAACTTTAATATGTTAATTTACACTTTATTCTATTTCTGTAGCCTATTTAGAAAATGTAGTTAATATTTGCATCATTAATGATTTATCTTATCCACCCGCGACCCTCCCGCAAATAATCAGAATGCACTTTTTTATTACCCGACCCGCAGATCATCCGCAGCGCCTGCGGATATAACCGCCATCTGCGCATCACTAATATATATATATATATACATACATACATAATATATATCTAACTTCTCAAAGCCAGATAAATATACATAATTTAATTCATCAGAATTAAATGCAGCCAATCAACCAGACAGGTGAAAATTATCTGATTAATATAGGATGCAAAATAAAAGAATGGCGAATAACATCCTGCAAAAAGCATATACATTTGCACGTGTTAGGGAGAGGCGAGATAAAGAACCTCCCACTGCATAATCTCTTGCTGCAGGCTCGTAATGTGCGCATTGTCTCGCCCACTCAATTTTACATTGCAAAACCTTTCTTACCTCGAGAAGAAACGCCAGCGGGAGCAGAGCTAAACATTTAAGGTAATGTATTTTCACTAGTACACTCAGGGTTGAATGGTCAACACAGATAGCTCCCTCAAGAGCTTCCTGTGTGTGTGTGTGTGTGTGCTGAGCTCCAAAACAAACCACACATAAATCGCGTCCATCCCCACCCCTTAATGTAGCGAGGACAGGCAAAAGAGCGATCTAAAATGAAGTATGCCTTGATTTAAACGCGATCCCTGCGAACCTAATCACCGACGAACCACAGGACAGGAATCGCAGAGACCGCGAACACGGACACACTTAGGTGCCATATATAGGTGATTGTGACTGATGAACAAAATAGTAAATAAGAGTGACACGTTCACACAGAGCGCTTGCTGAAAACACAGAAGCTGACATTCCTCGTTCCAGATGTGCTTTAAAGCTCTCTGGTCTCTACGTCACCCTGCCTGTGATGTTTCGCCATTCCGGTGGACTGAATACACACATGTTTCAGAGCTTGGGAACACAGGGGCATTCCCAAAGCGTCATCGACGTAGCTCAAGTTCCGAAGGGGAACCACCACCAGTAGCTTGCTAAATGTACCATACCAAAGTAAAAATGTGTAGTATTGAGAACCATGTTCTCTCCATTAGCAATTACAGTGATTCTAAACCACCGCATTGTTAGGAAGGCCGTCAGTTTAAGTGAAGTGATATATGATACTATTTAAGTTCAAATAGCTGCTAAAAAAGAGCATAAACACAGATCTGTAATAAACATTATTTAGGCTAGACTCCTGAACACGCTTGATAGAACACCTTCTAATTGCCAGAACCCACTCAGGGACCCTCCCCCCCCCAAAAAAGCATAGAGAAAAAAGAAGAAAAATTAGATCAGCATAACTCATAAGAAATAGGAACATTCAAATGTTGTGCAAAGGCCACGATAGGCCGTGAAATTGTGAAGGCCACGATAGGTCAAACTTCTTAAACTTCTTATGGACTCAAAATGGTGCTGCTGTGCTCGGTCGCCGTTCAGGTACCTTTGCTCAGTTTGTGCTCTTATTTACTTTTTAAGTCACCTTTCAAGTCACCTTTATTTATATAGCGCTTTTAACAATACAAATTGTAACAAAGCACTGCACAGTATCAAAATAGGAAAATTGTGTCAATAATGTAAAATTACAGGATTTAACACTCAATTTTCAGCTGAATGCATTTCATTATTGAATTTAGTGATGGCATCGTCCAGCTCAGTTCAGTTTAAATAATATCTGTGCAATCAAGTCGATGATTTTGCTGGAAATGAAGATTCCCCAACTAAGCATGCCAGAGGCGACAGCGGCAATGAACCAAAACTCCATCGGTGACAGAATGCAGAAAAAACATTAGGAGAAACCAGGCTCAGTCGGGGGGCCAGTTCCCCTCCAGAAGAACCAGTAGTTTGTTCCAACTGCATCAAAGTCAAATTTTTTTAGTGGTCCACTGGTTCCAGTGGTCTTTCCCCGATGGATGTCTAGGTGACGAGTTCCTCACTGGAGATCTGTCTCTGGGGCTCATCTATGTGTCCTAGACTCCGCTGACGTTCAGGGCTGTAGAGGTTGTCTCTAGGTGCTGATCCAGCATTTATGGCAAAATTTGGTTAATTCAGTACAATCGCTGATGGCCGGCCCCCTCCGAGGTCCCCCGAGGGGCCGTCACCATCTCCCCTCATGTGCTCGGCCACCCCAGATCGCCCAAGGGTTGGATCCAGACCGAATACATATTTTTGCTTTCTCTTTTTACACACATAACGTCTGCACTGATCTGTTATGACAAAATAATACTTTTGGACATTGGACAATGCTATATTAACCTGCTTCAGGACACTTTATCCACGAATCCAACATGGCCAATTGGAGATACTTCGGAATGCGGATCAGAACAATGGCCAGCTGAATAACCCCCGGAGGCGATGGATCAAGAAGCACCGTGGGAAACTGTATCGCGTCCCTTGTCAGTGTCGGGCGCTTGCTTGGCCATTTATTGTGATTAACAGGAAATTGTGTTTAAGCGCCAGCAGAAGATGGAAGTATAAAGTAATACTCTTTGAGAGAAGCAGTCTATCAGCGGAAGTTAAAACAACTAGTAAGTGTATTTACTTGACTCATTAGTGTTTAGCGCAGTTGTTGTTGCTAGGAAACGTTTGTTTTGTTTATTGTGTGGAGATGTGCTGAAATCGCGTTTGGTCTCGTACTGTATCTGTATCTGTACCCTTGTCAGTGTCGGACGCTTGCTTGGCCATTTATTGTGATTAACAGGAAAGTGTGTTCAGCTGAATTGGAGTAGTATTTTGTTAGATGGTATAAAAAGCGTAGTTTATCATGGCAGCCGTTGTGTGAAGCCCTCCTTGTGTGAAGACCAAAGAGTGTAAAGACCATCGACTCTACCATGCGACTCCACCAGACAGGAACACTGTCAAAGGATATAAGTATCGCTTTTTATTTATCTTATTTCTTACTGCTTGTTTCACTTCTGTTTTAGTTTTATAACCAATTCTTACTATGTGTAAGTTGTTGCTTGTTAGCATGTGTGTTTGGCAGTGTTTTTTTTTTTGGAATTACTGATAAACTACTGCCGTTTGATTTATCTATTTTAATTGAAGCTAAATTATATATGAATTTAATATGTCCTTTTATTGGTATTTTCTTTAGTTTTAGTTGTAATAAATTGTATTTATTTTAGTGACGTTACTCCAACATAATACATGGAAATGAAATAACATATATATATATATATATATATGTCTATGTGGGTGTTTGGCTTAGTGTTATGTTAGAATCATTTTTATACTCATACCTTTTGTTGTTTTAATATTTTGAAATGTTTTCATTTAAATGTTTAGTTTTGAAATGTTGTTGTATGCATTAGTCATTTTATTTAATTTCTCCATTTTGTTAAATGTGTATATATATATATATATTTAGTATTTATAGACTTTTAACTTATAATTTTAGTTTTTATTATTTGTAAGTCGAGATACTGGAACGAGATTAACTTACAATAATTGGAATCATTGGCATCAACAAAACAAAACTGTATAAATGAATTATAATAAAAAATAATTGGTTGTATGGTATTCCTTAAAAACAATAATATTATTATTATTAATTTTAAAATTGCATTTTACTATACAGTAGTAATATATTCGGTCATAATTTCAAGTTAAACCGGTCTTTTATTTTGACGACCAGACTTTCTGTTTTAGTGTGTATTTGACGGTAATTTTTCTCAAATTAAACTGCATAAGCTAGTGAATTGATTCTCAGAGCCGCTCAGGAGATTAAGTTCATGTGTTCTTGTCCTCATATATTGAGACACAGATGCTGAAAACACCACGAGTCACATGTGTTTGAGTTTGTGTATCAGACAAAACCACTCCACGCATTCACACAGAACATGCAGACTTATTATTAGTGACATGCACTGACTGGCTGCTGTAACATTTATTTATGTTGTGTGATAGGAGGTTAGATTAATCCATTTTGAGTAAAAATGTCCAGAGCTTATTATCATTATTAACAAATTTTATCATAATCTCGATATGATATAATTTATCGCCTGGCGCTAATTTAGGCTATTTATAGAACGTGATTGGCAGGCGACTCAGAGACTCCATGCAGGCACCACGTTGGTTACCCCTGCTATAGAGCATTAAAATCATTTGTACAATTTCCTAAAATTTCTCACTGATAGGATAAGAAATCATTTAAGTCTGACCCTTTCCTGCTCAGTTCAATTAAACAGAATAAGAAACATATACATAAAATAAGTTGATATGTATTTTATTGGTAATATAGTTGTATATAATTGTTTAACAAATGCTTATAGATAATTACAGTTTTTAAATGATTATGTATCATAAAATTGTTGGCAAAAATGTACAATAAGATAATTAAAATAGTTTTAAAAATAGTTTTGATCATAAAAAGTATTGGGAGCAATTTACATTAAGGTCTCTTTGGTTAACATTAGTTAATGCATTAACTAACATGAACTAAATAGGAACAATATATATTTTTTTAATGTTGGGTAATACTAACATTACAAATATTAATGTACATGTTAATTCACAGTACCAGGGCTCACAAAATTTCAAAATCCCTGGTAGCCCTTCGGGCAGGTACTTTTCAGATTTTCTTAGCCCAAAAATGTATTTAACTAGCCCAAATATAAAATAATATATATATATATAATCAGATAGGTGTCTAAATGTCAATCAAAAACTTTTTCAATACACAAATATCAAGGAAGGGATTTTATTTCCGCTCATGTGATATAATGAGTGTGTGCATAGAGAACAAATAAATAAATAAAATAAAGGCATGAGGAATTAAAGAAAAAGACAGAAAATACAAATTCAGCTTAAGACAGGAAAGGGTTTTTTTTTTACTTCCATTCCTCATAGAACCTATATGATGAGTTGTTTAGAGAAGGCCACAGATGTTGGTTCACGAAAGGTTCACCCATTATCCAAGCACCACAGCCAGCTTGGGGGCTAACCGCTTTGATCAGCGCGTATACAGGCTCCAATGATTTTCACATCAAGCCACCTGATGTACAGCTTCACCATCCACAAATCACTCCCCCATATTGATTCCCCCTTAAATGAGCCTTCCCTGCTTTGTACCATGAGCAATAATTAAAAAGGCAGTCATTGATTATGACTAATATTTTGAGAGATCGGGATGTACACATGCTTCACATTTTTGTACCATGGCTTTGTTCTGTTTGATGTCTGTTTAATATCTATGTAAGGCTGAATGAAAAGGCAAGCTCACAATATCGTGTTTCTCCATTTTCTTGATATTGCAGTCTGCATTTTCTTGATATTGGTATATTATGTAAGTAGGATCTTGACTTTGTATCAGTCCTTTTAAAACAACCTATGCCAGTTAATACATCTAGCCTCAAACATGTTGTATGGCAATTATTAAGAAAAAAATAATAATAATAATAATAATGTTCAATTGTGATTCCTGTATTTATTTGCTTGATTTTGCAGAAACTCGACAATCATTTTAGTTTACCAACAAAACTTCCTTGTAGCTTCCTCTTTTCTCTGTCAGAATCTCTATGTCTCTGAATTTTGCTTCTAAGTTATAATTTATTCATGTATGCATAGTCTAAAAATGAATATTACTGTAATTATCAGTTAGAACATAAATGAAAAAAAAAACATAAAATTAACTATTGTAAAAATAAAATACAAAAAGTAACCATTAACAAATAATATATGTATTAGTTCTGGTTTACCGATCTCTTGACATCTGCATCATAAAGTTGTTGCTTTTAATGATAATAACAATAATACTACAATACAAGTACATGTATTTTTTTTTTCTTACTGAGAAAATGTTATCTAAAAGGTCTCTTTATTTATAAGAAAATAGCAAAATACCACAGTCAAAGCATGAATAAACATAGTGTGGACAGGCATGATTCAAGGGTATTTGTAATATATTTTAGTTCAAGTTGACGGTCTTGTTGATGCCTTAGTCATAGGTTTTATGCTTGTGTGTGATTGTTTGGTAAGTAAATTAAGGGGACTTTAGAGACAACACCATGAGAAAAGATATAGGACCAGAAAGGTTATTTGTATATATAAATTGATATTGATATGGCTTTAATGTATATAGATTGGGGTTTGGAAGATGTATAATAAAGAGTAATTTATGATAAATTGTGGTTAGACAATCAATGATGATTATAATGGTTAAATAATTCAGACATGCAGCAGAAGCCTGTCTTATATCACCTAAGACAGGGGTCTTCAACCTTCAATGTCAAAAGAGCCATTTTGGTCCCTTTCCAACCGAATAAAATTAATGTGGAGCGACAAAATATTTGATGCCCAAATAAAGATAACACTACATATAGCTAAAGTTGTATATTCAGTTATGTTACAGGGCAGGGGAGTAGCAATCATTTCAGAAGTGAGGGGGACAGAAATGTCAAATGTAGTAGTAATAATAATAATTATATGTATTTATGTATATACAATTGACAAAAAATATAATCTCTTACTTTTAATTGGCTAAGAAATAAAATCCACTGCTGGACAATAACCAATAATTTGTCTTCTATAATATTTTTGATAAATATTTTACTAATGACAATTTTATGGTTATGATTGTTTTTCAATTTTTATCACAGAATAAGGCATACAATATATTTTATAGCTTCTGTACTGCAATTAATGCTATCAATTACCACTGTATTATTCATATTTATTACCTGGAGAAGATTTGATAAACACACAAACTATATCGTCTTCACGTTTCATCCGTTAAGTTGTATGCTTGTTATTCAGTTTAGCTACAGCGATAACGGGATGCCTGTCAAAAGTTATTATTACATAACAAAACGACATGACTATCTTTTCTCTTTTAATTTAAATCTAGATTTATTCACATTGCCCTTGAAAACTTTAACACACTTGACCGAGAAAAAGTGCAGGGGAAGAGTTTAGGTTTTATTGATATTCAGGGGGACACCTCCCCAGCGTCTTGTACACGCACGCTACACGGAGCCACTCCAGAGGGATGAAAGAGCCGCATGCAACTCGGTTGGTTGCCGACCCCTGACCTAGGAGATAATATATTATAATAATTAATATGAGATTAGATTCCTGCTCTCTGTGGCACTAGACTTCAGTAGCATGCAATTATTGTGTGCTTTCAGTAAATGTGCAAAATCATCATCATATTATTAATTATTAGTCTTAATTGTCTTATTATTATTGTTATTGTTGTTGTTAAACAATTAGAGATGATTTGACTTGTATGGTTCAGTATTACTTTTACATTTTTTTAATTGTTAGTTAAACCATTTTATCCAATAATTCTATGGGGGGAAAGTTGCAATCTATAACAATTACAACCATATCAGTAGGTATCTATCTAATGGCGAGCTGGTATGTGACAGTGTTGGGCAGGTATGCAAAATCAGCCAAATGAGTAAATGTTGTTTGTGATTCTGGGTAAAACACTGCCATCTAGTGACTCCACAAATCCCTTCATTGTGTTTTTATTACAACCTCTACTAGTTACATGCAGCCCCAGATGTATGTTTGTAATGGTTGGAATGGTATTTTCCAATAAATAGTTTGATGTGTTGAAGGCTTATCTAATAAAGTAATCCAAAATAAAACATTTATGTGACATTCATGATCTTCTCCAAATCTTCATGTCCTTGTGATGTCCTTATAATTGAAAATGGCTCATGGTGTCTGAACAAAGGCTTTTGCTCTTTTTTCTAAATTAACTACCATCAAGCATCTAACATCTGATTCATAATTAGGTGACCATCCAGACTAATGACGGAAGCTTGCAAAATGAAAATGACTACATTTCAGGTCAAATTTAATTAAATCTGTCGCCATAAAAATTAAAGAGTCTCAATTAAAGCTATCAGAGAAATAATTACCATGTATTTTGGCCCACGTTTGGTTTCCTATAAACGGATTTTAGCAGAAATGCAATCTTAATGTTATTCTACAATGGGAGAGCATCCCAGGGTCATTGACTTTGCCGTGAACTCTAGATTAAGGGAATATGTATAGGTGCATATCAATAAATTAGAATGTCGTAAAAAAGTTAATTTATTTCAGTAATTCAACACAAATTGTGAAACTCGTGTATTAAATAAATTCAATGCACAAAGACTGGAGTAGTTTAAGTCTTTGGTTCTTTTAATTTTGATGATTTTGGCTCCCATTTAACAAAAACCCACCAATTCACTATCTTAACTAATTAGAATACTTCATTAGACCAATAAAAAAAAACATTTTTAGTTAATTGTGGGCCTTCTGGAAAGTATGTTAATTTACTGTATATGTACTCAATACTTGGTAGTGGCTCATTTTGCTTTAATTGCTGCCTCAATTCGGTGTGGCATGGAGGTGATCAGTTTGTGGCACTGCTGAGGTGGTATGAAAGCCCAGGTTTCTTTGACAGTATCCTTCAGCTCATCTGCATTTTTTTGGTCTCTTGTTTCTCATTTTCCTCTTGACAATACCCCATAGATTCTCTATGGGGTTCAGGTCTGGTGAGTTTGCTGGCCAGTCAAGCACACCAAAACCATGGTCATTTAACCAACTTTTGGTGCTTTTGGCAGTGTGGGCAGGTGCCAAATCCTGCTGGAAAATGAAATTCTTTAAAAAGCTGGTCAGCAGAAAGAAGCATGTAGTGCTCCAAAATTCCTTGGTAAACGGATGCAGTGACATTGGTTTTCAAAAAACACAATGGACCAACACCAGCAGATGACATTGCAACCCAAATCATCACAGACTGTGGAAACGTAACACTGGACTTCAAGCAACTTGGGCTATGAGCTTCTCCACCCTTCCTCCAGACTCTAGGACCTTGGTTTCCAAATTAAATACAAAACTTGCTCTCATCTGAAAAGAGGACTTTGGACCACTGGGCAACAGTCCAGCTCTTCTTCTCCTTAGCCCAGGTAAGATGCCTCTGACAACAACTGTAGCCAAATTCCTTGACACGCCTGTGTGTGGTGGCTCTTGGTCTTGACCCCAGCCTCAGTCCATTCCTTGTGAAGTTCATCCAAATTCTTGAATCGATTTTTCTTGAAAATCCTCAAAAGGCTGTGGTTCTCTCGGTTGGCTGTGCATTTTTTTCTACCACACGTTTTTCTTCCACTCAACTTTCTGTTAAAATGCTTGGATACAGCACTCTGTGAACAGCCAGCTTCTTTGGCAATGCATGTTTGTGGCTTACCCTCCTTGTGAAGGGTGTCAATGATTGTCTTCTGGACAACTGTCAGATCAGCAGTCTTCCCCATGATTGTGTAGCCTAGTGAACCAAACTGAGAGACCATTTTGAAGACTCTGGAAACATTTGCATGTGTTTTGAGTTGATTAGCTGATTGGCATGTCACCACATTCTAATTTGTTGAGATAGTGAATTGGTGAGTTTTTGTTAAATGTGAGCCAAAATCATCACAATTAAAAGAACCAAAGACTTAAACTACTTCAGTCTGTGTGCATTGGATTTATTTAATTAACAAGTTTCACAATTTGAGTTGAATTACTGAAATAAATTAACTTTTCCACGACATTCTAATTTATTGAGATACACCTTTATATAATTTAAACAACTATAGTCGCTCATTGTTCATTTGGATATGCACTGTATAATAATAATAATAATCATCATCAACATTGTTGTCGTCATCGTTGTAGTCATCATCGTCATCATCATCAAAAGAAATCCTAGACAGCACTGTCACACTCCTAATAATGACTCAAGTGTGAATAATTACTTATTAGCGTTCCTGTGGCTCAGTGGTAGAGCATTGCATTAGCAGCGTTGTGGGTTCAATTCCCAGGGGACACACATCCAAAACATGTATAACCTGAATGCACAGTAAGTCGCTTTGGATAAAATCATCTGATAAATGCAAATGTAATCATTGTTTTTTTTGTTTTTTTACTTTTCAGTTGGGTCTTGGTGTCTCTCTCATTTTGTTAAGCCAAATAACACTATATATATATATATATATATATATAGGGATCAAAATTACTTTGGGAAATTATTCTAGTTATTCAATTTTGATTAAAAACAAAGTTTAATATCATCATACTTTTTTGTCATAATTATACTTGACACTGCTGTCCCCTCAATCATGTAAATATGCTGTGACCTTAAATAATTTTACTGTCATACTATAGTTTCTCAAGCACAATCTTTTAAGTAAATGTGCAAATCAGCTCAGCATTAAGTGAGATTGCTGATGTATGTTTTGCACACTTATCTGCTTGTTCATGCCAATTACTAGTAACCCAACATTGCAAACCCACAAGCCTCCAAGCCCCAACCCCCTACACTTTAATCCATTAGTAATAATGTTGAGTTGGTGGGAGGAGGGCCTCATTACTTGATGAATGGCCCCTTTCCTGTGTCCCTATACTGTGTTTTCCCTCAAATATCATACATTGTTCCTTCTCTATCAAATATTACACTCTTTTGTTTGTGCTTTTACAAAAGCTTTTTTTTCAGTTTATCATTATACTTACATATCTGTGGTCAAAATGAGATACGGCTGCAAATAAACTGTAAAGCTGCTTTTATTTCAGATACACTTGGAAAATACACTGTCAGCCTGCAGAAGTACGTGATGCTGTACAAAAATATAAATGCATTTATATAAGTATTTAATAAACATACACACTTTAAACAAAAACATATACTTAGACACAAATAAATAGTCTGTACTTGTGAGATATCAGCTGTAATCACCATCCGTCCCCAGGCACTATGCCAACAGCCTTCTCTACAAGCCAATTTACAAGGATCTGGTCATGTTTGCATTAGCCTCTTCATAGTGCATGAACAGAATGAGGCTATCCCACAGAATGGAAGTGTGAAAATGTATGAATAATTCAGTTCACCTTCTAGCTATTAGGATGTTTCCCTTGAATGAAGTGATAATAGGTTATCATCTGTGAAATGGAAATTGCATAAAAAAGACAGAGAAAATGTCTGCAGTTACACCAAATAAAATTAATTTCACAGCACATCTGCTCTGCAAAGCTTGTACTGCAAATGCAAAGTAAGATCAAATGTACTGCCTCAATAATTAGATTAGCATTCCTGCTTGCAGGCAGGAATATTTAGTCTTACCATTCCTTTCCAAATACCTCATTTTACAATAATAAAACAACTGAACTAATTATATAAAGTTGAAAACATATTGTATTACCTTATTATATTAAGCAAATGATGCATGGATCATACACAATGCATTTACTTGAGCAATAATAGCTTGGCTTTTTGCAAACATAAGGCAATAATCACTAACCATGGCATTTCGCTTTAATTGCCTTACACTCATTGAAGATGCAACTTACACATAGGGGCTGGGTGAAAATCTATTTGAAAGCCTCTTTTTTATGGAATCTTGTTTCTGCCACAGGATAAGAAAATAAAATATTAAATGAGTTCATTTTTATCACACAATTCAGATGTTTCCTATAAATTCTGAGTTTATGTCTCACAATTGAATTCTGACATTGTATAAACAGAATTGTGAGATATAAACTCAGCATTGTAAAATAATAATAATAATAATACAATTGTGAGATGATACTGTCAGAACTGAGATGAAAAATTGCAATTACCTTTTTTTATTATTTCGTAATGGGATTGTCTAGATCAGTGGTTCTCAATTCCAGTCCTAGTGTACCACCGCTCTTCATATTTTGTCTGTCTCTCTTATTTAACACATCTGATTCAGCTAACCAGCTCGTTAGAAGAGAGCTCCATGTATGAACTGTGCTCCAACTGACACTGTCCCTACACATGCTGTGTTCAAAACTACATCCCAACAATTTTACACTATAAGAAGGTTTCCATAACGTTCCCATTAAGTTTTAAAAACGTTATTTCTGAAAGTTCTTAGAATGTTTAAAACATCCATATTTTTAGACATTGTATTTAACGATCTTATTTGGTTATAAGAACTATAGATAAAATGTTATTAGAACATTCCAAATTGTCATTACAATAATGTTCTAAGAATGTTATTAGACCATTCCAGTCTCTCAAATTGATGTTCTAGGAATGTTATTCAATATGTTATTAGAACTCATTATGTTACAAGAATGTTCTATTTTCATTATATTAACATTCTAAGAACGTTTTGCAAAACATTATTAGAATGTTCCAGTATTTTATTATTTTAATGTTCTCTTAATGTTTTTTTAGGATTATAACACGTTATATAAGATTATGTAAAATGTATTTACTGTTACAGATGTTTGATAAGTGTTCACTAACAGTGTTAAACTTTCAAGACTTACAAAATACAATCTATAAAAAGTACAATATCCCTTGCCGGTGTCCCTGCCCGGTGGAGTCGCACGGTAGAGTCGATGGTCTTTACACTCTTCGGTCTTCTCACAAGGAGGTCTTCACACGAAGGCTGCCATGACCGCTGCCGCGGTAAACTACGCTTTTTATACCCATCTAACAAAATACTACTCCAATTCAGCTGAAAACACTTTCCTGTTAATCACAATAAATGGCCAAGCAAGACACTGACAAGGGACTATTTACAGTACTATTTGAGTTCCAGTTATATAGGTTGGACATGGGATGCATTCCACTCCCAACCTGTATAATGGGCTTCAGATAGGTGTTTTGTGGACACAAGGATTGAAGACCTTTCATGATGAAATATTTTGACAAAACCTATTTATCAACACTCAATTTATCAGCACTCTTTTTTCTATTTAGCGCCCAAACTCTGGAACAATCTTCCCAACAATTTTCGGGAGGCAGACACACTCTGTCAGTTTAAATCTAGATTAAAAACCCATCTCTTTAACCTGATGTACACATAGCACACTAATACACTTCTAATGTTAAAATCTGTTAAAGTATTGTTAGGCTGCATTAATTAGGTCAACTGGAACCGGGAACACTTCCCATAAAATGCGATGTACTTGTTACATCGTAAGAAGATTGACATATGCGCTAATATTAGTCTGTTTCTTTCTTATTCCGAGGTCACTGTAGACACCCGATCCGGTCCTTATCCAGATCAGATGATGGATAAGCACCTAGAGACAACCTCTACAGCTCCTTCAGCCCTGTTCGTCAGCGGAATCTTGGACACGTAGATGAGCCCCAGAGACAGACCACGTCACCTAGACAGCCATCGGGAAAAGACCACTGGAACCAGTTAAGCCCTTACAATCTGACTTTGCTGCAGTTGGAACAAACTGCTGGTTCGTCTGGCCAGAGGGGAACCGGACCCCTGACTGAGCCTGGTTTTTCCCAAGTTTTTTTCTCCATTCTGTCACCGATGGAGTTTTGGTTCCTTGCCGCTGTCGCCTCTGGCTTGCTTAGTTGGGGACACTTAATTTCCAGCGTAATCATCGACTTAATTGCACAGATACTATATAAACTGAACTGAGCTGGATGATGCCATCACTAAATTCAATAATGAAATGCCTGAAAATTGAGCTTAAATTGAGTGTTAAATCTTGTAAGTTTACATTATTGACACACTATTCTCCTATTTTGATATTGTGCTGTTGCTTTGTTACAATTTGTATTGTTAAAAGCGCTATATAAATAAAGGTGACTTGACTGAGATGTGGAGATCCCACGTGCAATCTATGCCATTGTTAAAAATAGGAGTTTCCTGGACAGTGTAATTTTGGCACCAAATTTGCTTCTGCTGATTCGGGGGGGCTTTTGAGTGCTGATATGCAGGTTTTGTCAAGACAGTTCTTCATAAAAGGCCTCAAACCATTGTGTCCACAAAACAGTCCCATTATATAGGTTGGAAATGGGATTCATCCCACTCCCAACATATTGTTTGGGCCCCAAATAGTAGCTTTATGGAAACTTTATATAAATGGGATTACTCATATGTTTGGGTCACCAAACTTTTCCGTCCACTCGAGAGGCCTATGAAGATATTTAAATGGCGCACTCGGGTCAATCGGAGTTCTCCGAGCTGTGTCCACGAAGTTACTATGGTTAACCCATTCAAATAGGTGGAGAGTGGTATTTTCCTAGAAGGGGAAAATGTGGGGCCCCCTGAATGACATACTGAGGGCCCGGGTTCTAAAGCGAAATAAATGTTGTTTGGCTCTTTCACAAAATCTCTGCTGCAGGCCTCTCGGCCTCATACACAACAAGACCCTTTTGAGACTTTTATGTTGGGAAAGGCCAATTTTGTCTGCAATGTCCTAGAGCCCCGTGGTTCGGAGCCGTGCATCAAGTGCCCTTACTTAACCAGAATCGCGAATTTTGAGGTCCTACGACCTGTCGTCTCTGAATGGGCGATGTCCCACTCGCCAACTAATCATGTAGCAGTTTGGTGGACAGTCCTTTTTTTTACCTTTTGACTCCTAAAGGAAGTCGTAGGGTCACCAAACATTTCTGCCCGCTTGAGGGGACCGTGTCGATATGTAGAAGGCGCACTCGGGTCAATCAGACCTTTCTAAGCCATGTCCACAAAGTTACTATGGTAACCCCATTCAAATAGGTTAAGAGTGGGTTTCTCTTAGAAGTGTGCAGGCATGCCCAAATTTGACGGGTTTCATTGGGACACTCCGGAGCGCTGTACAGAAAGCACAGGTCGAACTGAGGAAATTAGCTTGGACGTCAAAAACCGGCCAAAGGAGGCGCTGGCAAGGGTAAGCGGGTTGCGGGCGTGTGCCCCGTCACGTTTTCAGGCCAAAACGGCAAAAAAATGTACGTTCCTGAAATGGACAAATAGCAGTCCCGTGGACAACTAGGGGGATCTCCGCCAGCCTCAAAAGAACGTAGACCCAAGCTGGACCCTTAGAAGGCCCTGTTTGCAAGTTTAGTAGGCAAGCGGACAAATAGAAGGTAAGCGGGACTGGTCATTCCCCCCCACTGACCACCACATGCATCTAGTTGGCAAATGGGATGTTTAGTAGTTATTTGGCCGGGTAAACTACAAATTTAGTGGGCAAATGGACATTTAGGAGGTAAGCGGGACCAGTCACATCAGAGATTGGCAGGCAAATGGACAAACGGTAGGGAATTGTGATTGGTCACTAACCCAGTGACCAATCACTAGTATGAGAAAGGGATGTTTAGAAGGATTTTGGGCACTGCTAGCCAATTACACCACATAATAACATTCAAATGGATATTTAGTAGGCCTAGGGACATTGGGGGGGTAGCTCAAGGGGAACCCTAGTGGTGTCCAAAGCACTCCTATTCCAGGGTCAGTGTGTTGGCATCTGCAGACCCCAGGGTAAGGTGAAAATGCCTGTTTGCATACTACAAAAGTGGTAAATGTATGCCAATTCTGGCCTATGGTCCATCGCACCACCAACAATGTACAATGGCAACCTATTTTAATGGGCTTTTGTCCACAAAGTGTCTATATGTGCTTTCTCAGGCAAGCCATCAAGGAAGCTCGCTGTCAGCTGAACTCAAACGCAAGTAGCAAACAAAGTCTCCGCTCTTGCTGGAAAACTGGTGATAAATTCTTGCCAAGTCTCTGCTTTATGAATTTGCTCAGGTCATGGGTTAAAGAACTAGTAGCGAATCACTTACTAGACGGTTGGGACTTCCTTCAATCGCAATAATTCTCATCCTTTGAAAAGTTTGTGTGTGTGTGTGTGTGTGTGTGTGTGTGTGTGTGTGTGTGTGTGTGTGTGTGTGTGTGTGTGTGTGTGTGTGTGTGTGTGTGTGTGTGTGTGTGAGAGAGAGTTTAATTGATTTAGTTCCATGTGTTAGTTTAGTTTAATGTGTTAGAATAGCTCTAATAAACTCATGTTTCATATATAAAGAAGTAGTGTCTTATGTTGTGTATTTTAAATGTAAACATTTGCCCAGATCTTGTGTTACCTTGCTCACAAATAACTAAAATACCAGTGTTGTGTTATTACTGTTGGCCATGGGATAATCAGAGTTGGTAATTCACCAGAGTCGACTAAGACGCTGGACGAATAGTTGATGAATTGTAAACTATAGATTTTGAATCAGTTCTATCAAATCAAAATCGAAACAGATCGGTCAGATCCAATTCCCTAAGAAGATCAAATTTGAGTTAATTTATTACAGAATGGTGGAGAATAACTGCGGGCATTGTTTAAAATTATAATTCATAACACCAAGATATTGTGTTGTGTCTTTCTATTTTATCCGGAGAATAGTTAAGAGACAGAGGAACAGAGTTTTGTGTGTTATTGTACCTTTTATTATGGCATAACAGTGTGTTTTAGATGAATGAAGTGCAACTAGTGTCTGGAAAGTGAACTGCTGTAAATGATTAAAAATTGTCTGCCGAGACAAAATTGTGTATAGAGAAATGAGCAGATTCCTCATTTACGTCTCTTTTTAGGCCTATTGCTTGTAGCTAGATTTCCACATTGCGTGTTCCAATGTGGAAATAACTAGGCTATCTCCCCTGGTACTTGGCAAAGAGTAGCTAACTAATGCTATTTACCATTTAATTAAATCCGAGCTAGTGAACTGAGAATGTGGTGCCCATAGAGGGAGTGTCCAAAAGCATTCTGTGGTGGAATTATTAACCTTGATTAAGGGAAATTGTGGGATGAAAATCCACGGGTGTTTTTGTCTATCAAATGGACTGACAAAGTGCAAATATGCAAGTTATTGTGAGGTCGCAATAACTTTATTGTATTATTGGAGGGAATCTGTATATTTATTCTGTAAATGTATTATTTAGTTGAGATTTTTGAGCACTGTAAGAAAATAATCTGAATAGTGCTTTTTGATCGTGCAGTGTGAAAGGCGCCAATCTCATGTCTACCCGTACGTCACCATAGTAACAGCTGTAACCCAGGAAGTCCTCAGAGACTTTTTCCGGGATAACTTTCAAGTGTGCAAGCGCAGTCTGCTGGAGCCATTTTGAGCTGGTGGTAAACAATTGCCTAGCACAAAGCTAAGCTAACTGAAGCTAATGTGTTTGCATTGAAGCCTATGCAGAGCTATTAGCATTGAAGGCTAGCGGTTATCACTTATCATTTTGTAGCCTACTGGTTTGAATGCAGTGTATTTTGAAGTGTTGAAGTAACTTAGAACTATTTACATCTGGAATGTAAACCTACATCAAGACTTGCTACCTCATTCAATATTCTCCTGTCTTATCTCACCCTCTCCTTCCCTTTAAAAGGACGTTGACAAATGCAAGCTTAATAAACACTGCTCTGCACTGTAACTAATTATCATAGGAAGTTAGTCAACGGTCTCATAGTTGTTTCTTTAAGCACATGTGTTTAAAGTGTTCTTTCCCCTTTGGCTGTATCAGTTAAACTGTCGTATTGGTTAGTTTTATTAACAATTAATTTAATTTCATAAATTAATTTTAGTTCCTGCTTTCACATCGCAACAATATTTATTGATTAATTACAATTGCTATTATAATCTAATGACAACAACATTATAATTTTAATCATTAACTATCAATAGGGCTCTGAATTTTTTTTTTATTTGTAAGTAATTAGGGTGGTACAGATTAATTTATTTATAATTGCTCTTATGATTTTAATGACATCAGTAGGTATTAGTAGCTTGCTATCCTTATGGATTCAACATTTTTAATTTAATTTCATAATTCATTACAGATTTGAAATTTAAATTTAATTTAATAATTAATTATTAAATGTAGATCTACTTTAGATCTACTGACGATGCCATCTCTCACGTCCTGCACTCTTCCCTCACACACATTGACAGAGAAAATGGGAACTATGTAAGGCTGCTATTCTTTGACTATAGCTCAGCTTTCAATACAATAGACTCCATCAAGCTAGCTTTAAAACTCACAGACACTGGCCTAAGCTCTTCACTCTCTGACTGGATTCAAGATTTCCTCACCGGCAGACCTCTAGTGGTGAAAGTAGGCCAGTTCACCTCAAACTCCATCCTCCTGAATGTAGGAGCCCCACAGGGTTGTGTCCTAAGTCCCCTGCTCTACTCTCTCTACACACACGACTGTGTGTCCTCTTACAGCTCCGCTTCTATTATCAAATTTGCTGATGATACTGTGGTTCTGGGCCTCATTTCCAACAATGATAAGACCGCATACTTGGATGAGGTAGAGAGAGACTCAGAATGCGTTCACACCGGACGCGAATAGACTTGTGCGAATAAATCGCGCTATTCACGCATAGTTGGACGCTTGAACATTTTGAGTTTACTCGCTTCATTCGCACATGAAATTCGCTTCATTCGTGCGTGAAATTCACTTCCCAAATTCGCGTCATGGGAGGGGCTTCTGCAGCAGCGTCCGTGTTGGTGTGTTCACAGTCTGCAAGGTTGTCCCTGACATGGTGACTGCAATCTGGGATTGCTTAGTGGAGGAGTCACATGGAAACCGGCTGAATAGTTTTTATTTATTATATCCTTTAGCTCTTTTAAATATTCACATCATCCAATAAAGACCTCCAGAGTCAGCAGCACCAAGTTTCATGCCAAAATGAATCTGTCCACAATCCTATTTGAGGCCCAAAGAATAGGTTGGGAATGGGATCTAGATAGGTAGACAATAATTAATTTACATGGTCATAGCAATCCCATTGTATTAATTGCAAATGGGACACTATTGAATAGGATTAATTTGGCAGATTGGTGGACATGTAACCTATTATAGCGCTGCAAGTGGGATTGGACACATCCCACTTGCAATCTATCGATTGGGATCGGTTTAGTACTTTGGTGGACAATCATCCCACTAACCTATTATAGCGCTCCCATTCAAAAGGTTGAAAATGGACACATATCCACTTGCGATCTATTGCATGGGATACGTTTAGTCCTTTGGTTGAAAGGGATCGCTATAAGAGGTTAGTTGGATGATTGTACACCAAAGTACTAAACCGATCCCTTTCAATAGGTTGAAAATGGATACATATCCCACTTGAAATCTATTGAATGGGATCGGTTTAGTACTTTGGTGGACATTTATGTATTTATTTAGTTATTTAGCAGATGCTTTATCCAACGCGGCTTACAAATGAAGACATTATAGGAGAAATCAAAACCATCAAAAAGCAACAACATGCAAGTGCTATTACAAGTCTTGGTTAGCCTAACGCAGTACACGTAGGAAGGTTTTTTTTAAGAAAACAAGTATATAGAATATAGAAAAAAGAAACTTAATGTTAGTTTTACAAGAAAAGCTAGCAGTTAGAGAATAAATATGCAATTGATAGAGGATCAAGTGTGTGTGTGTGTGTGTGTGTGTGTGTGTGTGTGTGTGTGTGTGTGTGTGTGTGTGTGTGTGTGTGTGTGTGTGTGTGTGTGTGTGTGGTGTGTGTGTGTGTGTGTGTGTGTGTGTGTGTGTGTGTGTGTGTGTGTGTGTGTGTGTGTGTTGTGTGTGGTGTGTTTTAAATAAAAAGAAGACAGATTAGATAATATAAAATTAGATTAGAGATTGCTAGAGTTAGAGGTTCAAATAAAGATGGAAGAGATGTGTTTTTAGCCGTTTCTTGAAGATGGGTAAGGATTCACTTATTAATTTATCCCAATAACCTATTATAGTGCTCCCATTCAATAGGTTGCAAATGGAGACATATCCCACTTGCCATCTATTGAATGGGATCGGTTTAGTACCTTGGTGGACAATCATCCCACTAACCTATTATAACGCTCCCATAAAATAAGTTGCAAATGGACACAAATGGGCGGGGCCATGTAGTGGTCAGCATGCTGACCTGGATGGGAAATGGAAAAATGGCAGGTAAGTGGGACGGGGGTCTGTGTGCCAAAGCATATGGGGAATGGACAAATAGCAGGTAAGCGGGATGGGGGTCCTGCCCGAAAAGCGTTCACTTCCAACTTATTTGAATGGGGAGACCCCCTATGCAATAGCCCTGAAATGGGACGTGGTTGTGCCCTGCTGTGGAGCATGGCTGAACTGTATTCTAACTGCATTAGATTTTCTCTATCACCACCTGGTGAAGACTCGTGGGGATCGAGAAAAAAAACTAATGGAAGCACTCGGACCTTATAGACTTGATTCTGGAATGCAAAGCAGAGGAATTGCCTGTGCTGTGGAGTAATTGGAACATGGAAGTACGCATCCTTTAAGTATATTGTGGAGAACCAGTGCTGTTGCCTGACTGCCTGGAGAACATCAGTCACTCGCAAAATGTGAAATGGTAATCTCTTCAGAAACTTGTTGAGGGAGCGAAGGTCGAGTATGGGCCTTACCCTGTCGTCTTTTTTGGAATTATGAAGTATATTGAGTAGAACCCACCGAGCCATTCTGACTACTTTACTGGTTCGATGGCACCCTTCTCTAGGAGTTGTGCTATTTCTCGCCTTAAGGAATTTGCGTTGTCGGAAACTGTGGTAATCTTGACCCAATTGAAAGAAGGAGGCCGCCGTCTGAACTGCAGCTTGTACCCTTGAGTTAAAGTTTCTATAACCCATCCCAGAAGGCACACAATGTCATATGACGTTAATATTAGGTTAGATTTAGGTTGCAACGTCAGATGACCAAAATTCAATGTCAAGCCAATGTCTAATGACAACGTTAATTTGACGTCCAAGACGTCAGCTGATGTTGATATTTTGTTGTTGTTAGGTTGTGGCATTAACTAACCAAAATCCAACGTCTCAAGCCAATGTCACATTGACGTCAAAGACTGGTATTTAGTCGTCAGGTATGGCAATCAAAAACCAACGTCTTGTAGACGTCATAATGGTAACGTCCACACAATGTCAAATTATATCATCATTAGACTTTGATATTTTGTTAGTTTTAGGTTTTGGCATCAACTAACTAAAATCCAACGTCGAGCCAATGTCTTAAGCCAACGTCATATTGATGTCAAATACTGATATTTAGTTGTCAGGTATGGCGACCAAAACCCAATGTCTCGTAGACGTCATAATGGTAACGTCCACACAACGTCAAATTCTAACATCATTAGACATTGATCTTTAGTTAGTTTTAGGTTGTGGTATTAACTAACCAAAATCCAACGTCGAGCCAACATCTCAAGCCAACGTCACATTGACGTCAAATACTGATATTTAGTCGTCAGGTATGGCGACCAAAACCCAACGTCATGAAGACGTCATAATGGTAACGTCCACAAAACATCAAATTCTAAATTCCCCAGGTGGAGAGAGCGGTCGCGGTGCACCTGTGCCCACGAAACGCCGCCACTTGGAGGAACCGTCCGCGTCTCCTGTCCAAAGCCTGTAAGCTGACAGCCGCTCTCACGACCAAAGCTTATAGTGCTGCGGTCCAGGCAACCTCTGCCCTGCACGCCATGGCTATCCTGCAGGTTCACCAAGCCAAGGCACTCAAAAAGGTGCACGAGGGTAGTACCGACCCGGGGTTGATGCAGGAGCTGCGCACGCCGACTGACTTCGCTCTACGAGCGATGAAAGTCACAGCGCGGTCCCTCGGGAAGGCGATGTCCACCATGGTGGTCCAGGAGCACCATCTCTGGCTCAACCTGGCAGAGATAAAGATGTCGACAATGCACGCTTCCACGATGCCCCCATCTCCCAGGCGGGGCTGTTCGGCGACACCGTCGAGGGCTTTGCCCAGCAGTTCTCAGCGGTACAGCAGCAGACCTGAGGTGATCCAGCACAACCGATCACCGCTGCCCCCTGGGTCAGGCCTCAGTCTGCCTGTTGCCGTGGGCGCCCTCCTGTGTCCTCCAGAGCTGCTCCGCGCCAGGCTGAATCGATACCTAGGCTGGCACGAAGCGGCCCTGACGCGGGCAACCCAAAGATGTTGGAGTTTGCTCTTTCTCAGGAGACGGTGAGAACAGCGCCACTCCTTCCCCCGGAGGAGGGCCGGGAGGAGAATCCTATGTTTCTTTTTGTTTCTGTTCCGCCACTAGTCCAAGGGCCCCATGGCAGTACAGGTCCTCCCCCTCGGGCTCTCCCTGTCTCCCCATGCCTTTACGAAGGTAGTAGAGGGTGCCCTTACCCCGCTACGGGAAGTGGGCGTCAGGGTCCCCAACTACCTCGACGATTGGCCTATCTTGGCCCAATCCAGAGAGCAATTGTACGATCACAGGGACTTGGTGCTTCGGCACCTCAGCCAGTTGGAAAAGAGCAAGCTCTCCCCTGTGTAGAGAATCTCTTTTCTCGGTGTGGAGTTAGACTCGGTGAGCATGACGGCATGCCTCACGGACGAGCGTGCCCAAGCAGTGCTGAACTGCCTGAGTTCCTTCAGAGGCAGAAATGTGGTACCACTGAAACAGTTTCAGAGGCTCCTGGGGCATATGGCATCCGTAGCTGCAGTCACACCGCTCGGGTTACTTCATATGAGACCACTTCAGCACTGGCTACACTCCCGAGTCCCGAGGTGGGCATGGCGTTGCGGTACACTTCGAGTAAGCATCACTCAGCAGTGTCGTCGATCCCTCAGCCCCTGGATGGACCTTGCCTGTCTACGGGCCGGTGTGCCCCTAGAACAAGTGTCCCGGCATACTGTTGTCGCAACAGATGCCTCCAGCACGAGCTGGGGCGCTACATGCAACGGGCAGGCAGCCTCGGGGCTCTGGACGGAGCCCCGACTGCTTTAGCACATCAACTTCCTAGAGCTGTGGGCAGTGCATCTAGCCTTACGGCAGATCCGGCCACTGCTGTTGGGCAAGCACGTGCTAGTCCGCATGGATAACACTGCGGCTGTCTCGTACATCAACCGGTTGGGAGGTATACGATCACACTGCATGTCACAGCTCGCCCTCCATCTCCTCCTCTGGAGTCACATGCAGTTCAAGTCACTGCACGCTGTCCACATCCTGGGGAAGCTCAATCGTGCGGCCGATGTGCTCTCACAACAGCTCACGTCCCCCGGATAATGACGACTCCATCCCGAGACGATCCGGCTGATCTGGAGTTGATTCGGGGAAGCTCAGATAGACCTGTTTGCTTCCCACGAGTCCTCCCACTACCAGCTGTATATTTCCCTAACCGAGGACTCCCTGGGCACGGACGCACTGGCACACAGCTGGCCTCAGGCTTTACGCAAGTTTGCGTTTCCCCCAGTGAGCCTACTCGCACACACACTGTGCAAGCTCAGGGAGGACGAGGAGCAGGTCCTGCTGGTCGCGCCGCACTGGCCCACCCGGACCTGGTTTCCCGAACTCATTTCCCTCGCGACAGCCCCTCCCTGGCGCATTCCTTGAAGGACCTCCTCTCTCAGGGGCTTGGCACCATATGGCATGTCCAGATCTGTGGAATCTCCATGTGTGGCTCCTGGACGGGACGCGGCAGACTTGAGCGGTCTACCACCGGCAGTGGTAGAGACCATCACTCAGACTAGAGCGCCTTCAACTAGGCAAACCTATGCATTGAAGTGGAGTCTGTTCGCGAACTGGTGTTCTTCTCGCTGAGAAGACCCCCGAAGATGCACAATTGGAGTAGTGCTTTCTTTCCTGCTAGAGAGGTTGGAGCGTAGGCTGTCACCCTCCACCTTGAAAGTGTATGTATCCACCACGATACAGTGGACGGCCGGTCCCTGGGAAAGCATGATCTCATCATGAGGTTCCTGAAGGATGAATCCCTCCAGGCCACCCCTTGTGCCCTCTTGGAACCTCTCTATTGTCCTGGCTGGACTTCAGAGGGGCCCCTTTGAGCCGCTGGACTCAGTCAAGCTGAAATTCCTGTCGGCTAAGACAGCGCTCCTGACCGCGCTCACTTCCATCAAAAGGGTTGGGGACTTCCAAGCGTTTTCGGTAAGCGAAAAGTGCCTTGTGTTCGGGCTGGCCTACTCTCACATTGTCTTGAGACCCCGGCTTGGATACGTGCCCAAGGTTCACACCACGCCCTTCTCGCGATCAGGTGGTGAACCAGCAAGCACTGCCCTCGGAGGAGGTAGATACAGCCTTAGCATTGCTGTGTCCCGTAAGAGCATTGCGCATATACTTGGACTGCACCCGGAGCTTCAGAAGCTCTGAGCAGCTCTTTGTCTGCCACAGAGGTCAGCAGAAAGGGAAGGCTGTCTCCAAACAGAGGTTGGCCCACTGGATAGTGGAGGCCGTCGCCTTGGCGTACCAATCTCAAGGCGAGCCGTGCCCCCTGAGGGTGAGGGCTCACTCCACTCGGAGTGTTGCTTCCTCCCATGCGTTGGCGCACGGCGCCTCTCTGGCGGACATCTGCAGAGCTGCGGCCTGGGCAACACCGAACACCTTTGCAAGATTATACAGTCTCCGCGTTGAGACAGTCTCTTCCCGTGTGTTGGGTAACAGGTAATGGGCGGCAAGAACTGGCCGGTGTCACGCTTGCTGCGCCATTCCCCCTCACCCAGGGATACGAGCACCTTTTTCTCTTTTAGTTCAGTTCCCCGGACGATGAACCCTGGTGGAATCTTCCAAGCACCCCCGGCAGTCAGACTGGGTGAAGCAGTCTGATGCCAGACCCAGTAGTGGTCTTAGCTCGCCGGGTCTCCGGTCAGCCCCTGTACTGGGCTAGGTGTCCGTATGGCCTGATTCCCCTTCGGGTAATCCCATTAGTATATTCTTCCACGTTAAGGTTTCCCTCATGTAAACCCATGTCTTCTCTTTGACAGAGCTCTCTGTCAGGTTCTGTTGGCAGCCTCCTCCCTACACCTAGGTAGAATCTGCCCCAGAGTCCAGTCGTATGTAGTACTGCCCCAAGCCTGGGTCAGTCCATATCAGTGTCTCCACATGTCACCTCCCTTCGGGCAGGATGTGCCCTCCGTAGCACCCTTCTCCGGAAGGCTCGCTTCCCTGCCGTTACTGCCAAGCTGTAACAACAAATGGGAAATACTTGAAGCCGTCTTTCACTGAAGGTCGAAATCCCTTCTGATTTATGTGGGGAAAGGAACAGCGGCTTGGCTTTTTTATACCACAAACAATCATCTGACATTGAATCGAATGAAGTCTGGGAGCCAGTCAGCAAAAAGCCATATACTGAGGGATATGATGACAGCAAAAAATCATCTAAAACACTACAAGCAGAATCAGAAGAGATTTATTACAAGTATGTTTACACACACAAGGGATTTGTCCTGAAGACAGGAGCTTCCAGTGCAGAAGAAAGTACAGACATAGTGCAGGCATACATAGGAATAACACAGAAGCAATGGAATATAACACAAATATAAGAAAAAAACAGATATTAAATAATATACTAGGTACAGAAATAGAAATATAGGGAAAAGATTTAATTAGATTATAAATTATAAATAGATATGTAATTTTAAAAGTGTACATATTTTGGATTCCATGTATAAATGTCACTATAATGTGTTTATGCTTCAGTTACTATGTGTCAGCAATTATTGACAGTGAATCTGGATGAGAAATTGAATAGCTCTAAGTGTAACCTTTCATTAGAGCCCAACATTTTGACTGTACATTAAAGCATTCAAGAATTACAGCATTGTATGTGTTGTTGCTTACAAAGTGTCACTTGGATCTCCAAGTGTCTCCAAGTGTCTTTTTTTGGGAAGCGCCTAGATATAAACTTAAATAAACTTGTGTAAAACACACATTTTCTAATATATTGTTTATCAAATGGTAAATTTGGCTTGGTAAGGCTTCATTCTGTGATCCCAATGTATTTTCCAGCTCATATCTCCCAGCTATAGTCATCTGCAGGCTTCTATTTACAAACAAAAATGTAGGCAGAATTTGTTATTTGTTTCCGTGTGTTCAAAGTGCTATTACTCAATATCAGAAAGACTTACAGTAATTCTGACTGTTGAGATATCAACCTCAGAGTGTCACCTTTAAAAGGAGACCAACACCATGCATATCATCCAAATGGTCCAAGAACAGCATGCAATTTACTTTGGGTATGCCTTTTTTTTACAGGAATCGTAAAGGGTTAAAGGGATAGTTCATCCAATTTTTTTTCATTTACTCACCCTCACATTGTTCCAAACCTATATGAATGTCTTTGTTTTGCTGAACACAAAGGAAGATATTCTGAAGAATGAGGAAAACAGAGCAGTTCTGGGGCACCATTGACTTCCATAGTATTTTTTCATCCTACTATGGAAGTCAATGGTGCCCAAAACAGCCTGATTACAAATTTTCTTCAAAATATCTTCCTTTGTGCTTGGCAGAACAAAGAAGCTCATGCAGGGTTGGAACTATTTGAGGGTGAGTAAATGATGACATCATTTTCATTTTTGGATGAACTATCCCTTTAACTAACCAAAATCCAATGTTGAGTCAGTGTCTCAAGCTGACGTTGCATTGACATCAAATACTGATATTTAGTCGTCAGGTATGGCAACCAAAAACGTCTCCTAGATGTCATAATGATAACGTCCACATATTGTCAAATTATAACATCATTAGACGTTGATCTTTTTTTAGTTTTAGGTTCTGGCATTAACTAACCAAAATCCAATGTTGAGCCAACGTCTCAAGCCAACGTCACATTGATGTCAAATACTGACATTTAGTCATGAGGTAAAAAAATATAAAAAAAATTAAAAAGAGAACTGTACATTTAATACTGTATTTACAGTATTTTTCTGTTATTTTAAATTATAAGCAAAATTCTGTAAAAGAACATCTATAAATTGACACCTGTTATTTTAAATAGGCTATTAAATCATTAATGACAAATTATAGTAGTTTAACACAGGAAAATGGCTTTATTATTTATACTGTATTTTTTTCTGTTTTCTTAAATTACATATCAATTTATGTCAAATCACACAAATAATGATTCCAATACTCCAAGATGGCGCCGAGCATGGCAGCCGTGTTGCAAACTCCTACCAAACTTTGCAGTTTTTTGTGTGTTTTACTTATTATTTTGCGTTTTTTCAAACTGGATGTCTACACTATTATTGTCTACGACAGACACACACTTTTAGAAATCGGCTCCTCCGTCGCACATTGGAAACCGGACTTTGAGTTCCTTAATGCCGGCACTTTGTTTACAAACACCGCATCAGAGCCCTTTGTCTGGGCCCCACGACCGCGACGAAGGAAACGTAGACGAAAAAAAGGGAAGAGAGCTGGCATCCTCGTCAGACTGAGACGCTGTGCCTTCCGACCTCCTCTCCAAACCATTTTGCTGGCTAACCTTCAGTCACTGGACAACAAACTCTGTGAACTGCAGGCGCGCATCTCATTCCAACGAGAAACAAGCGACTGCTGCGTTATTTGCCTCACAGAAACCTGGATGTCTGCAATGGTTCCAAACTCAGTCATCGAGCTCACAGGGTTCTCCGTGCATCACTTGGACAGAACAAAAGAGCTCACAGGGAAAAGCAGAGGTGGGGGTGTTTGTTTCTATATCAACAACTCGTGGTGTGATGAAAGGAACCTACACTCTATTAAATCCTTCTGCTCCCCTGATCTGGAATTCCATATGCTTCTGTGTCGACCATCCTGGCTGCCGAGGGAATTTACAGCAATCATAATCACAGCTGTTTACATTCCCCCTCAAGCCAACACAGACCAGGCACTAAAGGAACTGTATGGGAATATAAGTGAGCAGGAAACCGCGCACCCAGATGCAGCGTTTGTTGTTATGGGGGACTTCAACAAAGCCAACTTCAGAACAATAGCTCCAAAATACTTCCAACACATCACCATCAACACACGTGGTGATCGTGTACTGGACCACTGCTACTCTCCCTTCTGGGTCGCCTACAAATTCCTCTCCCACCCACCTTTTGGCAAATCGGATCACTCTTCCGTTCTGCTCCTGCCTGCTTATAGGCAGGAACTGAAATGAGAAGCATACACCCTCAGGACAAACCAATGCTGGTCTGACCAATCGGACGCTATACTACAGGACTGTTTTGATCACGTGGACTGGGACATGTTCCGGGCAGCGTCTGATAACGACATAGCGGCGTATTCAGATTCTGTAACGTGTGTGTAAAAACAGTGTAAACGGATTAATAATTATATTAGTTATAAATATACATGCATTAGCATATTAGCAATTGATCAAAATATATATATATTTTTTGGTGTACTAATTAGCATTTTTCTGGGTACAAAATTTGGTAAAACATCGGTGAAAAGTTTTTCATTGTTGTGAATACTCATTTCTTTATAACTACAAGTAGAGTACACACACAGCAGTGAGTATAGAACACACACCTGCACACATTTTGCAGCCCATGAGGGTTACGTGCCTTGCTCAAGGGCACCTCAAGCCCCATTTACACTAGTGGGTTTATGAAGAGAGCACTGTTCATTCACTCATCAACATTTCCTGACATGGACTGAGACTCGAACCCTGAGTTCACAAGTCTATACAAGTACAAGTCTGACTCTCTAACCATAAGGTCACAACTACATAATTAAATTAGCCAGAATGTCTCATAATGTCAAATGTTGTTTAAAGAAAAGGTACTCAAATTAAATCCTTCTTTTTAATGTATTTTCAATAAATCAGTGTATTTTTTGTTGTTGTTTTTTTTTACCCCAGATGCAGCAAGGATCCAGCTGATTACTTCAGATTTGGAGGACTGCTCTTTATCTGCTGTGTCTGTCACTTCTGGTGCAGAATCATGGACCTGTATTTGTATGTTTTGATTGTACCTATTATTACCCTTTTGTAGCTAGTATAGAGGATTAAAATACAATATAATTTTTGTCCACATATATTATCAGAGCTATATGGAGCCCAAAAGGGCTATAAAAAACACAAAAAACTGATTGGGAAAATACAAGCTAAAATACAGTTCCCTGCACTTTTTCAAAGAAAAAATCATAATACTAACACTAACTTGCAAGATAAAAATATAATTAAAAAAAGTTTAATTGCTTCTCAAGAATTCCTCCTCATGAATTTGTTTACACAAATTAATTTACATCTGAATAATGAAACAGTTTTAAAGGGATACTCCACCACAAAATTAGGATTTTGTCATTAGTCTTCTTTCTGCACTCAATGGAGGCGGTCGCATTTTTTCTCTCCCCGTCCTCACCCTATCTTCCCTGCTTGCTCTCTCGTCTCGTCTATGAGAGTCTCTCTGCAATGCTCTCCAAACTGAAAAATCATGGATCTGATCAACTGGTCTCTCAACGCAATTGACACCATCTTCTTGACGAGAAGCTCGGGTTCGGGGGAACCTGACTGCCCTGCCGGAACGTTCACAGATGGCTACACGATGGACGTGTGGGAGAGGTGGCGGGTCGTGTGTCTGGCGGCTCTTTCTGTGGAGGACATTGAAGATATTTACCTATTCGGAACCATGATAACAGGTCTTCTGCTGATTGGATTAGGCTTTGCCCTGGGTTATCTGAGAAATTCAGAAAACGGGAACAGCTGTCCAAAGCCTCACAAAGCTGCCCGTCATGATTGAAGCAGTGGGCAGAGCGGTCAGAGACTGGGACTATTAACCGCAATATGGATTACATCACGGAGAAGCTCACGGCTTTGCAAAGGAAAATTGATGGTTTTGGAGACCAGAATGGACAAAGAAGAGTAGCCGTGGAATTGGAATGCGGCTACTCGCCCCAAGACTAAACAATCGCAATCGCAATCTTTTTCGGCTCCCCTGTACCAGCACTGGCCTCGGCCAAGGCCGCTGTTGGAAAATCTACCCTGAGAAGAGCACTGCAGTGGGACGCTCTTGTGCGTTCCTCCCCCATTGTACAGACACCTGCTGATTACAAACACACACACACATACAAACATATACGCATTCACCCCCCCCCACCCCCCGATCCCACGCCTCCGTCGCTTTATACCGCCAGCCTGACAAGCGGGTCTGTGTCCAGTGCTAAACTCGACTGCAGGACCGGATGGCTGCTTGCCGGAGCTGGATTACCTCCCCTGTTGCAAAGTCGTGTGTCTATGGTGTATTTATGTGCTTTTGTTGCTGAGGTGTTTTTCCTGTTCTCACACTGTACTCCCCAAGGAGCATAGTCTGGGGGTTATTTTTTTTCTCCTCCCCTTCCTCATGTTATGCTGTATTTTTCTCCAAATTCCCTGTCTTCCTGTCCTGTCTACCCACTTGTATGTATGTTGTGTATGTATGGACAGGTTGATGGCTAATTTCGCTGGTACTTGTGACTAGTGACAATAAAGGGCTACTACTACTACTACTAGTCACTTAACCCCATGTCGTTCCAAACCCTTAAAAGCTTCGTTCTTCTTCGGAACACAATTTACTATATTTTGGATGAAAACCGGGAGGCTTGTTACTTGTCCCATTGACTGCCAAGTACATTACAATGTCAAGGTCCAAACAAGTATGAAACACATCTCCAGAATACTCTGTACATAATAAACGCTGTACACTGCATTTTCTTTATTTAAAAAAACATTGTACATTCTGTAATTCACATTATCTTGTTTGTCATAAAGAATGAAGAATATCTGAAGAATCTTTTAATACATCAAAACAGCACAGAAACCGTATTCAGTTGAAGAAAAGATGAAAGTTATTTGCAGTACAATCATCCAGGTATTTAAGTTTCTAATTACTATTATGACTAAAAGGTTCTCTGCTGTTGTTGCCTCAGTATATGAGTTAGCTCTTATCCCACTATAGTCCTTCATGTCAGCTGTGATCTCAAAACTTTGGCCATTTGATAATACCTAGAATATCAAAATCATCTGCGGGCGAGAGATTGTTTTCCAATTTAGCGCCCAAACTCTGGAACAATCTACCTAACACTGTTCAGGAAGCAGACACACTCTGTCAGTTTAAATCTAGATTAAAGACCCATCTCTTTAACCTGGCTTACACATAATACACTATCGCATTTCTATAATTAAAATCCGTTAAAGGATTGTTAGGCTGCATGAATTAGGTCAACCGGAACAGGGAACACTTCCCAAAACATCCGATGTACTTGTTACACCATTAGAAGAAGGGCATCTACGCTAACATTAGTCTGTTTCGTTCTTATTCCGAGGTCACCGTAGCCACCCGGATCCAGTCCGTATCCAGATTTGATGGTGGATGAGCTCCTAGAGATGAACTCTACAGCCCTGAATGTCATCGGAGACCAGGACAACTAGATGAGCCCCAGAAACTGATGTCCAGTGAAGACCCTGTCTCATAGCTGGCCATCGGGACAAGACCACATGAACCAGATGAGTCCTTTGCACAATCTAACTCTGCTGCAGCCTAGGTTTAAACTGCTGATTTGTGTTTAAACTGTCTGGCCAGATGAGGTTTAAACTGTCTGGCCAGATGAGAATGACACTATTTCGACACACTTCTTCCCCATCTAAATACTGTAAAGCTGATGAAAAGCCACCCAGGTTTATATCAAGCTGATGTAAACTGCTTTGACACAATTTGCATTGTTAAAAGCGCTATACAAGTGACTTGACTTGACTTAACTCTGCAGTTCATGCAGGCATCCTCTGTGAGGCCCTGTTTCAGGTGTCCCAAGCCTAAGCAGGAAGGGTAGCAGTCGTGCCCATCATCCTTTTGCAGAGTGGCCATGCACAATGTACAAGCATGAGATACTTTTTCCATCCTAGCACAGATTCAATTTCTGTTAGCTGAGTGAAAACACTCTGACCATCTCCATATATACAGGTGCTGGTCATATAATTAGAATATCATCAAAAAGTCGATTTATTTCACAAATTCCATTCAAAAAGTGAAACTTGTATAATGTATACATTCATTCCACACAGACTGATATATTTCAAGTGTTTATTTCTTTTAATTTTGATGATTATAAGTGACAACTAATGAAAACCCCAAATTCAGTATCTCAGAAAATTAGAATATTACTTAAGACCAATACAAAGAAAGGATTTTTAGAAATCTTGGCCAACTGAAAAGTATGAACATGAAAAGTATGAGCATGTACAGCACTCAATACTTAGTTGGGGCTCCTTTTGCCTGAATTACTGCAGCAATGCGGCATGGCATGGAGTCGATCAGTCTGTGGCACTGCTCAGGTGTTATGAGAGCCCAGGTTGCTCTGATAGTGGCCTTCAGCTCTTCTGCATTGTTGGCTCTGGCATATCGCATCTTCCTCTTCACAATACCCCATATATTTTCTATGGGGTTAAGGTCAGGCGAGTTTGCTGGCCAATTAAGAACAGGGATACCATGGTCCTTAAACCAGGTACTGGAAGCTTTGGCACTGTGTGCAGGTGCCAAGTCCTGTTGGAAAATGAAATCTGCATCTCCGTAAATTTGGTCAGCAGCAGGAAGCATGAAGTGCTCTAAAACTTCCTGGTATACGGCTGTGTTGACCTTGGACCTCAGAAAACACAGTGGACCAACACCAGCAGATGACATGGCACCCCAAACCATCACTGACTGTGGAAACTTTACACTGGACCTCAAGCAACGTGGATTCTGTGCCTCTCCTCTCTTCCTCCAGACTCTGGGACCCTGATTTCCAAAGGAAATGCAAAATTTACTTTCATCAGAGAACATAACTTTGGACCACTCAGCAGCAGTCCAGTCCTTTTTGTCTTTAGCCCAGGCGAGACTCTTCTGACGCTGTCTGTTGTTCAAGAGTGGCTTGACACAAGGAATGCAACAGCTGAAACCCATGTCTTGCATACGTCTGTGCATAGTGGTTCTTGAAGCACTGACTCCAGCTGCAGTCCACTCTTTGTGAATCTCCCCCACATTTTTGAATGGGTTTTGTTTCACAATCCTGTCCAGGGTGCGGTTATCCCTATTGCTTGTACACTTTTTTCTACCACATCTTTTCCTTCCCTTTGCCTCTCTATTAATGTGCTTGGACACAGAGCTCTGTGAACAGCCAGCCTCTTTTGCAATGACCTTTTGTGTCTTGCCCTCCTTGTGCAAGGTGTCAATGGTCGTCTTTTGGACAACTGTCAAGTCAGCAGTCTTCCCCATGATTGTGTAGCCTACAGAATTAGACTGAGAGACCATTTAAAGGCCTTTGCAGGTGTTTTGAGTTAATTAGCTGATTAGAGTGTGGCACCAGGTGTCTTCAATATTGAACCTTTTCACAATATTCTAATTTTCTGAGATACTGATTTTGGGGTTTTCATTAGTTGTCACTTATAATCATCAAAATTAAAAGAAATAAACACTTGAAATATATCAGTCTGTGTGGAATGAATGTATACATTATACAAGTTTCACTTTTTGAATGGAATTTGTGAAATAAATCAACTTTTTGATGATATTCTAATTGTATGACCATCACCTATATATATATATATATATATATATATACACTCATTGGCCACTTTAATAGGTGCACCTTGCTAGTTGGACTCCCTTTTGCCTTCAGAACTGCCTTAATTCTTTGTGGCATCGATTCAACAAGGTGTTGGAAACATTCCTCAGAGATTTTAGTCCATATTGACATGATAGCATCACGCAGTTGCTGCAAATTTGTCGGCTGCAAATCCATGATGCGAATCTCTCGTACCACCACTTCTCAAAGGTGATCTATTGGATTGAGATCTGGTGACTGTGGAGGCCATTTGAGTAAAGTGAACTCATTGCCATATTCAAGAAACCAGTCTGAGACGATTTGAGCTTTGTGACATGGTGCATTATCCTGCTGGAAGTAGCCATCAGAAGATGGGTACACTGTAGTCATAAAGGGATTGACAGCAACAATACTCAGGTAGGCTGTGGCGTTTAAACGATGCTCTATCGGTACTAAGGGGCCCAAAGTGTGCCAAGAAAATGTCCCGACACCATTACAGCTCCACCACCAGCCTGAACCGTTGAGACAATGCAGGATGGATCCATGCTTTCATGTTCTTACAATTCCTGTAAAATTAGCCTAAAACACCTAAAAAAGTCATACCCTGGGCAGTCGTTGGCCTAATGGATAGAGCGTTGGACTTTAAACCCGAGGTAACCCAAGGTTGTGGGTTCGAATCCCGGCTCCGGCAGGAAGTCCACGACTGCTCCCCGGGCGCTGCACTGTCGGCTGCCCACTGCTCCAAGTGTGTGTGCACTTGGATGGGTTAAATGCAGAGAACACATTTCACTCCTCATTATATTGTGTATGTGACAAATAAAGCTCATCTGAGCTTAATTTGTATTTGTTGTTGTACCCAAAGTAAATTGCATGTTGTTCTTGAACCATTTGGATTATATGCATGGTTTTTGTCTCTTTTGAAAGGTGACACGCTGGGGTTTGTTTATCAATGGTCATCAATGCAACAGAATCAATGCAAGTCTTACTGATATTGAGTAATAGCACTTTGAACACACTGAAAAAGAAAAAGAAAAATTCTGCCTACATTTTTTTGTAAATAGAAGCCTGCAGATGACTATAGCTGGGAGCTATGAGCTGGAAAATATAATGGGATCACAGAATGAAGCCTTACCAAGCCAAATTTCCCATTTGATAAACAACATATTATAAAATGAGTGTTTTACACACGTTTATCTAAGTTTATGTCTATGCGCTTCCCAAAAAAAAGACACTTGGAGACTCCAAATTACCATTTGTAACCAACGGCACATAAAATGCTGTAATTATTGAATGCTTTAATGTACAGTCATAAGTTTGGGCTCTAATGAAAGGTTACACTTAGAGCTATTCAATTTCTCATCCAGATTCACTGTCAATAATTGTTGACGCATAGTAACTGAATATAAAAACATTATAATGACATTTATACATAGAATCCAAAATTTGTACACTTGTAAATAACATATATATTAATAATTTGTAATCTAATTACATTTTTTCCAAATATTTATATTTCTGTACATAGTATATTATTTAATTTCTGTTCTTTTTCTTAAATTGTTGTTATATTCTATTCCTTCTGTGTTATTCCTATGTATGTCTGTACTATCATGCATATCTGCACTATGTCTGTACTTTCTTCTGCACTGGAAGCTCCTGTCATCAGGATACATTCCTTGTGTGTTTAAACATACTTGTAATAAAGCTCTTCTGATTCTGATTATTGTGTTTTTGACTACTTTTTGCTCTCATTATGTCCCTCAGTATATGGCGTTTTACTGACTGGCTCCCAGACTTTATTCGATTCAATGTCAGATGACTGTCTGTAATAAAAAAAGTTAGAAGTTAACAGGAATACATCAAAACACAAACACATATAAACACACACACACACACACAGAGACAGACACACAAACACACACTCGCACACACACACTCTCACACAAACACACACACACACACAGACAGACACTCACACAACAAACACTCTTACACACACTCACACAAGCACACAAGCACACTCACACACACTCACACACACCACACACACACACACACACACCACACACACACACACACCACACACTCTCTCTCTCTCTCCACACACACACACACAAATGTTGTTTTTTATGGTTTACGGGGACCATAAACTACATAAACTTACCCTACACCTAAACTTAGCTCTCACAGGAGACTGCATTTCTACTTTCCCCACAGAAAACGCACTCTGTATGATTTATAAGCATTTTTAATTGTGGGGACACTGAAAATGTCCTCATAAATCACCTTCTCCTTGTAATACCTGTCATACCCATTTCATTATACACATTTGTGTCCTCATAAACCACATAGCATGCGCGCCGCAGACAAACAAACTCACACCGGAAGTTAGCAGAAAGATCTCAAAACAAACACATTCCTCAACATATACTGTATAATATGTATAAGATACATAATTATATGTATAATATATATATATATATATATATATATATATAATTATATAATGTAATAAAACACTTACTTTTTGAGAGTAAAAGTTGCCTCCAAAAAGTGTCCTCCATCCAAAAACATCCCCTCTGCTTCAATGGATGAAACATTGCTCTCTTCGTCAAAAATGTCATCTCTCTCATGCTGAGCACATTGTTCAACAACATCAAAGTTAGTTTTTCTCGTTCTCGTTCTCTCTATTTGCCATAATTATCCTATAATGATCGTTTACCTGTAAACTCTCCCGGAGCGCATGTTTATGCACTCGGACGCATGGGCCACTGCAACCTATGCGCGCAAACTTTAGAGCATGCTAACTTAAGCCGATCCCCTTATGCATCAAATTCATCTGTTCAGAAGCTCATTGGCTATCAGATACGACAGTCATATGCAGTCTCTAATGCACTTGGATCGATATACTGTCCATCAAAAAAGGGTGGCCCCATCTCCAATGCTGGACGCTCTTTGGCTACCGCTGACTGTAGACCCCTCTAAGATGCACCTATTGCCTCAAATAAGGTGTCAATCAAAAGGGCAGAGATCAGCGGCCATTTTGACATCAGAAAATCATCTATGTTTACATGTGAACAAACGCTACATTATAGAAAACACAGAAGAATTGATAGCTCTGTCGGCTAATTTGAAATGATACTGCTACATTCCATGGATGTTTATCAACACATGCATGTGTTATGGACTAAATATTGCACTGAATTGGATAGCCTGGACCCTTTACAGTGTAACAACATTTATGTTGAAATTGTATTGATCAGTGGACTATCAGGAGGCTTCATAGGTGAGTTCCTGCAGTTTTGTTGTTTATTTAGTTGTTGGTGGTCTGACGAAGACACTTATTGTACCTGCTGTGTTGATTGTATCTTAAAATGGTTTGCAATAATCGCAGCTTTCCAATGATATATGACATGTTCAGCTTTTTGTTTTTGAGTTTTTGTGTCTGACGACTTTACCCCTAACCACTCTAGGTGTCCCGCCAGCAGGACGCTGGATTCGTAACAGGTTTAATGTCTTAATATTCCAATTCGATTTATTGAATAAATGAAAGGGGACACATAAATGTACACTTTCTATGACACTTACTATGAAGCCCGTAATTATAATACATTATAAGGGTATTCTTAAGGAAGTATAATGAATGCATAATGCATTATAAAAAAAAATTTATAATGTGTTATAAAATCACATGAATATTCAAAACAACAATTATAATACATTATAGTACCTACGTATTTGTGGTTATACCTTTTAATAGTATGATATTTCTAACACACAATAGCCCGGTTTCACATACAGGGCTTAGACCAAGCCAGGTTTAGGCCATAGATAAATTAGGACATTTAAGTAGTTTTTCTAAACATGTTTAGAAAAAAAAAACTGAAACAAATTACTGGGGTGCGTCTTGAGACAAAACAAAGCCACTGATATATTTTATGATCAGTCAGTGCAAGTCTATTTCAGTTGAAACAGCTCAGACTTATGTTTTAGTCTAGGAATAGGCTTAAGCCTTGTCTGTGAAACCGGGGGAATGAACACCCATATTGAATCTACTTCATTTATAATGGGCTATATCAAAGCTTGACATTGTTTATTTAAGTTCTGCACACTACCTTACTACATCTCTTGAGTGCAATGTTTATATATATAAAACTAATTGTATTAGTAGACTTGGGTAGGGTAGGTAGAATGTTCACATACTTGCAAAGCATCCTATACTCAGTATGTCTGTTGAGGAACCATCAAAATAAAGTGTTAGCTTACAGTATATTCAGCAGACACACTACTAATACTCTCATGACTGCTAATTGACATGTAGTTGCAGAGTTACTTATCAACAGCTGTCTAAAGGGTGCCATCAAAATAGTCAAACTGATATTATATATAAACGAGTTTCCTTTATAAGGGTAAAAAAGTCCCTGGCAATCAATTAATATCATATTCGAATCATATTTCATGGTTATAACATAATAGAGGGTTAAATATCACCCCTAATGGAAAATTTTATGTCACTGTTTACACATTTGGGGTTATTTTTCACTTTTAATACCAGCCTCACTTTATCTTGCAAAGTGTCCTCCTTTTTGGTGTCATAGAAATTTTAAGAAACTTTAAGTTATTTTTTTTAAGAGATTCTGCTTCCAAGCGTAGGAAGCATAGAATTAGAAAAAACATTATCATTACCACCACAGCACATCCATTTGTGTACGATAACTTTTAGATATTGCCAATCAGCTGGAATAAAAGCGCAAGTTGAACTTTGTATTGGATGTTTGAGAGGAAAGCAGCCTTTTTCATCAGCCTCTCTATAATCCTTGTGTTTCTCTCTTCATCTGTCTCCCTGCAGATGAGGAGAGGTGGCTGTCACTGTGTCTGATTAATGACCGTCAGAGGCATGTCCAGCCATATTAGGGCCCTATGTATCTAGCAGCGTCTGAATGGGGCAAGGGGCTTTGTTCTGGGAGGAAATGTTCTCAGCACCCTACCACCATGTGCCACTGAATAGATACAGATTTATTATCATCAAAGGCCAGATTAAAGTGCACAACGCTGACATTTTTACAAAGAAAAATGCATTTTTGGAAACCCAGTTTAAACCTCAGTTGAGATATGATCAGCTTATTTGGAAAGGGATAACATGGAATCTTCTCCCAGAATTAAATTTGAAAGAAGTAAATTGTAAATACTGATTTCTGAAATGAACAGTCAATCTTGGTTGTGCCAGATTATTATCCAGCTCAACCCCTGGTGACAATGAATTCAGAAATGCTGACAAAGAGGACTGTATTGGATTTCTGTTAGGAGCAGTCAAGTCTGCCTAAACTAGAGGAGGTAATGGCTGTTCAATTTTATCAGATAACGGAGATCTCATCAGAGGCAAAAACAATTATACAAATGAAAAATAAATCTCTAAATCAGGATCCCTGCTCTTATCCGAGCAAAAATCATCTGAGTGAAGCAGAGTGCTTTCCATTATTTCAGGTCACTTCATTACGGAAAGGAACATAGGAGCCAATAGCTTGCAAACAAAGCGGGCATTTTCTGGCTTACACAGACCGGGGTCGAGTGTGAGGGGCAGTGTGATAGGCTGCCTGTGTCTCTAGGGTTATCCTATTACCACTTAAAAGATACGGTGAAAGGCATCAAATCTCACCTATTTTTTTTTTTAAACTCAATCCCACATTTTCAGTGTAGCATCTGACTTTTCTCTTTTCTGGATAATTTCCTTATTTACCTAAAGTTTTTTTTATTATTATTTCATTATAATATCCCAGATTTCCTTCTTGCTCTTTTAAAAATAGAAGACCATCAGTTTGTGCATGGATTCCAAATTGATCAAATATATCATATTAAAGTTGTCATGTTATGTATCATATTATAAAGCTTTATGATGATGATTCTGATGATGGTTAATGTTATTATTAATATTATAGTGGCAGTTCCCCTGAATTAGTATATGGACATAATCTTTTGGATATCAGACCATATTTTTGTAAACACTAGGCTACACTTATTTAATTGTTCACTTGATCTTGAAATAATTTTATGAGGCATTTTTTGAGTTCATATTGAAATAACAGATTTTTTATTGCACACTTTGGTATCTTGGCAAATCTGAGTAGAATTAGATATTCCGAAACTGGAAACATTTTACCATCCTGCATTTTTTTCTTCTTTTCCATTAAATAGGATATTAGGTATCTAAGATAACTATAAAATACTTTTAGGAAGTCAAAATAATTTAACAGCATTAATTTTATTTGTATTGTGCAATGCAAAAGGGGAAAACAACAGTGATTAACCAAAGAATGTTATAGGTTGTAAAGTGCTGGTGTGGTCAATAGGTCTGGCCAATCACTGCTTGACACCCGGAGTATATAAGCACTGAACTCTGTTTCATTTTCACAGTTGATGAGGCTGACATTCCCTACTCAGGCAGGGAAACTGTCGCTTAAAAATTTAAGCCCGACTTTTCATAAAACTACTGAAATATAGTTTAACATTAAACTTCTGTGAATGATGTGTAAACATTTGCGGTTGTTTAATCATCCTACTATACTGTAAAAGTATTAATATTTTCACAACGGAAAATGTGCAATTGCAAACCCATTTTACAACTAAAGTGAATATTTAATGACATGTTATACTAAGTCTCATTAAATAATATTCAGTGTTTGGAATAACTCCTTTGTTATGTGGCATCACTGTAATATTTTACACTTAACTTATCATGCAAACTATGATGTTTGCATTATAGCTTCTAGTGAAAATATCATATGCCTAGCACACTGTTAAGTTATCTGTTGTCTTAATAATATGTTTTTGCCTTTATGATCCTTCAGTCATTATATTTTGTTTGCATTTATTCTACTACAACAATTTATGGATGCCTTTGTAAGTTGTATGACTTTGAGTCTCTCTTGTTGTGTAGCCCATTTTTGCAAAGAGGTCTTCACTGTCCTTTATTTGCGCAAGTGTCCTCTGAATGAGAATATTAATTATATTATTATGACTTATAATTGTTTGATATTTTCTTGATGTATAAAATTAAGAATTTTCATCATTGATTTTGTCATGATAGGCAGAGTCCTAACAAAAATGTTCATACAAATCATAGACATATGTAAATCGTATCAATGCTAAATTGCAAATATGTTCAGCATTCTGCAACACATGTTTTAATTTTGTTTTTTAATTCATAAAGTGAACAGGATATATTTATATTTAATGTTGCCTACTCTCCAGCTCTACAGTGCCCCACAATTTTTCAAGGGTTAATTCACCCCAAAAAATTAAATTATCCCTTGTTTAACTCTCCCTCAATGCATCCTAGGTGTTTATATGACTTTCTTCTTTCAGACGAATCCAATATGTCAGAATCGTGGACTGTTTTGTGTGTGTTTTGCACCCCATGTGTTCCCTGTGACCCAGTTTTTCCCTTATGTTGATTGTTAATTTGATTCCAAGTGTGTCTCGTCGTCTTCCCCAATTATCCTGTGTTGAAAAGCCCCAGTCTTTCTGTTAGTGTTTGTCGGGTCTACTTCCTCATGTTTGTGTGTCTCCAGCTGTTTCCTGTGTGAATTCCCCTTGTTTGGATTATATTAAACACTGTTGGAATTGATTCCTCGTCTCCTCGCTCCTTCCATCACAGATTGTGACAGAAGACCCGACCTAAAACTTTAACCTCTGTGTCTACCCTCTGTTTTGTTTACCGTTTTTATTCAGTGTTTTTGTTTCCGTTGTTTGTCCTTATGATCCCTTCGTCCGGCCCGAATTCCTCCTCGGTCCGGACCGATCTTTCGAAGACCATACAAGACTGTTCCTGCTATTAGCTAATGCCACAAGCTACCTGGACGACACGCTCTGCACATTCTATAATGCAAGCCTGAGCACCGCGTGTAGAGCGCTGTCGTCCGAAGATGGTCCTCGAGAGGATTTTGCTGCCTTCGTGGAGTGGACTCTGGCGAGAAACGGATCGCCCCCTCACTGTATCTCCTGAAGATGATCTCGCCAGATTCACTCCAGAGCCAGAGCCCAGCCCACCATCTCCCCACGGCACAGAGCATCAGCCCGAGCCCACCGATGACGGAGTGCCATTTCCTGCCCCAATCGGCAAGCCAGCACAAAGCCGAGCTACTGAGCGGAGGATTGTCCAGGAAGTTGAGCCCAACCCGTCAGATCAGGTGCGAGAGCCGGCGACAGTGCCCACCACGAGGGAGCTCCACCCCCTGCACCACGGCTGAGGGTGAGCTGATTGTATATCTGGGGCTGCTGAATCTGGAGGGGGATCTGATAGACTAGGACACTGATCTGGAGATCGAACTGCCCCCTCTCCTCTCTCCGTCATTCCCGCTGGTCCCGTCCAGCCCTCCTTCGTCCTTGGTTCCCTTGTCCAGCCCTGAGGGGGCTTCAGATTCTCCAGTGCCCGCTCCTCAGAAGTGCCATCAAGTGCCAACTCCTCGAAGATAACCGCACTCCCACCCACTTCTGCCTCCTCCACCACTGTCACCTGGCAGCCCCCTGCTCGCCCTAGGCCTCCTATCTGTTCGGTGTGACCCCCGTGGGTCCATCCTCCAGCATCGCCGGGGCTGGAGTATCCCTCACCTCCATCTCCAGACTCCTCAGCCTGGACTCTGCCTCGGGCCGTAGACCCAGCGGCTCCACCGGCTCCTAGCTGCCTTGTCCCTCCGGCTCCGTCTTGGTCGGGCGTCGACCCGCCATCGCCTCTCGACTCTTCTCCTTCTCCACCGGCTCGTTGGGCTTCTTCCTCCCGTCGGCTCCACTCTGGGCCATCATCATGGCTGTGGCCTGGGTCCTGCTGTGCGCCTCCTGCTCTGGGTCCCTCCTGTCTCTACCCTGGCTCCTCCCTCCTTCGTCGCCTCCCTGGTCTCTGTCTGCCGACCCCCTCCCGGGTGTCTGTCCTCCTCCTGAGCCTCCTCCTTAGTTCCCGCCTGCCCCTCCCCTTTGGATGTTACTACGGTGCGAGGACACACCTTCTGGGAGGGGGGGGATGATATGTCAGGATTGTGGACTGTTTTGTGTGTGTTTTGATCCTCATGTGTTCCCTGAAACCCAGTTTTTCCCTCATGTTGATTTGTTAATTTGATTCCAGGTGTGTCTCGTCGTCTTCCCCAATTATCCTGTGTTTAAAAGCCCCAGTCTTTCTGTTAGTGTTTGTTGGGTCTACTTTGTCATGTTTGTGTGTCTGCAGCCATTTCCCGTGTGAATTCCCCTTGTTTGGATCATATTAAAGACTGTTGATATTGATTCCTCGACTCCTCGCTCCTTCCATCACAGATTGTGATGCAATCAGAGTTATATTAAATATTGTCCTTGCTCTTCCAAGCTTTATAATGGCATGGTTGGGTGTTTTTGTTCAACAGTCCAAAAGTAGTCCAATAAACCGCATCCATCCAGAATCTTGCATTCTCTTGCATGCCTCACATGGCTCGGGAGGGTGAATAAAGTCCTCCTGTAGTGAATCGATGCATTTTTGTGATAAATGGTTTTGTGTAACTTCCACTAACTGTAATATGCATTTTCATGAGAGACTGCCTTTCCAGCAGACGTAGTGTGAGTCTCGTGAAAATCAACGTTTGTTTACAGGAGCAAAGGAAGCAAAGTTTCCTTACTTTACCAAAGAAAAAACAGTCTCCTCTTGCTTATATCGAAATCATCTAATATTTTTCATTACAAATCCTCATTTTGTACTTCTGATTAGTTACCGGCATTTTGTTTTGTTATCTCTCCGTGACACCTCCTTACTAATCACAAAAACAGTAATTTTTTAAGGTTTTGGGCTTTTAAGGTTTAAAGATTTTAGGGATATATCCTAATGACAATTGTTACGTCCAAGGACGTATTTAATGTGTTTTGTAATTGTGTATATGTGTGTGTTGGATGTGGTTTTGTTTGCTTTTCTTCTATCTCTTTTTTCTCTCTTTTTTTCTTCCTCGTCAGAAGATAGGAATTCCCATCAGCTGTGTTCAATTGGTGATGCCTGCGGTGATTGGATGATGACGGGAGGAAGTGGATATATAAGTGGTGGATCTGTGCAGGAGAGGGAGAGAGAGAGACTTCTTTTTGCCAGGGCAATTCTTCCTCCTGGTTGCCCAGACTTGTTTATTGTTTGATTTTGGTTGACTTCATGTTGAGTAAGTGAACTCAGGACTTTGTTGTGTTCTTAAGTAGAAAGAGAACGGAAGTGGTTGAGAACCGTTTGATTATTATTGTTTAATGTTAACTGTGTTTAATATATTTGTTTGATGTTTTTCTTTATTTTAGGGAACGTAGGGGGAGGGTGCCATTTTTGTTTGCACTTCTCTTTTCTCCTGGTTATGGGTAGATAGGAAGAGAGGGAAGTTTTGTGTACTATGTTTTGTTTGGATTATCTTTTTCCAGGTAATTTATAAATACCTTTGGTTTAGTTAGTTTGGTTTTGTTTGTTATTTTGGCCTAGCTCTTCCCTGAAGTCTTTGTTCCCTATATGTTTGCTAACATTCTTTTTGTGAGATTGTTTCTGTTTATTTCTTTATTCAAATTAAAAAACATATTAATTTGAAGTGAGGTTTGTGTTGATTCTGGGACAGGAGGTTGGATGCCCTGGTTATCTCTCCAAGATTTTCTTTTAGTGTTGTTACTGGCTTCCCAGCCCTAGATGGGAAGTATGTAACACAATGGCGAATTAATAATAGTCAAAAGAGGATCTGTGATTTCTGGAAGCACCTCTTTTAGTAGTTTAGATGGAATAGGGTCTAACATGCATGTTGTTGGTTTAGCGCATAGGTCACTAACAGGTGGACCGCTGTCCGGGTCCGGACCCAGAAGCCGTCCCATACGGACCCGGACCTACAGCCAAAAATATAAGGTTATGATTTAAAACCTGACCGGGCACTTCTATTTCACTCTGCGCAGCTTTTGTAGTCTTTACGGTAGTGGTAGTGGAAACGCACAGACCAATTGCATGCGAGTTAAGCCATCCCACGTGATACCACTCAGCCAATCAAGTCTGGTAAAAATTGCGACTCGACAGTGCAGACAAATGAGAGAGTTAGCGACAAGTTACACATGAAAAGACGATAGAAAAAAAGAAAAATAGCAGTACATGTAGAAAACAAAAGGAGATATACAGACGACTGCGCCGGAGGAGAGAGAAACAGACAAAAGAATAAGATTGAGAGAAAAAAGCAAGTGAGACGGAGAAAGAGCGAGAAACAGGTGAGTGAGATGGAGAAAGAGAGAGAAACAGACAAATGAGGAAGAAAGAGAGAAACAGGTGAGTGAGATGGAGAAATAGAGAGAAACAGACAAATGAAGAAGAAAGAGAGAAACAGGTGAGTGAGATGGAGAAAGAGAGAGAAACAGACGAGTGAGAAAGAGAAAGAGAGAGAAACAGACGAGTGAGACAGAGAAAGAGAGAGAAACAGACGAGTGAGAGAGAGAAACAGGCGAGTGAGACGGAGAAAGAGAGAGAAACATGCGAGTGAGACAGAGAAAGCGAGAGAAAAAGACAAGTGAAGAAGAAAGAGATAAACAGGCAAGTGAGATGGAGAAAGAGAGAGAAACAGGCGAGTGAGACGGAGAAAGAGAGAGAAACAGGCGAGTGAGACGGAGAAAGAGAGAGAAACAGATGAGTGAGATGGAGAAAGAGAGAGAAACAGGCGAGTGAGACGGAGAAAGAGAGAGAAACAGGCGAGTGAGACGAGAAAGAAAGAGAGAAACAGGCGAGTGAGACGGAGAAAGAGAGAAACAGGCGAGTGAGACAGAGAAAGAGAGAAACAGGCGAGTGAGACGGAGAAAGATAGAAACAGACAAGTGAAGAAGAAAGAGAGAAACAGGCGAGAGAGACGGAGAAAGAGAGAAACAGGCGAGTGAGATGGAGAAAGAGAGAGAAAAAGGCGAGTGAGATGGAGAAAGAGAGAGAAAAGGTGAGTGAGATGGAGGAAGAGAGAGAAACAGACGAGTGAGACGGAGAAAGAGAGAGAAACAGGCGACTGAGACGGAGAAAGAGAGAAAAAGACAAGTGAAGAAGAAAGAGAGAAACAGGCGAGTGAGATGGAGAAAGAGAGAGATACAGATGAGTGAGACGGAGAAATAGAGAGAAACAGACAAGTGAGAATAAGAAATAGAGAGAAACAGACAAGTGAAGAAGAAAGAGAGAACCAGACGAGTGAGACGGAGAAAGAGAGAAACAGGCGAGTGAGACAGAAAAGAGAGAGAAACAGACAAGTGAGAAGAAGAAAGAGAGGAACAGGCGAGTGAGATGGAGAAAGAGAGAGAAACAGGCGAGTGAGAGTGAAAGAGAGAGAAACAGGCGAGTGAGACGGAGAAAGAGACAGAAAAAGGCGAGTGAGACAGAGAAAGAGAGAGAAACAGACGAGTGAGAAGAAAGAGAGAGAAAAATAAGGACCAAATGGCGCTCTCCAAAAAAAGAAAAGTGGACAGCAAAAATAGAGCATTTAATCTGCAATGGACAGACTCATTTATGTTCATACTTCCCACTGGGAGCACTAAACCAGTGTGTCTCATATGTTCAGAAACCGTTGCTCTTATTAAAAATGGCAATGTGAAACGCCATTATGAGACAAAACATAAAGGTTCTGAACAAACATACCCACTAAAATCTGAAGTGAGATCACAGAAAATAAGTAGTCTCAGAGCCCAATATGAGCAGTCCACCAGGATCCTGAGCCACACATTCACTGCCCAACAACTGCATGAGTGTTCCCTCAGAGTTGCTTGGATTTTGGGTCAACACAAAAAGCCATTTACTGATGGAGGGGTAGTCAAAGAATGCACGAGTGCAGTATCTGAAACACTACTTGAGGGAAAACAAAAACAAGAGCTTTGTGATAAAATAAAGCAAATACCCATGTCAGCATCATCTGCCACAAAGAAAAGCCAAATATTAGCTCAGGACGTGCTAACCCATCTAGATGAAGCCGTGCATAAGGCATCATGTGTAGGCTTAGCTGTGGATGAGTCCACTGACATGTGTGACAATGCTCAGCTGTTAGTGGATGTAAGGTTTTTCAACACAGACCAGAAAGCATTCTGTGAAGACCTGTTAGGTGTCACTCCCCTTCAGACCAGTACAAGAGGAGAAGACATCTACCTGGCCATTAAGGAGATATTAACAAAGAGAGGAATAGAGTCAAAACAAGTGGTTTCAATAACCACAGATGGAGCCCCTGCTATAATAGGGAGAGCGAAAAGAGCTGTAGCAAGACTGAAAGAGGACAACCATGAGCTCATAGCTTACCATTGCATCATTCATCAATCTGTCCTCTGCACCTCCCTGTCAGATGAGCATGCTGAGGTGATGAATACAATGATGAAAATTATAAATTTTCTCAGGGCATCCTCTTCCTACCAGCATTGCATGCTTAGGGAATTCCTCAGAGAAGTTGATGCCAATGCTGATGATTTTTGTGAGAAACAATGTGAGATGGCTCAGCGAAGGCAGGGAGTTTACACGCTTTTGGTCCATCGGGAGGGAAGTAGCATCTTTTTTGGCAGAGCTAGTAAGTCAGAAAGCAACACATTTTTCACTATTTTTAGAAAATAACAAACAGATAATAATAATAATAATTTGTTACATTTATATAGCGCTTTTCTAGACACTCAAAGCGCTTTACATAGTAAGGGGGCTATCTCCTCAACCACCACCAATGTGCAGCATCCACCTGGATGATGCGACGGCAGCCATAGTGCGCCAGAACGCCCACCACACACCAGCTTACTGGTGGAGAGGAGATAGTGTGATGCAGCCAATCAGTGCATAATCATCATTATCAATCAATCATTATCAGATGGATAATGTGGTGATATCACTTCACTTGACTCGACACTTGAATTGTCTTGACTCTATTCAAACCCAGGTTTAAAATTCTGGCAAGACAAGCTAGAGCTCAATTCTCTCACTGAGCAAAAAAGTGGGGGAGAGGGATATAAGAGGGGAAGAAAGTGATACTCTAAAACTGTTCAATTGATAAGATGTGTTCAGATTAATTATTCGTAAAATTGGTTGGGATTGTTGATTCAAGATGTAAAACAGAAAAGGAGAATTTCAAGCTTTTCCTCCCTTTATTTTATTTGTCTGAAGTTAAGCACTTTATTTGAACATACACAATTTTCACATTTTATTTATTTTCTCTTATTTAGAAAATGCAGCCCTACTTTTATTTAGTTAATGAGAGAACATTATACATATCTGCAGTCATACATATATGTTCAGTTCTATGTTACATGAAAATAAATATTGAATACAATTTTGAATTCTTTTGATTTGGCAGTCAGGTGTTTATTACATGCAGATGCTGATACAACTACTAGGCTACTTATATATATAAGCCATCATCACACTAACTAGTTAGACATTATGATCTTACCTTTGCTTCAATAAATTTTCTCTAACTGGACCTCTTAAAATTTTTGTTAAATACCCCTGGTTTAGCGGATTTAACAAGTTTATACAAGTATACCTCTCCTTTAGTAGAGAAAGAGTGGAATTGTTTCTCAGGGGATCTACAGTGCACTATTTGATGTGATACTGTAGCTGACAGCTGCACGGTTACAATTTGATCTCTAATAGTATCGATTTTGGAAGTAAAATAATTCATAAAGTCATTACTGCTGTGCTGTTGGGAAATGTCAACAGCTGTTGATGCTTTATTTCTTGTTAATTATGCCACTGTATTGAATAAAATACCTGGGGTTATGTATGTTTTCTTCTAAAGGAGACGAAAAGTAATCAGATCTACCAGTTTTTAATGCTTTTATGTAGGATAGGGTAAATAATATTTTGTCTTGTGTTGTGTAATATTCAGATCAAACTTTGCCCAGAGCCCATGCTACCGTGCTCAAAATTGATAAAGTACTATTTTGTTTGTTTTATCGTTGGCCACGAAGTAAGATAAACAAAATTGTTAAGATATACTGATTTTAACATGACAATACCGTTAATATTCACTGGACGAATCATTAATAACGTATAAATTATAAGTATTGAAGTAATATCAATTCAATCAAATCAACCCAAGTCTTTAAGACTCGATTCCCTAAAAGCTGAAATAATAGCTTAAATTCATTACATAATTGGTGGAGGATTAAAAGCTAAAATCAGAGTTCATTCTTACACTGAGCTTTAGTCAATTATTCACGAGCTAGCATACATGCTTTCTGAAGTCGGTCATGGAATTTGCTCATATAGTCTAAAACAGGGGTGTCCAAACTCGGTCCTGGAGGGCCGGTGTCCTGCAGAGTTTAGCTCCAACTTGCCTCAACACACCTGCCTGGAAGATTCTAGTATGCCTAGTAACGGCTTTATTAGCTGCTTCAGGTGTTTAATTAGGGTTGGAGCTAAACTCAGCAGAACACTGGCCCTCCAGGACCGAGTTTGGACAGCCCTGGTCTTTAGCTTTTTTTACAGTCCTCAGTGCCTAATATCCTCTCTTTTAAGACTTTCAGTGGTCCTTTCACAGAATGGCCAAATCCCAGCTCTGACGGACTAAACTTGAGAGACTCCTGCACTGTATCAAGGATTGCAAATACAAGCAGAGGAACAGCTTCGTCACACTCAGACCCTGTCTCAATACAGTGTTTCCTAAGCATTGCTTTTAATGTTTGATGGAATCTTTCCAATGATCCCTGACTCTCCGGGTGATAAGCACTGGATATGTGATGTGCAATATTAAGTGATTGAAAAACTGGAGCACACAATTTGGGTAGAAAATTAGTACCCTGATCAGTCTTGTAGAGCAAGATGATTGAGGAACAGCACATCTTTGGGGAGTTTTGGTTACTTTCATGTTCCAAGTCATAAATGCTCAAACAACTACAGGAACGTGGCACCTCTCTGTCTGGATATAAAGCTCCTCCTCCTCCTCGAGAAGCAACAGCACGCGCGCTTTTAGTGGAGAACAAAGACAAAGGATACCCACCCCCACATGTGTGTTTCTTTGATGCACAAAGACAGTCATTTATTCCTTGGATATTAAAACCATCTACTCAAGAAACAATATGGATATTAATGTTGTACTCTGTCTTTCATATGCTTGGTATGATTATTTAGAATGTGGAATGTTTTAATCTGTGCCTTAAACTGTGTAGTATATGTACTGTGTGTGTCAAATGAAGTGTTTAGTCTCTAAAAGAAGCTATCGTCATCAATAATAAGTGGTGTAGATGACCGTTAAACTTTAGCATCATAATGTATGTACAGTATGTAATGTATTACAGCACGTATAAGAGGTCTGTAAGTATATCTTTCATGTGATAAATTAAATATCAGATGACGTGGGCATGGCCAAAGAAGCCATGCGGGGCAGGGCTCTGCCCCACAAGAACAATCTGATTGGGAAAGCCGCCGGGGGCGTATCCAAACTAGCTATTTCTAGTGCTAGCGCTCTTAACTAGCGCTCTTTCATCCTCGCTCTTCAACTTGCTCGTTCGCGGACGACCTGGAAGCTTCGCTGGACACTCGCCTTTAACATCGGGCTGAGACAAACTAGCTAAGTGAATCCATGACTTCGTAAAGCCGTAACACCGCAGAACCAGCAGCTCAACAACGCTTTCCATCTCAACACAGAACCAGGCAACCGCCGATCGAAAGAGGGCTTTCCCAGTGACGTCACGCAACAGCGACGTGAACCATCGGAGGTTTCCAGGAAACACGAGGGACACCACGTGGGACGAAACAATAGATTCTGCCTGCTGAAACTTAAGTGAACGCAAGTAACCAAACAAAATCTATATTACTGAACTGGTGAATTGATCTGAACGCAGAAACATAGTCTAGTTATGTTCGTGATCTTCCTGGTGGTTTCAGTTATGAAATAGCAAAGAGGGCTAGTTTTACACTTTCTTCTAACATTACTCGCAAGACCCCAGAATGTGTGTGTGTATGTTTATGTGTTTTTAGTAGGTTAGATCATGTACCGTATAATAGCAGTTAGTAAATAAACCTTGTTTCATTTATAAAGAACTATGTCTTGAGATGTGATTTCCTAGTTCAAACTTACTGCCAAAAAGATTGTGTTACCTCGCTCAAATTATATAAAACCCTTTATTTTGATTATCATTTGCCACGAAAGCAAAATAAAATAAAATGTTAAAGCTATACTGAAGTTAGTGATCGCTGGACGAATAGTTAATACAGTATAAATCATAAGTCAAAGATTAATATTACCTTAATCAAGCAATATTTTATCTGTAAGCTAATTATTCCCCGGAGCTGAAATAATAGCTTCATAGATTTATTACATATGGTGGAGAAAGAAAGCTGGCATAAAGATTAACTTTAAAATCAATAAAACATCCATCAGAGACAATAAGGGTATTTCTCAATTTTTATCCAAAAAATTGGAGTAAATACAGAGAAACAAGCGTTTGTTTGTGATATTGTATTCTTGTTTGTAAAACACAGTGCGTTTTGAATGAAAGATAGTGCAACGCGAGTTATTGAGAAGAAATGAACTGCAGTAAATAATTAATATTCGTCTGTTAAGACAAGAGTAAGTCGCTAAAAAGCGCACGAGAGTCAAATGAGCGTGTTCCTCATGCGCCTCTTTTAAGGCCTTTGTGGTAATGATTTGTTAGTGCGTGTTCCACTGCCAAACTCAACCATGTTATTATTATCCCGGCCGTAGGATATTAAAGTAGCTAATTAATTAACTCTCAGCCACTATTTGATTTCACACGAGTGAAATCCAGATCCGCGGCGCTCAGACAAAGGAGTGGCCCACGCGGCCTGTGGGGGAGAAGTTTGTAATCGATCGAATTGTTTTCATATGTGTGCTGGTTGTCTAAACAGGCAAATATCAGTATAAGGTTCAGGAATGTATAATAATTAATCCGTAGATTAATTTATCTCGCCCCAAACGAGTGAGATTGTATGTGCTATAAAAGATATGAATCACACTGCTTTCAACACACACACTCGCTCTCACACACACACACACACTCGTCTCACACACACATATATTTATACTAACGCTGGCCGTGTCTTGTATCGTAACCGAGACGTTCTTGTAATTATTACTTTACCCCACCTCTCCATGCCGGTGCAAACATAGCCTAGCTAAGTTACTGACCGATTCCAGTAGTAATGTCAAAGATCCTTGCTCCTTCTCATTTATCTGGTAGTATTCTATTCACAAAATACAACCAATAGTGCGGTAAGGAAACTCTTGTGAAAAGTAATCCCCTTGACCCTATTTGCGATGGTTCGCCGAAGAACAAGAAAATGCTCCACAGTTCTGGCCTTAACTGGAGCAACGAAACTGGAGTGCCGGTAGGGCGGCCGTATTTCTCGGCGCCCAGCGGCCAATAGGGTATCTTCTCTATATGTCATGTGCGTCACCATAGTGACGAGCTCACCAGGAAGTTGAAACCATTTCTGGAGCATTGCTAGGGCATAGACTGTAAGCGCCACCATGAGTTATTGTAAACAAATAGTGTGGGTACATTCCGGGAGCGCACGATCCGTCCACGCAGCTAATGACTAGTAAACATGCGCAAGATAATTCTGTTTTGCGACGAATAACGACACCGCACATCTGCCCCCGCTTGCACACCTTTATATATAACTAATATTAGAGCTTTTAATAAAAAAATGCAAACCGTCTTTGATAATACAAGACCTCAGCGAAACACGGCAAGTTAAGTAGGCCTAGCATACAGCAATGATCGCAAAGGGAGTATGGAGGAAACGGGTTTGTAGTGACAGAAAGATAGCTTTATTCCCATAACCAAAATCGTGTCAGTAAAAGCTCCTATAATTATTTTGGATTGGCATCCACGTAACACACATAATGCATAGCTAAGCTACATTTAAAAATATAAAAATAGACCCGACGGAAACTGTTTGAAAAACACAATGTGCCTACAAAAATATCCTACCAGGTGCCGCCTGGCCGTCAATGTAATCAGTGTGTACCAATAGTGAGGGAAACCGTACGTTTTCTACTACGTAAATAAGACTGCGCAACGGATTACTTTGCGCAGGCATCCCGTGACTGTACACATAGCATTAGCGCTAAGCTAAGCTAACAAAAACAAAGGAGCTTGCATTGAAGCAAATGCAAGGCTTTAGCATTTACCTAGCGATTAGCACATAGCATTTAGAAAGTTTGAATGTGGGGTTTAATGCAGTGTGTGTGAAATGTAAGTGACTGAACTGTGACTCACATTTTATTTATTTTCCCCCCGTTATTCAGCTCTCTCTCTCTCTCTCCTCTCTCTCTCCTCTCTCTCCCTTCCTCTCTCTCTCTCTCTATCTCTCTCTCTATCTCTATCTCCCTTACAATTTAAAAGACTAACAAATGCAATGTTAATAGACTGCTGTATAGTAACGTTATAACTAATCACCAGTGTCTAACAAACTCACAGGTGGTTTTAATAAACATTTGTTTTAAAGAATTTTTATCTTTAGTGGGTATCAGTTTAATAGCTGGTGGTTTTATTAGAAGATAATTCGGTACTACCTCATTACCTTGATAATACGGTGATTAATTCAATTATAACTGCTTTCCTGATTTTAAACACATCAGTGGATAAGTTGCTATTGTTAGGAATTTTTAATTGTTAATTGAATGTCATAATTAATTACAAATTCGAAATTAATTTAATTTCATAAAATAATTTCAGTTCCTGCTTCCACATAGCAACAATAGCCTCTGATTAATCATAAGTGCTCTTATAATTTGACAACAACAGTAAAACCTTAATTATTATCAAGAGGGTCAGACATTTTTATTTCATTCACAAGTAATTAGGGTGGTACAGATTAATTTGGTTTGATGTTAATGACACAATGAGGAATGAGTAACTTGGGAAATTATTTAATTAATTATTATTATGGGAATCCGAAACTAGTGATTTGGAAGCTGTAAGTTAATTTCATAATTAATTATGAATTTGAAAATTCTAATTACATTTAATAATTAATTACACTTCCTGTTTACATATTGCAACAATATTTGTTTATCAACTCAATTGTAGATTGCTCTTGTAATTCTAATCCTAATCGATCCTATCAATTTTAATGATAACATCATTACATTTTAATTAGAAACCACAAGTTCTAATTTTAATTGTATTTTCAGTCATTCATTACAGTCTGGCTCTACCTGTTAGGCCTTACTTCATCTCCTCAGGAGATCTGATTAACTCTAAAAATTTAGCTAAAATTTAATAAGGTCCCCTTTACTTAGGCCTGAGAGTAGATAGCGCTCCCCCTAGTGTCGGGTTGGTGAAGTGACAGTGGCACCACGGAAGCAATGTCATTTCTCACCAAGCTTGGGGTATAAAGACATTAACCTTCTAATTAGAAAACCCCAAAAGGAAATTAAGGGTCCCTCAAAACTTAGTTCAGTTTGTTTTATCCTGTAAAACAGCAAAACCAACCCCCTAAGTGTATCGACTAAACAGCGCCACCACGGTGCCACCCTTATTATTAGTCCTAACCTTGGGAGCAAACCCTCACTTTTCTTCTTCTCTTCTCTTTTACTATCTTCTAATTTGACTACTGTTTGCTTAGACTGTGCCTTTGGGAAATCATGAATGAGAGAACTGTCACAATTGAACAGGTATTTGTGAAACTTGAGAACTACGTATCCAAAACTGTTTTCTATTTACCGTGAAATTGTGAAATCCTACCCCTCCAAGTTAAAGCAGGTCAATGAGAAGATTTGTAAAATTTAAAAAAATAAAAAATACAAAAACAATTAAACACGCACGAGAGACACGCTAACCAGCGTTGCGGTGTAAATTTAGCCATTAAGGAACAGCACTGTCATTGCTATTGCTTTCCTCCGTCCAGGAGAAAATTTTAAATAGCAATCACAGTCCTATCACAAAAGAGAAAACTCGCCTACAATCCTCTGACTAGAAGCGTCCTTCTAAATCAGACTTAACAAAAAAGAAGCGACAAGAGGAAAATCTGCTATTAAAAAATAGATATTTCTTTGTTATTGTTATACCTCTGCTTCACAACTTCGTATACAACTAGACTGAGCTCCTCAATCCTTGAAAACAAGGAGACTTTTTTCTCTTACAAGATTTAAAGGTGAAGCATCCAATTATTACCCCTGTGTACTCATTCTGTTGGTGTCCCTTCCTTTCTCTGTTTCCCAGCTGTGCTACCTTTATGTGTGCTCAATAATTTCTCAGCAGAAACTACAAATTAGAAGCACCCCACCAGAGGACCACAGTCGCAGAGAAGCACACTCAAAATTAGCATACACTACACTTTGCACATTTACACCCCTGTTTTGTTTTGCTTTGTTTTGTTTTGTTTTGCTTTGTTTCCCATTCAAGGTCTGTGTCAGTTCGGTTTGAGATCTCCCTCACCCCGCCAGAACATGTCTCACAAAACAGAACATGTCGGTCACTGGGAAGATCTGGAAACATGGCTAAGTGTTGTGACAGTCAGCCTCCGCCATAAGGCTGCTGAGACACTCAAACACCAGACACAGGACCAGCTGGATGACAACATAACAAGCCTTATGGGACAAGACCCAAGTCAAAGCTACAGTCACAAAGAATTAGCCAAGATCACCAGCTCCTTAAGTCACACACTCATTGCCACCCTCAAGTCGAGCGACAAGCACACTGCACAATGCCAGCAGGAGCTGACAAGCGCACAACGACGCATAAGGCAGCTGGAACGTGAAGCGCAGGAATGACAGGAAGGGACGGATGAGGTGGAACAAGGCGCTGAGGAGGAGATCAACAGGCTAAAAGAGACTCGAAATGGAGCAAATCAAAGAGGACTTCGCTGATCGGGCTGACAAACTACAGTATGCAGAGCAGCTACTGGAGAAGGCAAAGGCTGACTTCAGGGACAAAAACAGCAGAATCAAAGCCCTTGAAACTCACATGGATGAGTCAAGAAAAGAGATCAGCCGCCTAACACAACAGCTCGACTACTTCAAAGAGGAGTATTAAAGTTTCCAAGAGGAACTCAAGCATGCTTACGAATTACGCCATGAGTCGTCAAGGACAGGACATGCACCGACCGCACCCCTGCCAAGCAGGACCGGGTCACCTGTTCCTGGACTGACACATGAGCAAAAGACAGAGGGGGTGGTGTTATAACATTCACCAGCGCCTTCTGAAGAACTTTACCTTACGACAAAGCTAAAAGAATCTGCTGCAGCCAGCCGCAGATCGTCGCACGGCTTGGACCTAAAAGACCTTTACAAGCAAGCCAGAAACATTGGCAAATTCAACCCCAGCGTACCAAACAGCCAAAATGTCCAAGCTTATCTGCAAGGTATTGATTTCCATCTGAAAATGCGACCTAACGTTACGGACAAAGATAAACTCTATTTACTCTGAACGACATCCAGTCCTGAAGTGCGCAGTTTCCTTGACCGGCAGCCTGCTAACACAAAGACTGATTATCAACGTCTTCAAAAAGCCCTTATTAAAGAGTTTGCCGACCCTGAGTCCGATCAAGGCTTAGAGGCTGCCCTGGAGACGAGACAAGGATGTCACGAACCTCCTCAAGCTTAATACAGTCGACTCAGACAAGCATACTTTGGAACTCGCAATAAATCTGACATGGAAGATGAACTGAACTTTAAAATTCTCTTCCTGAGGAACCTTCATCCTGGCATAATCCACAATCTTGGTGTTCTCGCATGCCCACGAACAATGAACACTCATTAGTTGCGAGACTTGGTGCAAAAAGCCTACGGCAAACAAAAGATGGCCTCAGAAAAGAGCGCCAAAACCCCAGCAGTTCTTGACTTCAACACTCAAAGTCACGGACTGACTCTAGAGGGCACCCAACGCCAAGATAGTGCTAAGCCGCCACACAGAGAGTGGAATGCACCCCCGTCCAACAGAGAACGAGACTCACACGCTGGCACCTGACCTAAACAGAGGTATGACCGCTGGCATGGACCGCGTGGACGTCAACGCTCACCTGGACGACACTGGGATAAATCATGGGACCAAACAAGGCCTCATGAGAGTCAATGGGAGAGATTGTGGAACCAGCCAAGCTCATTTGGAAACTCAAGAGAGAAAAGCTCATGGGAATTCAATGGAAACTCCAAGGGAAAGCGACAAACTCACCCTGGAGCAATCAGCCCAAGGAATCGACGAAAGAATTCACCAAGATTCCAAATTGACCGAGCTCAAACTGAATCCACACAAGAAAAAAAGACACCACCGTACTTTGACTCACAAAAGCTGATGGAAATGATGATGAAAGAGTTCTTCCAACGAGAAGAGGAGGATCGGAAGTGGGAAAAGAAAGATAAACCAGATTCAGCCTGACTAGCTGTCGGACGAGAAGGCAGCGACAAGCTGAACAAATCAGCCACAGAAAACAGCACTGCTTCACCTCACTCTCAGAGAACAGTAAACACCCTAACTTCAGATGGACACGAAACCCCACCTGAAAACCCAGCAACAGAGTTAAACACTAACTCAACACCCAATACTCCAGATCACAGCAGTGTCCAACAAACACCTGCTGATGAAACCCCTCAAGTTCCTGAAAGTGCTGTCTCAGTCGTCTGCCACTCCTCCGAAGAACACCAGATCAGTTCTGACATCCTAAACGTTTCCTCCCAAACTCCAGTCCCTCAACTCCTAGGCGATCTCATTGAAAAAGGTATATCAGGAAAGTTTTACCTCTCCATCATCATCGAACGACACATCAGAGTCGAAGCCCTTCTTGATACGGGAGCTGACATCACTCTAATTTCTACAGAACTTCTCAAAGAAGTCCAAGAAAGAACGAAGAGGAGTAACGGAACCCTCAAGCTCCAAAGGTGCAAACTAAATGTCCAAACATACTCCCATACGGGCCTACAACTGAAACATGTGGCCCCAATTCATCTAACAGCGGGACCCATGGACTTCGTCCATCCAGTATACGTGTCAACACTCAACACGTATCAACTCTGCTTAAAAGAAAAGATCTGCTTAATCGCTTCAAACCTCTAATAGACTTTAAGCACCTAAATATTTGGACACAAGTCCGTGAGCCTCTGCCCTGCCAGTCATTAGACTCCAACGAGTCACAGTGTCAAGTCACAGACATCGCCCCTAAGTCAATGATCAATGATGCAATTGCAAAGCAATAGCAGCAGCCATATCACCCTGCAGCCCAAGACCGGTTGCCCACTGAAGCTAAGCAGGGTTGAGCCTGGTCAGTACCTGGATGGGAGACCTCCTGGGAAAACTAGGTTGCTGCCGGAAGAGGTGTTAGTGAGACCAGCAGGGGGTGCTCACCCTGTGGTCTGTGTGGGTCCTAATGCCCCAGTATAGTGAAGGGGACACTATACTGGAAAAAGCACCGTCCTTCGGATGAGACGTTAAACCGAGGTCCTGACTCTCTGTGGTCATTAAAAATCCCAGGATGTCTTTCGAAAAAGAGTAGGGGTGTTACCCCGGCATCCTGGCCAAACTAGCCCACTGGCCTCTGACCATCATGGCCTCCTAATCATCCCCATAAACTGATTGGCTGCATCACTCTGTCTCCTCTCCACCAGTAAGCTGGTGTGTGGTGGGCGTTCTGGCGCACTAGTGGATCATCCAATCATCCAAGTGGATGCTGCACATTGGTGGTGGATGAGGAGATAGCCCCTTACTATGTAAAGCGCTTTGAGTGTCTAGTAAAGCGCTATATAAATGTAACTAATTATTATTATTATTAGCCAAGATCTGGACCAAGCACAAACAGCAAGGACCCTTTCCTCTGCTCACTGCAGGAGCCTGAACCAAACACAGGCCCCCATCAAATCATGACTGCGATAGATGTTCAAGGCACATCAGTGTCCGACACAGCAGTAGCCCTGTGGGCAGAGAACTCAGCCATCAGCCTGAAGCTATTCAGAACACTGAAGCAAAGACATCAGAGTCTACCACATGTCTCAACACAGCCTGCGGCAGAATCACCTAAACAGGTGACCATCGGGACCCGAAGCCCCTCAAATTACCAAACCGATGCCCTCACAAAAGCAGGTGCATTACATGAAGAGTCCTGGACATTTCATGCCCTCCCACCCAACCCTTCGGTGGCAGCAGTAACCCGCCGCCAACACGCCACTGGCGCGCACACCCCTGCCCCCTGCCACATGGCCATATCACCTCAGTTCGCTGCTGACGATCTCCTCACCCTCCAAAATGCGGATTCATCACTATGAACCATGGCAGCTCACATGTCCGACCCATTAGAACATCCCATTTCCTCCACGGACCTAAACACATCCTCTGAGCTCCGCACGCTCCACTCTATCAACCACATGCTTCATCTGCGAGACGGTGTTCTCACGTATGTCCCTGAGCCATTCACTGCGCCAAAGCTCGTAGTACCTCACGGCCAAAGGGGGATTATTCTGACACATGCACACGATGCACCATGCGCAGGACACCACGGTGTCAAGGCCACCTATGAAACACTCAAGCAAGTGACATACTGGCCTGACATGCAGCAAGACATGCAGATGCCTGATGTGTTGCCAGTTTCAACCGGCAAATCCAAACCACCGACATGAAAAGGGGGAAGATCAAACCCACTGACACAGACCGACAACCATATGCTCTACACCACACAAGCATAAGTACTGTCATTTTAGGAAAACATATAGCAACCATGCTTAGACACAACCCATACTCTCCTCCGCAGCACTGCTAGGACCAATCTCTAGTAGAGAGGAGTTAGTCCACACATGTGACACTCGTTTGCGGCCTCACCTCATTCGTTGTCCTTGTGTCTCTTTGTTTTTTTTTTGTTTTTTTTTTGGTTTTGGTGTTCATTCTCTCGTGTCTCCTTTGTGTTTTTCCTTTTTTCCCCTCTCACTATAATCTCCTTTACCCTCTTGTCCCCTCAGCAGGGAACTCCCTTAACCAATCCTTGAATCCAGGTCCTGAAATTGAGATTGACTCCCGTCCGTAAAATCGTCGTAACTCGTTGTGAGAACCGTTGTCAACCGATCGAGGCAACCCGCCAAACCATGATCTTCACCGCTAATTGTGCCCTCTTTCTATTCAATCACCAGGAAGATGCTCCGATTTGCCGCCTTGTGTCTCTGCGTGATTGGGGTTATGCCCCAGCCTGAAGTGGCATCGCCCGGACCAGCATCAGGGATAGTACTCCGTGAACAACCGGGGTTACTGATAACGAACTGCAAAACCTACACCCGAAAGGTGTACGTTAGACTAGATCCCCGCAATGTTTTCAGAGTTCACTACACCCTCTCAGTCGCCCAAACCTCTTGGGCTGGAGCCCATTGGACTCGAGAAGTCCTTGCCCATGCCCAAGCAGATGTGAACCACATGCTGCACCAATTACAAAAATTGACTGTAACCCAGGCTGAATTAAGCGGGTACAACCGGCGTCCCAAACGGTTTTTGGGGGCCCTGTTGGGGGCTGCTGTGGCTGTAGGAACTCTGTTCAACATTAGCATGAACACTGCTAACCCCGTTAATCTAGCTACTGTCAGGAGACATGTGGGCGAAATCCAGGCCGAAATGCCTGAGATACGACAACAGCTCCTAGTCCAGAGCCACACCCTACAGACCTTCGGGAAATCTCTGAATGGCACAATCACAATTCTAAATACCCACAGCACCCTTCTAAACCAAACAATAAAATATTTTAATAAACTATTCTCGGTTGTGCAAGACGATTTAGCCCATACACGACTCCTAACTATCCTCATGGCCGACATGCTACGCGAAGTGAGTTCCTCGATTGATAACCTAGCCATGGGTAGGATTTCACACTACCTGATACCTCTTAGCCTTGTCCATAACATCCTAACTTTGGCCACTGCGGGCCCTGCTAGTCCCATCCAAACCCATCTCGCCTTTTCCCTGGGTAGCGCCATTCCCTTGTACGTAGACCCGGAAGCAGGCGACTTGGCCTTTCTTCTCAGTTTGCCCATTATCGACGCTAATAATATTTACCGTCTTAAAGATGTTGTGAATGTGGGATTTTGGCAAGGGAACACCTATGTCAAAATCCACACTCCCGAGTTTACACATACAAGTTTGTTATAGTGACGTCGCGTACAGCAACGGGACAAGACACAGACAACAAATCACAATAACAACGAGCAAAAACACTATGTTGTATCTGGCAATTTAATGATGAAATGAAAAAAATTATATATATATATATTATATATGTATGTGTGGTGAATCTAAATAGTTGTAAAATAGTTGTAAAATAGTGTTGTGTGTTCCAAACCTAAAGATGTTTGTCTGGTCGTTCTGGTGCTCACGCTCACCAGACGGCAGCAGTAAGGACATTCAGAGTGATTTGCTTCCTCTGCCGAGTAAACCCTTCGTACGCGATAATACAGATTTGGTAGCGAGGGCATTAATGATGTGCAGAGGACGGATGCGGCCTAGAATCCATGGCAAAGGAAGTAGCTGGGCCTTTCTCAGCTATGTGAATGTCGAGATGGTGGTGCACTAGCTGCCCCGCCGAAGCAACACCACGTTCTCAAGTTGAGGTAACGCAAGCCGAAATCATCGGAAAACGATGGCTGGTCAACACCCCAGCACGAACAGCTACCCTCACATACGATCAACACGACACCGCCACGCGCATTGGTTTGCCCAACCAAACTTTATGGATCACTGTCCCTAAGGGCTCGATCCTCCAAATTGATGAGTTAGCATTGTATCACCTTACCGACGACGAGTATCTGACTGAAATCGAAATCTCACCCTTCTTCAAACAGCATTCCTTTGTCCTCGATCCAGAATTGGAAGAAAGGATCAAGGAGGAAGGAACGCAAATTATTGATTTGACACCAGTTGACACAGCTTTAGAAGCTATCGCTCGCCTTCCGCCCGCCGGCGCGCCAATTATTCGGTCTTGTTCTGCCGCTGACACAGTGCTTCGTATCTCTACTATCGTAGGATATGTTGTGACTTTGACACTGGCCTTCCTCCTACACAAGCGAGTGAACGCCGTTCAAGAGTCTTTCAACAGATGCATGTCAGGCATCCCGCGCCTTTTCCGACGTGATAAACCCGACCAAGAACCCAAATCCGAGAACTTGACCAACCTGATTGAGATCATGCCTATACCGCCTCGTCGAACCCCTGACAATTAAACCAATCAAAATGACCCAATTGTCAATCCCAAACAATGCATCCCTACGTCTTCTCAAGTTTCTAACCTGTTCCTTCCCAAATTACCCTGCACCAGGATTCAGTCAGTGATAGAGATGATGTTTGTGTCTTTTGTGTGCCTGTTATCTCTGCCTCTTGTTCCAGTGCCCGCCGATGTTCCATCGGGAACATCACCGAGCCAAAGGGGGATGTGTAATGCCACGTCGGCATGGAGACACACGCAGAGAATTAAAAACAGACAGTATTAATTACTCTTCATCCTCTCACTGCAAAAAGTGAGATGGTCACCTGACCTACGTCACTAACTCTTCAAGTCGCCTCTCTGTCTGGATATAAAGCCCCTCCCCCCTCCTCATCCAGCACCGGACGCGCGCTTTTAATGGAGAACAAAGACAAAGGATACCCACCCCCACATGTGTGTTTCTTTGATGCACAAAGACAGTTATTTATTCCTTGGATATTAAAACCATCTACTCAAGAAACAATATGGATATTGATGTTGTACTCTGCCTTTCATATGTTTGGTATGAATATGATTATTTAGAATGTGGAATGTTTTAATCTGTGCCTTAAACTGTGTAGTATATGTACTGCGTGTGTCAAATGAAGTGTTTAGTCTCTAAAAGAAGCTATCGTCATCAATAATAAGTGGTGTAGATGACCGTTAAAATTTAGCATCATAATGTATAAGGTCTGTAAGTATATCTTTCATGTGATAAATTCAATATCAGATGACGTGGGCATGGCCAAAGAAGCCGTGCGGGGCGGGGCTCCGCCCCACAAGAACAATCTGATTGGGACAGCCGCCGGGGGCGTATCCAAACTAGTGCCGTTTAAAAGCGGACACTACGCTCTGGCTCGCTCTCTTTCATCCTCGCTCTTCAACTTGCTTGCTCGTGGACGCCCTGGAAGCTTCGCTGGACACTCGCCTTTAACATCGGGCTGAGACAAACTAGCTAAGCGAATCCAAGACTTCGTAAAGCCGTAACACTGCAGAACCAGCAGCTCAACAACGCTTTCCATCTCAACACAGAACCAGGCAACCACCGACCAAAAGAGGGCTTTCCCAGTGACGTCACGCAACAGCGACGTGAACCATCAGAGATTTCCGTGAAAACACGAAGGAACCATGTGGAACGGAAAGATCTTCGGCAAACTTTACATGAACGCAAGTAACCAAACAGAGTCTCTCTTTCTTACTGAACTGGTGAATTGATCTGCACGCAGAAACATAGTAGAATTATGTTCGTGATCTTCTGGTTAGTCAAAGTTATGAGACAGAAAAGAGTGCTATCTTAACCCTTCTAACGTTAACCGTAGAGCTCTGAATGTGTGTGTGTGTATGTTTATGTGTATGTTTATGTGTTTTTATTAGGTTAGATCATGTACCGTAGAATAGCAGTTAGTAAATAAACCTTGTTTCATTTATAAAGAACTATATCTTGAGATGTGATTTCCTAGTTCAAACTTAATGCCAAAAAGATCGTGTTACCTCGCTCAAATGGTATAAAACCCTTTATTTTGTTTATGGTTGGCCACGAAAGCAAAATAAACTAAATTGTTAAAGATATACTGATGTTAGTGATCGCTGGACGAATCATTAATACAGTATAAATCATAAGTCAAAGATTAATATTACTTTAATCAAGCAATATTTTATCTGTTAGCTAATGATTCCCCGGAGCTGAAACAATAGCTTCATATATTTGTTACAACACTGTATGGGAAAAACTATTTTTTCCTCTTCAACTGAAGCCTATTTCAATAATGCAGTTATAACTGCACGTCGATTGGTTCGTGTTGGATTAAAAAACGAACCAATGCACTGCGGTGGTGAGCAAGCCAATGTTCATGCAGCCCGCCATAGCCCGCCAAAATGGGAGGTGCGTCTGTCTATATAATCAGCTGCTCTGCACATGCATCTCAGATTTCTTCGCTTCAGCGACGAACATCCTTCTTCTCTGACTCTTCGCTGACGCCGGGATCCGCCGTTGAAACGCCTCAAGCAGCCGGACTAGGACCTCTCGCAACGACCAGCTTGCAGACTCAGCTTTCTCCCAGGGACCTGTGAGAATGAAACAGCAAGGCGGAGGATTTGAGCAGCCGGTGACAAGCGAGCTCACGTCAGCTCAATGGCCGCATGCCATCACCACAGAGAGAGCATTTGCCTGTCCTCTTCACCCACCACGATCAGCGTCCCTCTGCGGCTGCGAGCGACATGATCTTGTTCGGTGTGAGTGACAATGAATTGGATGACAGAGTTTCTCTGGTGGCTTCAGACACGGAAGAGTTATCGGCTCTGTGACTGACCCGCCCTCTTGTCATCATCTGCTTCACGCAATGCCAGACTCAGAGCAGATTAAGAGCTCATCCGCGTTATGACGAAGGCTGTCAACGAGCTCGGGCTCGAATGGTCTCCTGCCTCCTCTGCATGAGTCTGTGGCCGCACATCTCTGCCCGCCCACAGCTATTGGATGGAGGGCGAAGGCAAGGGCGAGCCATCCGTCCAAGCCGTGCAGAGCCATATCTGCACTCGCTGGACGCGCCTACTCGGCGACTGGACAAGCGGCTTCAGCGCTACACTCTATGGCTGTGCTCCAGGATGCCAGGCCAAGATGCTCGCCAATGAGGAAGCCGGTCTGGATACAGCCTGACTCAGGGACCTGAGGAGCACGACATATATGGATCTACGTGCCACCAAAGCCACCACCCAGGCCATCGGGCGTTCAATGTCCAGCCTGATAGTGTTGGAGCGCCACCTCTGGTTCACGATGACGGATATCAAAGAGAAGGACAAGGTTCCCTTCCTCGACGCTCCGGTTTTGTCAGGCAGCCTGTTTGGACCAGCTGTGGAGGGCTTTGCTGAATGCTTCACGGAGGCTCAGAAGTCATCTCTGGCGATGCAACACTTCATCCCTAAGCGCACCAGCTCTTCTTCTGCATCCAGTTGCTCCAGACCTGCACCGACTCAGCAGACAGCTAAACCAACGCCAACTGCCCCTGAGCACCAACCTCCTGAGGGTCGGCGAGATAGAGGGCGCTCATGCTCGGCACAACGCTACACCTTCCCGAAGCGCCAAGGACCCCTGTCCAAGATCACCTTGGATCCGACGCCGCAGAAATCCTCCTGATCAGCCAGGCAGAAAGAGGAGGGGCCCGATTCTCGCTACCGCTGGACCACCCCACAAGTAGTCTCTAATGTGCTTCTCGCAACCTCGCTTAGCGCTGGGATCAGAGGAAAGTGTGTTTTTGGTTCCTCAGGGGCCCACTATAGCGCGCAGGTGTCCGACCGCTGTGATAGCGGACAAAATAAAACACAAGCATTTTCAAAAAGAGAGCAAAATCTTTTTCTGCCTACCATAAGCGTCCTGCCATTATGCAGCCAGTCTGCACAACCGTTTCAACCCCTTGCCACGCGGGCCAAGGCCTGGCAGGCCATCCGCAGTGTGTCAGCATGGGTAATGACTACGGTAAGACGAGGTTATACTCTTCAAGTCGCTCTAAGACTACTGCGCTTCCGCGGTGTGCTCGCCACCACAGTGCGCAGCGAGAACAACCAAATTATCTGCGCGGGTGATGAATCTGCTGGTAAAAGGAGCCATAGTCAAGTCAAGTCACCTTTATTTATATAGCTCTTTTAACAATACAAATTGTGTCAAAGCAGCTGCACAATATCAAAATAGTGTATCATTAATGTAAAAAGACAAGATTAAACGCCCATTTTTCAGTTAAAAGCATTTAATTCTTGAATTCAGTGATGTCATCGTTGAGTTTTGTTTTGTCTAAATAGTATCTGTGCAATCAAGTCAGTGATATCGCTGGAAATGAAGTGTCCCCAACTAAGCAAGCCAGAGGCGACAACGGCAAGGAACCAAAACTCCATCGGTGACAAAAAAAACCTTGGGGGAACCAGGCTCAGTCGGGGGGCCAGTTCCCCCCTGGCCAGACAAACTAGTAGTTTGTTCCAACTGCAGCAAAGTCAGATTGTAAGGGCTCCACTGGTTCCAGTGGTCTTTTGCCGATGGCTGTCTAGGTGATGAGGTCCTCACTGGAGATCTGTATCTGGGGCTTATGTAGGTGTCCTGGTCTCCGCTGACGTTCAGAGCTGTGGAGGTCGTCTCTAGGTGCTGATAAACCATCTGATCTGCATACGGACTGGATCTGTTGACTGCAGTGATCATCTGCAGCTCGCTCAAGAGCTCGCTCAAGTACTGAGGAGCTAAGCAATTCAGGGCTTTATAAGTAATTAACAAGATTTGAAAATCTATACGATGTTTAATAGGGAGCCAGTGCAGTGTTGACACAACCGGACTAATGTGGTCATACTTCCTCGTTCTAGTAAGAACTCTAGCTGCTGCATTTTTGACCATCTGTAGTTTGTTTATTAAGCGTGCCGAAAAAACACCTAAAAAAGCATTACAATAATCTAACCTTGAGGTCATAAACGCATGAATTAACATTTCTGCATCTGACATTGAGAGCATAGGTCTCAGTTTGGATATATTTTTAAGATGAAAACATGCAGTTTTACAAATGCTAGAAACGTGGCTGTCAAAGGAGAGATTGCTATCAAATAGCACACCTACAGTGCTCAGCGTAAGTGAGTACACCCCCTTTGAAAAGTAACATTTTAAACAATATCTCAATGAACACAAAAACATTTTCCAAAATGTTGACAAGACTAAGTTTTATATAACATCTGTTTAACTTATAACATGAAAGTAAGGTTAATAATACAACTTATAGAACAAAATTTTCAGTTTTACTCAAATTAGTGTGATGCAAAAATGAGTACACCCCACTGAAAGTCTCTGGAGCAAAGCTAAATTTTAGACTACAAATGTCTAATTTAACAAGAATTCAACCACAAGTGAGTCTAATTATTCATTACACAGGTGACAGTTGACTATAAAAGGGTGTTACTTAAAGAAAACCCCTTCCCATTTCATGCTGTCAGCAATGGCACCACATGGAAGAGAAATGTCACAAGACCTGAGAAATAAAATAATTTCTTTACACAAGAAAGTTGAAGGCTACAAGAAGATCAGCAAAGCTTTACTTATCAGTCCGAATACTGTAGCAAAAGTGGTACAAACATTTTAAAAAGATGGAACTGCAACCATCTCACAGAGACGTCCAGGTCGTCCACGGAAGTTAACACCTCGTCAGGAGCATCTTCTGATGAGAAGGGTTGAAGAAAATCGACATGCAAGTTCACTGCAGTTATCTAAAGAAGTAGAAAGCCAAACTGGGGTGACTATTTCCCATGACACAATACGGCGTACACTGCAGAGGAATGGCATGCATGGGTGCCGTCCACGAAAGAAGCCTCTCCTAAAGCCCAGGCACAAAAAAGCCCGCCTAGAGTTTGCCAGGGCCCATGCTGACAAAAATGAAGACTACTGGGACTCTATACTCTGGAGTGATGAGACCAAGATAAATGTTTTTGGAACTGATGGCTTCAAAACTGTATGGCATCGCAAAGGTGAGGAATACAAAGAAAAATGCATGGTGCAGTACATGCAGTGTTCTTATGTGGGGCTGCATGAGTGCCGTTGGTGTCGGGGAGCTGCATTTCATTGATGGCATCATGAATTCACAAATGTACTGCTCTATACTGAAAGAGAAGATGCTACCATCACTCCGTGCCCTTGGTCGTCGTGCACTTTTCCAACATGACAATGATCCTAAACACACATCTAAGGCCACTGTTGGATTTCTGAAGAAGAACAGGGTGAAAGTGATTCAGTGGCCAAGTATGTCTCCTGATCTGAACCCAATCGAACACCTATGGGGAATTCTGAAGAGACAAGTTGAGCATCACTCTCCATCCAGCATCCAATCTCTAAAAGAGGTCATTCTTGAAGAATGGAAAAAGATAGATCTGGCAAAATATCGCCAACTTGTTCATTCCATGCATAGAAGACTTGGTGCTGTCATTAAAAATCATGGAGGCCATACAAAGTACTAGATTTAGTAGTTTTTTGTTGTGAGGTGTACTCATTTTTGCATCACCCTAATTTGAGTAAAACTGAAAAATGTGTAATCTAAGTTATATTATTAACCTTACTTTCATGTTATAAGTTAAACCGATGTTATATAAAACTTAGTCTTGTCAACATTTTGGAAAATGTTTTTGTGTTCATTGAGATATTGTTTAAAATTTTACTTTTCAAAGGGGGTGTACTCATTTACGCTGAGCACTGTAGGTTCCTGACTGATGATGAAATATTGAGAGAGCAGCCGTCAAGTGTTAGACAGTGTTCTAGGTTATTACTTGTGTGGTTTTTAGGTCTGATAATTAACACCTCTGTTTTTTTTCAGAATGTAGTAGTAAGAAATGATTCGTCATCCAGTTTTTTATATTGACTATGCATTCCATAAGTTTTTCAATTTGGTGTGTTTCACCGGGCCGTGAAGAAATATATAGCTAGGTATCATCAGCATAACAGTGAAAGCTAACCCCATGTTTCCTGATGATATTCCCCAAGGGTAACATGTAAAGCGTGAAAAGTAACGGCCCTAGTACTGAGCCTTGAGGTACTCCATACTGCACTTGTGATCGATATGATACCAATTCATTCACTGCTACGAATTGATGGCAGTCAGATAAGTACGATTTGAACCATACTAATGCACTTCCACTAATGCCAAAAGAGTTTTCAAGTCTATTCAAAAGAATGTTCTGATTGATAGTGTCGAACGCAGCACTAAGATCCAGGAGCACTAATAGAGAGATACAACCACGATCAGATGATAAGAGCAGGTCATTTGTCAATCTAATGAGAGTAGTCTCAGTACTATGAGATGGTCTAATACCTGACTGGAAATCCTCACAGATATAATTTTTTTCTAAGAAGGAATATAATTGTGAGGATATTACCTTCTCTAGTATCTTTGACAGAAAAGGAAGATTTGAGATCGGTCTGTAATTAACTAGATCTTTGGGGTCAAGTTGTGTTTTTTAATGAGAGGCTTAATAATAGCCAATTTAAAGGTTTTGGGGACATATCCTAATGACAATGACGAATTAATAATAGCCAAAAGAGGATCTATGAATTCTGGAAGCACCTCTTTTAGTAGTTTAGATAAAATAGGGTCTAACATACATGTTGTTTGTTTAGCTGTTTATACAATTCCTCCTCTGCTATAGTAGAGAATGAGTGGAATTGTTCCTCAGGGGATATATAGTGCACAATTTGATGTGATACTGTAGCTGGCAGCTGTATGGTTACAGTTTGATCTCTAATAGTATTGATTTTGGAAGTAAAATAGTTCATCAAATCATTGCTGCTGTGCTGTTGGGAAATGTCAACACCAGTTCATGTTTTAATTTTTTTGTTATTTTTGCCACTGTATTGAATAAATACCTGGGGTTATGTTTGTTTTCTTCTAAAAGAGACATGAAGTAAGCAGATCTAGCAGTTTTTAATGCTTTTCTGTAGGATAGGGTACTTTCCCGCCAAGCCATACGAAATGCCTCTAGTTTTGTTTTCCTCCAGCCGCGCTCTTTTTTCCGGGCTGCTCTCTTTAGGGCGCGAGTGTGCTCATTATACCATAGTGTTGGACTCTTTTACTTAATCTTCCTTAAGCGTAAAGGAGCAACCATATCTAAAGTGGTAGAAAAGAAAGAATCCATAGTTTCTGTTACATCATCAAGTTTTTCCTGCGCTGTTTTATATGCTGAGGAATTGAGATAAATCAGGAAAATTACTTACAAAGCAGTCTTTTGTGGGAGAAGTGATGGATCTACCATATTTGTAAGAAGGAGTTGAATTTACAGCTTTAGCTATATGGGGTTTACACAAGACTAGATAGTGATCTGATATATAATCACTTTGCTGCAGAACTTCAACCCCATTAACATCAATTCCATGTCTCTATAGTGTGATATCTAGGTGAAAGGTTCTCTATGTGCTGAGAATTAACTGACTTCTGTGATGTGAGGCGGCTAGCATACGGTCGGTTTAGCCAGTCTGTCTGCTTCCTGACCTGGGCCCCAGTTAGTCAAGTACGAACTCTAAGACTATGTGCCATATTTCTACATACAGACACATGAGAAGAGCAGTTTTACAGTTTTGTATTTTTTTTGTTTATGTATAGGTAACCACTATTATATATAGCATATGCATAGTCAGGAGGGATGAAGACTGTTTTACATGTTGTATATCTGTATTTTATGTAGCTTTTCAACAGATGTATGTCACACATTTAGGTCTGCCCTTGAAAAGCCATATTTCTAGAGAGAAGAGCAGCACCACCCCAGGAGGGATGAAGACCATCTCTTTTCAACAGATCAGGTCTGCCCCAAAAGCCAGTCCAGTTGTCTATAAAACCTATGTTATTCTGCGGGCACCACTTGACAACAGTCTGCTATGAATCTCATCGCCCCGGTAAGCAGGGAACGGGCCAGAGCATATTACAGTGTCTGACATAATATTTGCAAGTTCACACACCTCTTTAACATTATTTTTAGTGATCTCCGACTGGTGAAGTCGAACATCATTAATGCCGACGTGAATGACAATCTTACTGAATTTACGTTTAGCATTAGCCAGCACTTTTAAATTTGCCAATATGTCAGGCGGTCTGGTCCCGGTACTATGGACTAACAACGGACTATGGTGGCTGGTGTCTCTATTTTCACATTCCGTCCAATAGAATCGCCAATAACTAGAGCACTTTCATCAGGTTTCTCAATGGGTGCGTCACTGAGTGGGGAGAACCTGTTTAATGTTTTAATCGGAACGAAAGAGCAGTGTTTTAACCCGCGACTATGTCGCCTCACACTCACCCAATTGGCCTGCTGCACGGGCTCATCCGGAACCGAACAATGTACAGGACTCCCTGAGCTAGTCTCATCCAAAGCATATCTACAGCCCTCACATTCTTACTATCCTCAACTAAAGTTTGGATGCGTGACTCTTTTTCCAAAAATATTCTCTGTCAGCCTAACTATTTTCCTGCATTTATCACATGTGAATCCCTCGCTGCTGACAGAGATAGATAAACTATACATGTGGCAAAAAACAATAGCAGGAGAAGAAGTCATTGCTCGGCGTGATTGATGAATGATTCCAACTTAACTTACCACTTACCACTATTTACCACTGTTGTTTGATGAACTTGTGAAAAACGGAGCAAGAGTGAAATGAAACGGAGCAATAAAAAAAGAAGAAAACAGTAATAGACAGGAGTAGAAACACGAATGACAAGCTAACCGGCTAACAAAGGCTAATGCACTGCATTCGCGGTTTTAGATTAAAAGCGAACAATAAAATTGTCAGATTAGCTTGATAGATAATATCAAAAATATGTATATGTTATATTAACCACTTTCACTCTCTATTTAAGAGAGTGAAAGTAAGATAGAGATTCAACAGAAAAATTAAGCTAAACGGAGCTACAAACCTCTCAGCAGCACGGCCACGGCCAAACAGGAAGTGAGAAATCGTTCCTCCAGCCCAGAGCGAATCAGGCTTTTACAGCCGCTACTTCCTCATTCCCAAAAAAGACGACGGCCTGCGACCTATTCTAGATCTCAGACTCCTGAATTACGCCCTGATGAAAAGGTCGTTCAGGATGATCACTTTGAAACAGATCCTCTCGCAAATATGCCCAGGTGACTGGTTAATGTCGCTGGACCTGAAAGACACGTACTTTCACATCCAGGTAGCCCCCCATCTCAGACGATTCTTGAGATTCGCATTCGAAGGGGTGGCATATCAATACAAGGTCATGTCGTTTGGGCTGTCCCTGGCTCCCCGCCCTTTCACACGATGAATGGATCGGTACTCTCTCCCCTCTGCGACAGATGAAAATCTGCATACTCAACTACCTCGACGACTGGCTCATTCTGGCCCAGTCGCAGGCGGTTTTAACATCGCACAAGACCCTTCTCCTAAGCCACTTAGATTGCCTGGGGCTCAGTGTCAACTTTGCCTAGATCATACTGTCACCCAGCCAACGAGTTTCGTTCCTGGGCACAGTTATCGACTCAGTGTAGATGAAAGCAACTGTCTCAGTGGAACGAACCACGACAGTTCAGCGCCACGCGGCCTCCTTCAAGGAAGGTACCGCCCGTCCGCTCAAAGCTTTCCAGAAAATGCTGGGCCTTATGGTAGCGGCTTCGCCGGTACTTCATTTGGGTCTGCTTCACATGCAACCCATCCAGTTCTGGTTGAAGCAGAGGGTTCCATCCGCGGCTTGGCATCATGGACGCCACCACATAATGGTGACTCAGGCCTGTGTATCAGCCCTGGCCTGTTGGAGGGACCACTTCTGGCTAAAGCAAGGCGTGACCCTAGACACGGCGCACAGAAGGAAGGTTGTCACAACAGACGCGTCCAAACAGAGTTGGGGGGCGCTGTGCGAGGGCAAACCGACCTTCGGCCTTTGTTCCGAAAAGGAGTCGGGCCTACACATCAACTGCCTAGAAATGCTAGTAGTGTGTAAGGCCTGTCAATTCTTCCTGCCGGACATGCGGGGACACCATGTGCTAGTATGCTCAGACAGCAGGTCCGTGGTGTCATACATAAATCACCAGGGTGGCCTCGTCTCGAAGCGACTCTGCATGCTGGGGAACAACCTTCTTGTGTGACAACCTTCTTGTGTGGGCTCAGAACAATCTGCACTCACTGAAGGGGATGCATGGGCCGGGCAAAATGAACTAAGGAGCAGACATGTTGTCGAGGAAAAATGTCTCTTCAGAGGAATGGACGCTCCACCCGCTCGCGGTTTAGATAATTTGGGAAGTCTTTGGCAGAGCTCGAGTAGACCTCTTCGCCTCCGAAGACAACTCTCACTGTCCAATCTTTTTTACAAAGAGCATGGATGCCCTGGCCCACGAATGGCCCAGCCTTCCGCTCTGTGCTTTCCCCCAGTCGCTCTGCTACTGCAGGTACTCAGGCGAGTCAAGGAACAATGGCACAAGCTTATTCTAATAGCCCCTCTCTGGAGGAACCAACCGTGGGTGTCGGAGTTATTCCAGATGCTGAGAGCAGCCCCGTGGCCGATCCCCTTGAGACGGGACCTCCTCTCTCAAGCAAACGGCACGATATGGCATCCACTGCCTGAGTTATGGGCCTTGCATGTGTGGCCGCTCGACGCGAGCCTTTCGCCCTCCCAGAGCGTGTCCTAGACACTATGGCAGAAGCTAGAGCACCGTCTACTAGACGCCTCTACGCTCTGAAATGGTCAATTTTCTTGGCTTGGTGTCAAGACCGCGACTTAGACCCGGTCACCTCCGATATGTCAGTGGTTCTTTCATTTCTGCAGGAGATGCTGGATAAAAAGCGTTCCTCATCCACCATCAAAGTTTCCGCGGCAGCCATAGCGGCTTTCCAAGCCCCTATTGCTGGCCGATTGGTGGGCAGAGATAGTGCGGTAATAACATTTTTACGAGGCGCCAGGAGAATGAATCCCCCGCTTCCTCATATGGTTCCACCTTGGGACTTACCAACCGTACTAAGGGCCCTAAAGGGGCCTCCGTTTGAACCATTGCAATCCTCGAGCCTCAGAGTACTCTCGTTAAAAACCGTCCTGCTGTTAGCACTGCGTCGGTCAAGCGAGTAGGAGACAACCCGTCAACCCTGCTTGCCTGGAATTCAGGCCTAATGACTCCAAGGTCGCCCTGAAACCAAGGCTGGGTTATTTACCTAAGGTGCTCTCCACTCCGTTCAGAGCCCAGGTCATAGCGCCTTCCGCACTCCCCCTGACGGGCAGCCAGGAATCCCTGCTCTTCCCCGTCAGGGCCCTGAAAGTATACATTGAGCGTTCTGCCCCGTACAGAAAGTCAGAATAGTTTTTTGTTGGCTTCGGTAACCGCGCTAAAGGTGGCCCTGTTACGAAGCAGATAATTTCTAGTTGGTTAGTGGATGCTATCACATTAGCACACTCCTCCTTGGGGTTGCAGTGCCTCATCGGAGTCAGAGCCCATTCCAGCAGAGGTATCGCCTCTTCCTGGGCATGGTCCAGCGGGGTGTCCATTTCAGACATTTTTTTAGGCGGCCGGCTGGTCATCGCCCTCCATATTTGTAAGGTTTTACAACCTGGATGTCCCTGCCTTGCAGGCCATAGTCCTCTCTGCTTAAGCAGCAATCTTCTGGGTTCATTTGACCAACATTGTTCAAGCCTCTTTAGCTTGGTCTGCCCATAACTATATGGACACCAGGTATCACTTACGGGACAACACCCAGGCCACAGATGACCCTCAGGGCTCACCCTGTGCTTGGTGTATTCTATTGATTCCCCTGGCCCTAATCCCATGTGAGTCTAGGTTTCGTTCCGCGTCATAGCATGGCATGATTGGACGTGTTCCCATACAGCGTTGATACTCAACGCAGTACGAGTGAAATATTGAAATGGAACGTACTCGGTCACTATTGTAACCTTGGTTCCCTGAGATATGGGAACGAGTACTGCGTTCCTGGCCATGCTATGAGCTGCACGCCTCGGTTGCTTCCTTCGAAGAAATCTGAGATGCAGTGGCAGAGCAGCTGATTATATAGTCAGACGCCCCTCCCATTTTGGCGGGCTATGGCGGGCTGCATAGCCATTGGCTTGCTCGCCACCACCGTGCTTTGGTTAAACACAGAACCACAATTGCATCAATAGCACCATATTTGAATATATGTTTAAATATTCATAGCAACACAGCAGTGCTTTCTGATTCTGATTCATTCTGAGTACTTTCTGATACATTTTTTTTATAATGAACATTTTATAAATGTGTTATAAATGTGTTTTAACTACATCACACTGGTATTTACAATTGAGCAGCATGTACTGTATCAGCTCAGATCCCGTGTCAGATGGCCCACACTAAAGAGCAACTAGTCTCTGGCATTGATAAAGTTTGCACAGTTAATTGCGTTGAATGTTTGGAACATGCTCAAGAGTTTTGCTCGAGGCATTTTGGATCAACTAAATGAGACTAATTCCTTTCTTGTAGTCTTTGGATTGTACAACGGGGACCGCAGCCATTATTTGCTGTCACCACTTTGTGCGCATTGGATTATTGCTGTGATTTTAGGTCTAGCCTACCTCTGAGCTTCACGGACAACTGTGGTGGGCTCAGTGTCACATGGTGTTCAGATGCCTCCCTCCTTTCTGATTACTAAATAAGGCCATCCAGCATTGAATAAAAAATGAAATTTAGACAGCAGCTGTACTTGCATCTGTCCAAGTGCGTTCCCAAGATGGCCACCAAATAAACTGACTTAAAAGGCTCTTTGATTATGTTTATGTCTAGAAGTGTTTTCTACATGGCCTGATGGGAAGCAGAGGAGATAAAAAAACAGATGACAAAATGACACCTAATTTATTTCAAAATTATATAAATAAGATCATTCCTGAAGCAAGAACATCCCGATACATTAACTTATAACAGAGATTGAGCTATTTAGGAAACACAAATCTGGATAATTTAGATAAACACACAAACAATAATTCAATGGACAACTACATGCTCTTATCAGCAGCTACTGTCGCTCAATCAAAAGTCAATTTTAATCTGAATAGCAGAGACATCAAAGGATGAGTGAAAAAAAGATGAGGATGCGAAATTTGAATAACAAAGTAAAATACACAAAGAGTAAAATCAATGAGTTCAGTGGGAAAATTGGTATTCAAGACAGGATCGCAGTGTCCTGCTGCACTCCAGGTGTGACGATGTAACTGAAGGGAACAATGATTTTGCCGGATAAATGTATGCCAAGAACACTGTTGAGAAAGCTAACATGCCAAACTATGAGATACTCATTATTTAATCTAGCCACTTTTTTTTTCTTCAAGCTATTTATTTTTTTTATTTTTATTTTTTATCAATAATGCTGTTTACTTTTGCAATCTGAGCAGAATTTTTGATGCAAAAAAGTATATTATGCTTAACCATTAATCATTAATACAGTGTTTTGTCATGCTACACCGCTAATCCTTGGATAAATAAATACATAAATAAAAACTTAATATTAGAATATGTATTGAAAATATTCTCAGTTCTAAACTATATTAAAAACATGTTGTAAATATAGCAAATATGTTTTGAGTTTTACAATTATTACTACTATTTTAGACTTTGTACTTCAATATGTTACTTTAAATTCAATGTGTTATTTGACCCAGAAAAGATAGAGTAATTATGACTTTTTATCTCTTATTTCAGACTGTTTTTCTTGCAATTCAAATAAATAAATAAACGATTGAATGAATGAATAAATTAATAAATAAACAAGAACTGTGAGTTATTAACCAGTGAGTTAACTGGTGAAGGCAATTGTTAACTGGGGGGGGGGGGGGTTGCAGTAACTGATTTGATTTGATTTGATTTGATTGGTTTAGAATTGCCAGGACAACTTTTAATATAACTCCAATTGGATTTGTCTGAAAGAAGAAAGTCATATACACCTAGGATCAGTGTTTGAATTAAGGGGGGCTGGGCATTGGGACCCCTGATTTTTCAATACAACTGTAATACTTGAAACATGAAACTGAACACGTGGCTTATGAGTTTTCTCATTAGCTGCGTGTTCATGTCCTGTTTTGCACATGGCTGGTGATTTGTTTGCTGGCCATGTGCTTGTGTTTTTGTTTTGTGTGAGCACGTGGCTTCTGTCCTAGTTTTCTGTGTGCCACGTGCTCTCATGTCAATTTGTCTTGACCCCACCCATCTTGTTACCTGTTTATTGATTAATTTTCCCCAGCTGTTTTCCCTCGTTACCCTCCTCATTTGCTCCCTTTAAAATCTCCCTGTGTTTGCAGTTCCGTGTGGGTTCGTTACCAAATGTTAGATGTCGTCTGTGTCCAGCCTTGTCCAGCCTTGTCCAGCCCTTGTCCTGCCCTGTCCAGCCCTGCCTTGCCTGCTTGCCAGCCAGTCTGTTTTCCCCCCACGGGGTAGTTTTTGTTTGTTTTGTTTTATTATTGTTATTAAAAAGCCCTTTAACCTCCTGCGATTGGGTCCTCACTCTCTTCCCTTCCACCAACCCTGACATTGTCATTTTGATAATCAATAGTACTTGTTTATTTTAATTATATATGGAGACTGTGTCTTTTGTTAATCACTATGTATTTTTTTTATAAAAATTATGAACATTTTACTAACTGGACTGTTGGAAATAGTTTTGGTTGTTTGCAAAATAATATTTTAAATTTTTGTATCATTTAGTCCCATCAGTCGTTGATGGTCGAAGCTTTCCCCTGCCACTCTGCTTCAGACTCACTCTCTCCTTCAAAGCTCTTCTGCCATCAATTTCTATTCTGGTGTCTTACAAATGAGCAAGCTGCCAGACATGGTCAGGCCTGACCATTGATGTGTGTGTGTGTGTGTGTGTGTGTGTGTGTGTGTGTGTGTGTGTGTGTGTGTGTGTGTGTGTGTGTGTGTGTGTGTGTGTGTGTGTGTGTGTGTGTGTGTGTGTGTGTGTCCTTGGCAGTGCTTGTATGGCAAAATGTGGAGCTGTTGTCTGGTTATTATTCAAGAAGGCTACTGACTCTCTCTGCCCACTCCTGACTCAGTAGCAGCCAGACTGAGCCTCAGCGTTGCTGCCTCTCACACAGCTGCTGTAATCTGAACAGAGTCCACTGCATCCTTCCGCATGCATATAGCCACTGCTCCACACACATGGATGGAAGTGAAATTAAAGATGAAGTATGTTGGCTTTTTTGCCATTAGTGAGTTGTAAAAATGAAAATGATTTCCTGAACATTACCACAATATCACTATACATAGAGTAAACCTATTGCAAAATAATGTAACACACAGTATATGTACTGTAACATCCATTATTTACTGGAAACGCTACTGTATCATATAGCAGCACATAAACCATCAATCAATCAGTCAAACTTTTGAACAACACTATATATTTTCAGATTTATTTGTATTTTTTTATAATATTATTTATATACGTATTGTATTCACTCCACACATGCGATACAAATTATATATACTGCAGTATTATTTATGATTTATGTATTTATTTATTTAGTTATTTGTTATTCAATAAATCAATTATTATTATTATTAATTTTTTTTTGTCAGTTATACGAGTGAAAATATTCCAGACTGAATTTTTCAGATTTAAACACATTTCTGGGTGATTTTCAGCCTTTGACAAAAGTAATTTGGCAGAATATTGTGAAGGAGAAGAAAAATCAATCCTGTCTCTTCCGTGAGGTCCTCCCATTCTTTTATTGCTCCGACACTCAATCACAGTTGCTGCCTTCAGATATATATTTCAATTTGCGCCCCTTGCAGCTGGAGTGAAAGTTCTGCACCTTCTGCCTTTCTTCTCTCTCCTTTACCACCGCCAGACCACATCAACTCTCCCATTCTCATACGCACACACGAAGAATCATATGATCCTGCAGGAAATGGATTCAAATTTTGTTTTCTTTAACATAAGGCACAAAGCTTGCAAGGGGCTGGAGTGGATACAGGAAAATAATAGAGAGGGTTGGATTACTGACTCCTCGCTCTAACAGATGGCTGAAACTCTCTGTAGTTTTGCTTCCACCGCATCTAAAAAGAGGCCACATCTGGTCAACCCTCTCCCTTTCCTCCTCTGCCAAAACACAACCGCAGATGTGGCGGAATATATACCTGACAACCTCAACTGATGCAACTGTAGTGCAAGGAGTCGAATGAAAACAATGATTGCCAGGTTTTCAATTAAAACCGTACCTCTCTTTCCTCTATATTTACCGTGGTAAGATGTGCTGGTATTAGGAAGGGAATATGTATACATTGTCAATGAAAACTTTAAGCAAGATCCAGTGGAAATTGTTCTTGATAAAGAGCTGTGACCTTTCTAACAATGAAAATGTATATTATACATGGCTTCTGGTAAATTATCGATTACAATATGTTCACAAAAGTACATGAAATATGTGTTTGGTATTGGAACATGCGGTTGTGCAAAAATGGTAAAATCCAAACTTTATCAAAACAGAAAATAATAATAATAATAATAATAATAAACAAATAAAAATAATCTTATCATTCAGTAATGCTTGTTGCAATTTTAGGTGACTTTTTAGGTTAATTAAAAAAATGCACATCAAGGCAATGACTCATAAATATGATTGTAATTAATTGAATTCAGTTAAAATAGAGCCAAATCATGGTTTCATATTTTCAGCTAATAAGCTTGATTTATCTGATTATTATAATGTGTTTTGAGACTGTGTTGTGATTTATACATTTTATTAGATTCTGTATTATACTAATGTCAGTCATGTAATTTTGCTAAATGTAGTTTATGATTATGAAACAAAATAATATTTAAGCATGTTAAAAAGCTCTGCAGTGATTTAATTGTAAAATAAATAAATAAATTACATACATACATATATAATACATACACTTAAAAATAACCATTGAGGAATATCCTGCCCAAGTTATTTTAGTGTGTAAACAAATAAACAAATAAATAAATAATAATTTGGGAAGTGTCTGCATTAAATAAATAAATAAATACATTTTAACTTGTGTGTAAAAATAATGATCAGAGAATGTTTTATATAAGTTATATGATGATTATGGTGGGCAAACCATTTTGAATTATAAATATCAACAATGGTAAAACATCTGAACAAACAAATTTGCTAATGTAAACATATATAAATACCCTACTAAATCCACTTCTCATTAATTAATTAATTAATTCATTTGTTCGTTCTTTTCATAAAATGTCACATCTAACTCACTCTGTTTTGACCTGTTAAGTATGCTGGGTTAACCTTTTCATTTTCGCATATTTAATTTTAATATGCAAGTAATGTAGCCCTGGACGTTTATTTTTCTGTGAGGATGTTGAGAACTCTTTAGTAATGTCAAGACAAAAGGGAACATTCCATGAACAGTTAAATACAACTTGAAATCTAGAATCTGCTGGTAAGATACCATCGTGTTCTAAAGGGTTTAGAACTCAGTTTGGCTTACGTTTTTGAACAGTGAATGAGTAAAGGAAGGCCACGTTATCATTGAGGGCCATCTAACTGAAGGGTCTGTGGATGTTTGGAGTGGTTAGACACGAGATTGCATTCAGCTGGCAGCCTCCAATCAATGCGCTCATTTGCATGAGCAATGTGTCATTTCTGATGCCATTTCACAGATGTTTTAACATATTGTGATTGTAGAATGAAAAGGAATTGTACTGCGCCTTCATGAGGTAGCATACACATCTGTGTTTTGGAAGCAATATATTGTAATTAATAGCAGGTTAGAGATATTTTTAGTTTGAGCTTTTGACTAGACATGTAAAATGAATTCAATGTTACATGTCTAGTGTAATAAATCTATGAAGCTATTATTTCAGCTCCAGGGAATCATTTATTAAAGATTCAATATTGCTTTGATTAAAGTGATATTAATATTTAACTTATGATGTATACTTTATTAACGATTTGTCCAGTGACCATTAACATCAGTATATCTTTAACAATTCCGTTTACATTGCTTCGTGGCCAACGATAACAGCAAACAAAATTAGCAATCTACTTTCTCAGATTTGAGCTAGGTAACATAATCTGGGCAAATAGTTTGAACTTGAAAATCACATCCACGAGACATCATTCTTTATCAATGAAACAAGGTTAATTTGCTAACTGCTATTCTACAATACATGGACTAACTTAATAAAAACACATAAACAAAACATAACATACACACACACACACATACTATGAGTTTTGCGAGTAACGTTAGAAGAAAGGTTAAAGTAGCATTATTTTCTTATCTCATAACTGTAACTAAAAGAAGATCACGGACAGAGTATCTGCTCTGTTTCTGCGTACAGATCAATTCACCAGTTCAGTAAGAATAGGGACTTGTTTGATACTTGCTTTACGTTAAGCAGGCCGAAGATCTTGTTTCCCGTCCCACGTGTTTCCTTCGTGTTTTCCGGAAATCTCCGATGGCTTAAGTCGCTGCTGCATGACGTCACCGGGAAGCCCTCTTGCGATTGGCGGTCTTAGTTTCTCTTTTGGAGTGCTGAAGATGTTGAGCTGTTTGTTTCTAGTTGTTATTACTTCGACGACGTGTTGAATGCTTTTGGATGGAGTCTTCAGCCTGATGGTAAGGCGAGAGTCCAGCGCGCCCAGCTTCGGATCGTCCGTGAGCGAGCAAGTAAGAGCAGCGTGCAGAGAGAGAGAGAGAGCTTTCAGCTGTGGTGGTCAGTTTTAACAGACTGATTTCAGTACGCCCACTAGAGGCTTCTTCCAATCAGATTGTTCTTGTGGGGTGGATCCCCGCCCATGTCTTTTGGGCATACCAGAGTGAATCTTCCATGTGACGAAAAATAACGCTTTACATAGGTATTAAACTCTTATCACATGTTTACCCATTTATAATATCACCAAATCGGTCGCATCACTGATTCTTAATTTTCACGACCGTCTATATGAATCTAAACACATTATAACCTGACCGGGAACCGTTATAAGTTAAGAGAAATGGCATCGTCTCCACTATACGGGTTAAGGCACAGATTGAAACATCCTATATTCTAAATAAACCACACAAAGCATAAGGAAGACAGAGTACAACATTAATATATCTATATTGTTTCTTGAATACACTTGTTCTAATAGAAAAAGCCACTAGTTTCCTCTTGGAATTCCTTTGTGCAGATTCTTTGAGTCTTTGTTCTCCAGAAAAAGCGCGCGCTGGGGCTGCTGGAGGAGGGGCTTTGAGGTCATGCACAGTCAGTAACGTAGATCTGGTGAAGATCTCACTTCTTGCAGAGATAAGAAAAAGGGGGGTATTTCCAGACAGTGAGGCGCCACTTTTCTTTAGTTGGCATTTATGACTTGCAGTGAAAGGATGAAAAGTTCTTAAAAATCTGCTGTTTTTTTCAATCCTCGTGTGTGTCTTCATGCCTACGTGGCATTACACTAGTTACGTTTCAAGATCCTAACTGTACACCTAGATGCCTAAGAATATTTAACTTGTTAGCCAGCACTCCCCATTTTGTGACTCACAGCTGAAAAGGACATTCCTAAATTAAAATTATAACAGTTGCTGACTTCAATGTGCTACACACACAATTTTGGTGTTTTGCAAAGAAGAGCCTTTGTGCTTTACTATCCATCATCCAGAGTTGATAATGCTCAAAAATATAAAAAGTTATAGAGACGGAAGTCCCTTGAAAAAAAGTCTAATAAATTGTATTTCATACAAAAATACATGAAATAAGTCCTGGAGTAATCCAGAAAAGTAATGGGTTGAAAGTCACATGTCACATGAGTTTATATTTCAAATCTGAAGAAGATAGATTTTGTAGATTTTGTACTCAATCCCCCCCACTTTTGAGGAAAAAATATTGATTTTGCCAAATTTATTGAAGAGTTCTACAAACTATTAAACTGTCTTATTCATTATACATACCACTGTATGGTTTTCAATTATACAAATTATTATAGACAGAATCTTAGACATCATACAAGTGATTTATTTGACCACTAAAAAATACAATAAGAATAATTTGAGTAATAAAAATAAAGAAAGAAAAAAATTGATTTGTATGTAGTACATACTCACGTACATACTCTGATTGCCAGGCATACACTGATATTGCCAGACATTCACACTGATTGCTGTTAATATGTCAGTAATCACACACTGATGTGCGGGGTAATACAGATGATAATCATACAGATATGGGCCATATAGTCATTCATAGGCATTCATAGCCCTCATTCAGTCAGAGTAATCACAGCTGATTCATCCACACAGATGTTCATCATACAGATACAGCCACATTCCCCACAAAACACACATACACATATTCATAAAAAAAGATTTATTTTCTCCAAAAAGACGATCGCAAAGTTCATCTGATGACAGGTACGTTACAGCGTGCGTCACAGCCCTCGCGAGAGCACGCCAGTATTTAAATATTTTTTTTCCGAAACTTTTTGCACTTTTTTGGGGGTGGGGGGTGGTCTCATTCTGTGTGTACAAAACTATGTGTTTTTTTTACAACCAAGATGCAGTTTTTTGAGCGTGAGCTATTCCAAAACGGATACAAACAATATCTATCCCTGAAGAAAGGAGACGTAAACAAAGGAATATCCGTACATAAAAAAACGTTATTGCTTCATTGGACTAAAGTTCACAATGGGATGTTGTTCCATGGACCCTTACCTCTCGAACTAAACCGGGATTTACAGCAGGTGTGGTTGTGACTCAAAATTACACAAAGCTGGTATGTACTGCTTTTTTATTATTATGGATGGTTTGATGTGTACTGCTTACATAAATTTAGCAAATACATTCCTTATAATCTTTCCATCAAAAAACAGTGATCTATTGTCGATGCTTGAGGCTTAGACCTTCAGAATGATATATAGTTTGTCAAGATTAATTTTGTCCCGTTTCATTTAATCTATTTGTAAACAATGACATGTGCAAACAAAGAGCGTTAAGAGCACCAGCGTCCTCGTGCAGGTTAACAGGTTTTAATATAATTTACAGTATAACAGCAGGACCTTAAAGAATGCCCTATTTTAAAGTTTATTATAATGAAGAGAGAAATATATAACACTCATGTGAGAGGATGTGCCACTTTTGTGAACATTTCAGTTCAAAACCTTGCCTTTTGGAGTGTCTTGTTTATACTATAAGTGCAAATAGCCTGCATTGTTAGCGGAGGCTATTTGCACTAACTCCACCCACCGATGTGTGATTGGGCTAGTCAACACTACACAATATTGTTGCCAGTAGTCAACTTATGTGGTGTAGATGATAACATGTGTGTTATACTCCTTTTGATGTGAATGACCCGGGTTCGAATCCACCTTTTGGTGAACTTTTTTTTTCTCTCTTTTCAAATTTCATCTCACATCAGAAAAGCATTTATTTTCAATAAAAAATAAGAAAATAATCAACAAGTTTAAAATAAAGTATTGGGTAGGGTTAGAGTAGGTGTAAGGAGGGTGTTATTGTCTCAACAAGGTGGCATCCATTTAATAATTTGATTTAAAATAAAAATGTACACTCAATAACTTATTCATACGTAATGTTTTATATTGTACTACAATATCGAGGTGCAGATAATTGCCACTATTTGCAATAAGTAGTATAAATAGCGGAAAATCCTGCTATTTTAACATAGTGTAAATATGATTTCTTATTTTGCTAAGAAAATATGCTAGTTTCATAGTGTAAAAAGCATCTCATTGCTATTTACACTTAGTATAGATAGCCTCTATTGCTATTTACACTAAATGAAAATACCCGCTGCCTTATTTTATTCACTAACCATCACTAATCTGGGTTAACTGGAAGCTAAATGTGCTAAAATAGAAGAACAATCCCTTACGCTCACTGAATCTGACATTCCTTTTGTCTGTGTTTGTTAATTTCAGTGAATGTTTTCTTTGGGTAATTTTCTAATTTATAATCACATTAGTGGTAGTAAATCATCTAAGTGCATTTTGCCTACTGTTTTATGAATACTGTGAATCCGGACACACTACTTAGCTCACATACTTTTTTTAAAAAGCATTCATATATGCACAACACAATAATATGCACTGTAAAAACAAACATTTTAAATACATTTTACAAAATAATTTGGCAGCTGTGGTTGCCAAAAATGTGTAAAAATAAATAAATAAATACTGTAAATAGAACAAATTGTACATTTTATAGTATTTGATTCACAATTTTACGATACAAATTTTTGCAAAGCAGCTTCACAGAAAATACAAGTTTCTACAATAGTTTATCAGTGGTGACTATGTCTAGGTATAAAACTGTAATTTACAAACAAGAACATTTGAATGTAAACCAGTAAATTTAACAATACACACTGCTACAAAAATATGTTTTGTATGCCTTTACACAACACTTAAATAATGCAATAAACAATTCATTAAACAATAGAAGATGTAACATAAAACTATAATGTTCATAACCCCAAAAACTATTAAGAAACATGATTATAAAAAATGAATAAATTAATAATAATAATAATTACTAATTTCTGTATTGGATTGTGTTTCAATTATTTGCAGTGCATTTCTGTATTTGCAGCGCATTTCTTTATTTGGTTGTTGCTAATATTTGCAGCCCGTTTTTTGATTTGGTTGTGTTGCAAGTTTTTGCAGCACATTTCTGTGTTTGGTGTTGCGAGTATTTGCTGCATGTTTTTGTGTTTGGTTGTGTTGCGAGTATGTGTTGTGAGTATTTGCAGCGTGTGTATGTTTTTGCAGCACTTTCTGTATTTGGCTGTGCTGCCAGTTTTTAAAACGGGTTTCTGTATTCGGCTGTTGAGAGTTTTTAAAGCGGGTCTCTGTTGTAAGGGTAACATATAATATATATATATATATATATAATATATATATATATATATATATATATATATATATATATATATATATATTTATATAGGGAAACAGGTCAATTGTGCTCAAAGGGAATCATTAATGATTTTATAGGGAATTGCTCCACCATATGTAACAAATCTATGAAGCTATTATTTCAGCTCCAGGGAATCATTAGCTTACAGATAAAATATTGCTTGATTAAAGTAATATTAATCTTTGACTTATGATTTATACTGTATTAACGATTCGTCCAGCGATCACTAACATCAGTATATCTTTAACAACTGTTTCACGGCGATTCACTGAACAAGCCGTATAACAAACTCTGCACTGGATATTAAAATCCCAAAATATAGTGAAAACACTATTAAATAGCACAGTAACAAAATCGACAGATTAAGACATTAACTTGTGAGCACAAAACACAATATATTTCTCTTTCAATATAAATAAGACTTTATTTATATAACTCTAAGACATGTAAACTAATCTACACATGAACACAAGCATTCACACATTCAGACGTTGCAGAAAGAGAGAAAATGAGGAAAGGATTAGTTTAAGAGAATGGAAATGTGATATCCCACGTTTACAGCAATATGTGCAATTGCATAGACCTGAACAACCATCAATGCTTGCGTAGCATTTGTGTTTAAGGATTCCCTTTTGTCGTCCGTCTTTGCAGAAAAGGGTTTCTCCGAAGTCGCTGATTGACTTGGAGTTCAATAATCGTTGAAGTGAAGTTTGGACGGGCGCTCGAGGTCGGACTCGGAGACACAGCGTTGGCAAACTTAAATTAGCACACGAACTCAACGGAAAGAAAATAAACTAAAGTAAAAGAATAAAAGGATGTAAAGAGACTAGGTGGCTTTTCTTCTCATTGTGGTCGCAGCTGGCTCGTAGGCCAGAGCACATGGCGCTCACAAAGTACAGAAAGTGATGACAAAAAGCATGGCTAAAGGTTAGAAGAGAGAGTTTCAAGAGAGCTTGTAGAGGGCATTTTCAAGAGAGAGTTTTCCAGAGGGTGTCCTTAGTATTTAAACTCGGCTTTCAGACACCTCCCAATGGTTGTCTTGACCAATTAGATCCTATCCTGGCTCTGGGTGCTGCTTGTTTCTCCACCCAATCAATAAATCAACATGTCATGGTCAGTCACATTGCCCGAATTTTACATACTCTTGCAAAGTATACTTTTAGATGTGTTTTCTATAACCAGAATATGATACATTTGACAGAGAATCAATTTGAAGAAACATTTCAAGCTAGAATTGTCAAACTTATACATACCAAACATAAACATTAACCCTTAAGGCATAAGCTATTCAATACTTATTAAAAGCAAGACACACAATGAGTGATTAAAACAAGGATAGTCAAATTTGTGGGTCACACATAATATGCAGTTATGTATAGAAATTATTAGTAAGTCTTTTAAGATGATTTTACAGTCTTTGTGAACCAAGGAATTTCAGTCGGATCCTTTGTCTTCTAGGTGTGGTTGGAGGAAGTCAATCTAAGAAAGTCTGTAGCTGTGATTTCTATCACAGATTTACATGTAATGGTCACATGTTGCATCTCTTTGACCATTAATATTTAATACTCGCCCCAAATTTGATAGTCTCCTTCCTGCATTGGAATTATCATTAAGTGTGCATTTTGTTTTAATGTTGCAAGCTTTCTCTGAAAGAGGTGTGCTGGTTAGGCTGTGTTCAGACGGGCTGGGGCTAGGGATCTGATTTACGACTTCCTGCCATTTTCTTGGGCCTCTGTGGAATTTTGGCTCCTCAGGTTTCAATGTCTCCTCAGGTTTCAATGTTCTGATCGCATCTTAAATTTGTCTGATTCGGTCTCGGATATACTACACTGTATTTGGTTGTGTTGCGAGTTTTTGCAGCATGTTTCTGTATTTGATTGTTTTGCGAGTATTTTGCGGCACATTTTTTGTATTTGGTTGTGTTGCGAGTAATTACAACTTGTTTGTGTATTTGACTGTGTTGAGAGTATTTTGCAGCGGGTTTTTGTATTTGCAGTGCTTTCTGTATTTGATTGTTTTGGGAGTATTTGCCGCGTGTTTCTGGTTTTGCAGTGCTTTCTGTATTTGGTTGTGTTGCGAGTATTTGCCTCTGGTTTTGCAGTGCTTTCTGTATTTGATTGTGTTGGGAGTATTTGCAGTATGCTGTCAAACTGATGGAAATGTGTTCTTAATTTGCTAGTGATTTGAAAGTGATATATAATCCGGGTACTTTTTGCCTACACTTTTATTACTACTATGAATTTGGACACACTTTTTTTGATTTGGCTGTTTTTGAGTAATCTAATGAGTTACTAATCCATTCAAAATGCTAATTCATTCAGAAACAAAGTGACTGTCTGTATGTATGGAAACTATGAAAAGTCATTTTAATTTAACTGATGTTCAAAGACAGTTGTCGTTTTTATGTATTTTGGTGGCTTTCTTCTTTTCTAAAATCCCGCCCTGGTAAACATGCCATTCTTACTCATCCGAGGTGAGAGATTGTCATTTCCCATTCCAAGGTTTACTGTCTAAACCTCAACTAACCCACACTATAGACAACGGCTGGTCCTCACACAGTCACGTAAACAAATACAATTAAATATTTACTGTTCAAATGTATTCTTTTGAAGTGAGAATCAGCTCCTGAAGCTTGACAACAGCAACATGATTTCACCTCTGAGCAGTTCCTGCACTGACAATTAAGATTTAATATGATAGATTTTACCACATGCTTCGCTGATCAGGATTAGACACATTCTCCTTGATGGTAAAGATCTGAATGCTTATGTTGTCAAATCTTAGCCCTGCCTGACACCGTGTCTCTTTACTTTGTTGATATTTCCTTTGGCACAAAGGAAAACTTCACACTCATTTTTAACATAATGCATTTTTACTCAGTACGATGTAAAGGTTTCATCATCCAGACATTGTCTGTGGTGGAGTTATCCTGAATTACTTGACGATCCAATAGTTTATCATTTATAGGGAACTAATGTGGGAATTATGATGGAGTCTTTGGTGGTTAGGTGGTTCTGAAGAAGCAGTTGGCATATTTATGTGGTTCAACAGTCTACAAATCTCCTTAACAATCACGATGCAATAACTTCTATTGCAAACAGTCTCATTGGGAGTTTTAGCAGCATGGCGGTGCCCATATAACCACAAGCATGGGCTCATTATTTTACATCAAATCCAGAGATGATGACACACTTTCCAGCCCTGAGCACTTGCCTCAGTTCCAACACGTGGAACAAGAATGCCGCCCAACATCAGTGTGAGGACCCGTCGCCTTGGAAACATGGGTATCAGTGCATTTGACTCTAAATCCTCAAATAGATTGAAGGTGTGTCATCTTTGGTTTTGTAACCCCATTGAAAATGAATGAGGTCACAATCAGCTCTAATGAGCACAAGAAGTGATATCATACATGGTTTCAATTTCCATGGTTGCTAATAAACAGAAAACAAAATAAGGAGAGTTATATTTAGTATTTATATATAATAGAGTTGCATGTTGGCAGTACATTTCAGACCCATGGCTTTAGCTTTGTGTTGATCATTCATTCACCATGCTGGCCCGTGGCAATATGATCAAAATGTCTCAACTTCCCAAATTAATTTCAATCAGTTCTAGTTGAATATATAAGTTCAGTTTGTTATCTTATAGCTTTTTTGTAAACAAATGTTTGAATACAATTGAAAAGTCTATTTATAATCAGTGTTTTCTCTCTTTGTCATCTGGGTCATTTATTTTAATTTAAACGTATATGAATATGCAATGCAAACATCCTAAGCACATACATTGTTATCTGTTGTGAATTGCCCTTGCTTATTAAAAAAGTTACATTTACTGTATCACATGCTACTTTATTCATTACAGTAGCAAACATCCAATCGGTGAATGGTCGATACACCATAACTAATGTATAACAAATGTTACAATTCTGCTGATTCTAAATAAATACATAAGCTTTGTTACATATACAGTATACCTAATTGTCTTTGTACAGTTATTCACTGAGTTTATCTAATTGTTGAATGCTGTTTTTATTCAAACGGTATGCTGAAGATGTGTCAACAATGATTTTGTTAACATCATGCATTTAGAATTATTTAAACATTGGTTAATTTAATAATTAATTCAACAACATATAACACTTAACTATGAAAACTGTAATTCTACTAAAACGCCACAGATTTTGCGCTGTCTGAAGAGTCTGAAATAGCTAGTAAATAAATACTTCCTTCCGCCATGCATTCAAAATATAAATTTGACAGTTTAACAGCATCGTTTAGTAATTTGCAAAAGTCAATTTAGAACTAGTAATGAATGAAAGGTGAGTTGCTTCATCAAAAGCTTATTGTATTACTATATTAAAACTGTATTGACTCATTCTTCATTCTTCAGCTCAATCTCATATTCACAATAAAGCATTTGAATGCCCACTGAGGAATACGATAGGCTCTTCGTCATACTATGGCCTACTTGTAGTCCCCCCTCCCCCAAGTTTTTGTATATTTTTTTAAGAACTATTTATTGTATTTGTACATGTTTGGCTGGTGTTCTAGAATGGGGCCAATCGGCCAGATGAAAGGCAACACTGAACCCTGCATTTTGTCCTCCTAATGCCCTGTTGTGCCATGATTTGCCCTCCGCTGTGTTTGGGAAATGGATCTGTGTTTTTCTTCATCAGCATTGCCTCAGATTTGACTAATTCTGTGTGCCCTCCTGTTGAGCAGTCGGGTGAGCAAAGCCAGCTGGGCACCAGTCACCTCTGTCTTCTCCTCTGACTGGCAGATGTTCACATTGCGGTGCGATGCAGACACTTCTCAGCATTATTCTCATTAATCATTCCACCAGCAGATATATTTCAGATAGTTTCCATGTGGTTGAAAGATATCACAGCTTGATATACCATTTTTGTTTCTTGAAGCAACCTTGAACATATTAAAAGTTTTGTAATCTACATTTCTGTCCTTTTCTTAGAATATGTTTAAAATTATCTTTTTTGTTCTTATGTATCTAAATAGCTGCAACCAGCTTAATTATTCGGCCTGTAGCTTTCACGTTAAAGTAATAGTTCACCCATTTAAAAAAAAAAAAACAAATACTCACTCTCAGGCAAATTAAATATGTAGATGAGTTTATTTCTCCACCAGAGCAGATTAGGAGAAATTTAGCATCACTGTACATTACTTGCTCACCAATGGATCATCTGCAGTGAATGGGTGCTGTCAGAATGAGAGTCCAAACCGCTGATACAAACTACAATAATTCACAAGTAAATCCACACCACTCCAGTCTATCAATTAACATACAGTATTGTGAAGTGAAAAGCTGCATGCCTGTAAGAAACAAATTCAACATTAAGGCGTTTTAACTTTAAGACGTCGCTTGTGGCCAAAATACGAGACCATAATCCATAATAACCTTCAAAATCCATCCACTGTTGTGCTCTCATATCATAACCCACAAACTTATTTGTTCAGAACTGTTTTTGCTTGTAAACTGTGTGTAAACTGTTATATGGTAACTAGGAATTAAGCTTCTGTCTGGATCCAACCCTTAAATGATCTGAGATCCAACCCTTAAATGATCTGACACCTGAGAAGAGATAATGCCAACCCCTCAGAGGACCTCGGAGGAAGCCAACCCTCTAATTCTGTACAGTATACAGAACTAACCAAATTTTGCCATAAGTTAAATATATTTTTATATATAAATATATAAATCTATTACAGAAACTTAATTTCACGTAAAGCTGCTTTGCAACGATTGTATTGTAAAAAAGCTCTATACAAATAATCTTGAATTTAATTTAATTTAATTTAATGATATGTGCATATTGCTCTCCTGATTCAGACAAGGTGGCTTTTCCTCTGGTGAAAGCAATATTATGGATAGAGGGCTTGTATTTTAGCTGGACGAAAAAGTACAAAAATGTTTTAATGATGGATTGGATTATTAAAAAAGTTGCCGATTTTATCTTAAAAATACATCAATTGATTTACTGGGGTTATTTATTTTACTTTTGTATTATTCTGTTTTTTATCAGCTGTTTCCAGCTCATTCTGATGGCACCCATTCACTGCAGTTGATTCATTTGTGCAAATGATGTAATGTGGCTCAGTGGTTAGAGCATTGCGTTAGCAGCGCAAATGTTGTGGGTTCGATTCCCAGGGTACACATGTATTGACAAAAAAAATGTATAACCTGAATGCACTGTAAGTCGCTTTGGATAAAAGCGTCTGCTAAATGCATAAATGTAATGCTAAATTCCTGATCTAATCTGATCAGTTGAAGAAACAAACTCATCTACATTTTAGATGGGCTGGAAGAGAGTATATTTTCAGCCAATGTACCTTCTATTGCTTTCAGAAATGCTGTACAATACTACCTACGTATATCTCCAGTTCTTGCAACACAACCTGTGTGTTAGAATATGCATAAACTAACAATATTTTGGGTTTTAGGTAATGAAATTAATAACACTGATGTCGAGGAAGATAAAAATGGCAGTGTAGTTAAATGCCAAAATGCCGGTAGGTTCTATGATACTGTCTATGTATAATGCAATAAATAAGAATAATTTGAAGATAGTAGACATGTGATTGCAGCCGGGCAGTTCTTTAACACATCATTAACCTTTTTGATCATATGGGGCTATGACACACCAGTGCTTAGCAACAGGAGAGAAAGATTAGAGCGAACATTTCAAGTGCTGAGCTCTCCATGTGCACACAGCCTCTCTTTGGAGTTATAATCATTCACAATGGTAAAACCGGAGTTCACACACACACACACACACACACACACACACACACACACACACACACACACACACACACACACACACACACACACACACACACACACACACACACACACACACACACACATAGACAAGGTGAGTTACAGAAGGCTGGCAGTGACATTTCAAAGTCATTTGGAGAGGATTGGTTAAAGTATGAGAGTCACTACAGTCATTATATGAGTCACTTGGTAAGAGGAGCGACTGGATTAGTTCATGTTTCCAGGACATGAGAAACTGCTTTCTTTGTTTACTTTTAGTGTCTTTTGAGCACCTCACAACCTCATTAAAGTCCCCTGTTGTTTTTAAGCTTAAAAGAAAAGGCTTTGATGGATGATTCCCCCTTTTTTAAAGATCAGACAACTTTACTTGATTTAGTTTCAGCCAAGTGAGAGAGGGCTACAATGTGGGGAATCTTTCTCTCTTTTTTCTTCCAAAAGATAAAACAATTTTGATCAGATAGATCCACCTTTTAAAATGATATGTATTATCACCTTTTTGTTATATCTCTTTTTAAGGCCTTTGAACTCAGATCCTCTAAGCAAATTGCCAAGCAAAGAATTATGTGTAGAACCGGAAATAACAATTATGCCTAATTTCTTTATCGATAAATATATATAAAAAAATCTGTTTATTTCCTTTTATAGAGATTTAATAACTCTCAGAGGCCTGGAGGATATTCAGAGAATAGTTTTGAGACTGAAGGCTGAAGTGGATTGTTGCATCGTGGTTATCATCCTTGAGCTGAATATATGGTGAGTGAATGGCAGGGCTGAGAGAATAGGCTTTTTTGATGATTAATTTTGCTGTTTCTAAATTTGTTGGCTATATTTTCCCACAATGAGAGAACCAAACACCTAAATGGTGTGTTTTTTTTTGTATTATTAATTTCATTTGAACTGAATGTGAACTGAAAGGTTTAACTGTATAATGTATGTATTTGGATTAATTGAGAAAAAAAAAAGTTAAATGATGGTTCAAGGGGAAAATGTTTTAAATAATGTAATAAATGTTAAAAATAAAATTTGCACTTTATAAATATATACACTTTCATATATATATATATATATATATATATATATATATATAGATGAAAAAATAAGCATAGCATATGACAATGATGACTGGAGTAATGGAAATTCAGCTTTGCCATCACTAGAGCAAATTTAATTTAAAAATATATTAAAATGAAATAGAAAATGATTCGGAATTGCAGTAAAATGTCACAATAATATTTTTTTTTTACACTGTCAGATAATAATAATAAGACACATGAGAGATTTAATTAAAAAAAGTATTGAAAAATCTTACTTACCCCAAACTATACATATCTGAATTTGACTTAAGCCATACACCAGTTTATCGGTTGGAGTGCTAGGTTAAATTGTAAGTTAGAAATTAATTGCAGAGAAATCCATCACTAACTATCCATCACAGTTAACAGTAACTGTGCAAGTTGTATGGAGTCAGGTTATTTCCTTTTTCACAATTTTACGTCATAATGCATGAATAATAATACTGACTGCACTTACCCAATTTAACTCTACATCCTGTATGAAATCATACTTATGCCATAAAAAATTTTCCGCCAAAGCTAAACTGAATGGTTCCATTTTCAAAAGGTTGTATGGCACCTTTGCTCAATATTTAGAAAAAAAACAGCACCAGCTTTCTCTGGGATTCTGCACATGCACTTTCCACAGACAAATAAATCAGCCCTGCATTTGTTTTATTACACATGAAGCTCTCTGTTCAGTGCTTTACACTTTTACACTCTCTTACACTCTGTTACACTCACGAGTTTTTGTTAATCTTCAAGCAACATCTGAAAACTCGTCTCTTTCAACTCTACTTGACTTCATCCTAAAAAACAAATACTTTAAGTATTTTTTTCAAAATCTTCATCTTTCTCTTTATCTTTCTCTCCTTCCCTTGCTAGCTTGTACTTATTTGAACAATGCCTGAGAGTTGGTGTTATGGACACTTTCTCTGTCTGTTTGCCTCTTCAAGATTAATCGCTTTATTCCCCAATTGTAAGTCGCTTTGGATAAAGCATCTGCAAAATGACTAAATGTAAATGTAAGTTTTTAAAATGGATACCATTATCAGTGTAAACTTAAAAAATGCAAATGCAAAAAAAAAGAAAAAAAAGATAAAGTATGACCTGTAAGAAACAACCTCATAATTCAATGCAATGGTGGAAACAGGCTTTATAGAATTGATGTAAACATAAACAATTTATTATATATTTTTTTTAAATATGTAAGGTGCAGAAACTGAGGAGATATGTGCAAGTTTGAATGGGCACAATGTGACATCTGTGTATATGTGTAGCATGTAGGCTAGGTATGTGCATGTTTAGGGGTTGACACCTTCAAACCGAAGCCAGGAGAGCTGGGTTATACACCTGTCACCTTTAAATCAAACTAAGGGAGCTGGTGACTCAACATCTGACGGCCCAAGATTTATTGAACTCTGAGGTGCTTTATACCCTCATAATATGAATATCTGCAACACAGAGAATGAAAAGCCATATTTACTTAGCTGCACTGTTAATCCCCTATTAAGAGCATTATGCTGATGTTAGCCCACATGAGCACATCGCGTGCAGACTTTAGTTTACTGTCCTGCTGAAATGAAGCTAGTGTGGGAGCGTTCACACATCTATGAGAGAGAGGATGGAAGTAATCATCACAGTAAGAGGGGCTGGGACAGATCCAGAGGCTCTGAATATCTACAGTATAGGCATCTTTTCCATTATTATGCCTGTATTTCCAACAGATTCTCAGTGTCAAATACTGACACAGAATATTGTGAGAGATTCGTTTCATTTTAGATTCACTCAAGGATCCCTTTGTCACAGTGCTCTTGTCCAAGCATCTTGTCTAATATTCATGTAAAATCAAGAATTTGCTGTATAATTTCCATTTGAAACTTATTCATGTAATCCAGATTCATAAATCAGAGTTGAGTAATTTTTTAAGGCTCATTTCAGGTAGCCCTGTAGGTGAGTTAGTCATTTGAATCTTTCAATGAACCGATCATTTAAAATGCTGATTTATTCAGGAACAGGGACAAATGACTTGCTCAATAAGGAACCGCATACTATATAGTCTTGCTACTTAAATAATATATGCAATTAGCAAAAATAGTAAGAATAGTATGGTGATATGCAGTTCTGAATTCAGAAAATGTGTTTATGACTTATTGAATCCATTACTCAACCGGTTTGTTCAAAAACACTGAATAATTCAGGAACGAAGCAGCTCAGTTACATATCAGTCTAGCAGGAACATGATTGAGACAGTTGCGTCAGACACTATTAGTTTATGCCATGCATTGTAATTAAGAATTAGTTTTTTTCTGAGTGGGAAAGTTCATGCCCACAGACAAGTACAGAGCAAGAATAAAAGGCAGGGGCAACAGACACAAGAAAGGGCAAGAAAAAAATTGTATTGGTAAAGGCTTAAAGTGTATAATATGGGGATAAAGAAGAGCAAAACAGAATAAGGAAAGGCACAAAACATGGTGTCAGCATCTCCACTGGAAAATGCGATCAGCCAGAATTATGGGGTCTTAGAGCATTCCTGCACCAATTTTATGTCTGGAAATCAGACGTAATCGGATCTATATCTGCTGGAAGGAGGGAATTGTGATTGAAAACTATCCGATAGAATTATATCTGATAGAAGTGTGTCAGTCTGCAATATTTGTGTCTGATGGAGGTGTGCTATTAAAGTGCTGCTCGGTGGAACAATGATGAAACGCTAAAGATGATTTTCATTGACATTCATTTTTGCAGCATACCGGTACTGTTCCCTTTCCTTGGCAATTATAAACTTTATTTCATGTCTTTATGAATCAGGCGTGTGAAGCACTCTGAGGCACAACATGACACGTGATATCTCTTTTATGATAACAGATAACTCCCAAGAAAATGCTTATGTATGTATTCACCAGTGCGGAACTGAGCAGCCTTCTTTAATGCAATCTCTATGGAAGCTGAGCGACAGGCTCGCACAGGGAATTGTGGGATTGACGGAGAAGCAGAACTTGTGGTGCAAACATAAAAAAAGTTGAGACATGTAGAACGTCATGTCATGCAAGTGAGATGAGAAGGCATGTTTCAAAATATTTGTAAATAATAATTGTGATATAAACTCACAATTCCGACTTTATAACACAATTGTAAGTTTAATATTGTGAGACAAACTCGCAATTGTAAGAAAATTGTAATTGTTTTCTCCGGACTGGACTCTATTTTCAACTGTGAGTATATATCTGACAATTCTGACTTCATAACAAGCAATTACGAGTTTATTTCATGCAATTCCTAGCAAAAAAAGTCAGAATTATGAGACTTAAATTCACAATTGTGAGAAAAATTCAAGAAATATGAGGTAAAAGTCACAATTGCCTTTTTTTCTTTATTCAGTGGTGGAAGGGTCTTCCATAAAAAAGTATGTAGCTTGTAGTTGATAAGAAGCAGCTTTTAAATGGACAGTTAAACCAAAAATGAAAATTATGTCATTATTTATTCACCGTCATGTTCCAAATATCTAAGACTTTCATTCATCTTCATAATACAAATTAGGATATTTTTGATGAAATCCAAGAGCTTTCTGACCCTGCATAGACAGCAACGCAACTGACATGTTCAAGACCCAGAAAGGTAGTAAGGACACTGTTAATATAGTCCATGTGACATCAGTGGTTTAAACTTAATTTTATGAAGTTTCAAGAATACTTTTTGTGTGCAAAGAAAACAAAAATAATGACTTTATTCAACAATTTATTATCTTGCATTCATTAAAAAAATAAGGTTGGTAAGGTCACATGGACTATTTTAACGATGTTCTTACTAACTTTCTGGGCCTTGAACATGGTAGTTCCTTTGCAGGCTATACGAGATCAGAAAGCTCTCGGATTTCATCAAAACATATCTTAATTCCAAAGATGAATGAATGTTTGGAATGACATTAGGGTGAGTAATTAATTAAATAATTTTCCTTTTTGTTGGAACTCAATGTACTGTAGACAATGGGCTTTATTGGTATTTCCTGAATACAGTTGCTCCTGATTTTGTCCTCAACAAATTAAAAGGAGTTTCAAGCCATGTGAGATATGGTAATCACATACATTTACATTTATGCATTTAGCAGACGCTTTTATCCAAAGCGACTTACAGTGCACTCAGGCTATACATTTTTTGTCAGTATGTGTTCCCTGGGAATCGAACCCACAACCTTTGCGCTGCTAACGCAATGCTCTACCACTGAGCCACAGGAACACATAATACATAATTTATATGTATTTTTTTATTTAGCCACAGGAATACATAATTTATATCAAGGCAAACACAGACATTGATTTAATCAAACTGATGAATGAGACAAGATTATTTTATCCTCAGTGAAAGAAAGTGTGCTTTCAAATCACTGTCTGTCTGTATGTCTGTATGTCTGTCTGTCTGTCTATCTGTCTGTCTATCTATCATCACTACATCCATCTGTCTGTATCTGTTTCTTTTTTATATATTTATTTAAAAATAAACTTTGTTTACCTTCTTTGTTTGGATGTTTGTAATGACACCATGTACACACACACACACACACACACACACACACACACACACACACACACACACACACACACACACACACACACACACACACACACACACACACACACACACACACACACACACACACACACACACACACACACACAATTGCCTAAATACTAAAATCATTATATTTCGGTAAACCACTAATTAAAATATACCACATATTTCAATTAAAGTGCTTTAATGATCATGCAGTAATTATAATGCAAATGTACTTCAACCACCATTCCATGCATAAGGAGGCTTTACATACTGAGAGAGATGAAAGCAATCTAATCACTTTGCAGACTTAAGGAATGCAAGATTTTGCATGATTCCAGCTTACAGGCAATCACAATTACTTGTGAATGTACCAGGCGTGTCTGTGCCTATGCACAATTGAGATTACCCCGTGCTTTAGGATGACAGGAATGCTGGTAAATGTGTCCATGTGTGTGTACTGCCTGAAAGAGATAACTTTCTTTCCCCCTGTTTATATTAGTGGCTTTGCCAGCACTTCTATATCAGTAAGCACATGTGGAAAGATTCCTTGATTATGGTCTTTTTCACGGGTTTTGTAATGACATGTAAACTATGTTTCTTCCAGCTGGCTCTTAAGACATCTCTTGTCAACTTGGAGCCTTTGTATTTCCTCTTTCCATATGCTCCTCTGTCCCATCAGGAGACACACAGATGGAGCATAATTTCCCACGAGCCCTCAGGAATAAGGTGTCATCTATTATATTATAGACAGTTTGTTCTCCGAATGATCTATGAGGATGATTGCAGCTATTTAGCTGGGTTTAGCATGTTTGCCACAAATCATACCACTTTATTTTGAATCATCTTGAATCTTTTGTATACGAGGAGTATTTATTATACAGACCAGACAATGGCCAAGCTATAAATCTTCCTGAAGTTTGTTTTCTTGTCCTGCTCTATGATCTCATCCTGTCAGTGGTAAACTTTGTTCAAATCGAACTATGGACTTCCTGTGACTTTTAGAATTAGATTTTCCATTCTCTCCTTCACTTTAACAATAGGATGAAATAAACTAGGGATGAGTCTCAATGGCGTTTAGTGAGGTTGACTGGTTTGATTATTGAGGTTGAGTAGTTTAACTAGAAATACACTCTAGAAGTATATTCTTAAAAAAAAAAAAATTATCTTTGCACAGAATAAAAAGGATGAATGATGACAGAATTTTTTGTGAAATATCCATTAAAGTTCAACGAGTGAAGTATTAATTTAGGCAACCCACTTATTCACTTACTAGTCAATCATGAATACATGTAGATATGCACATGGCCAAATAAACAAATAGCTGAAATGTTATCCCGTTGTGTTTGTGCAGGCCCATTAGTGTTGCAGGCCAGCTAAGGTTCAGGGTTGGTAACCGGAACATTGCTTATTTGAGTCCAAACAAGAATGAGCTATGAGCTATTGACATTGTGCCCTTGAGCGAGACACTTAACCTCGGCTTAACCCAGGAGATTACACCGGTAATAAATGTACTGCATGTCTCTTCTGATAAAAGCATCTCTTAAAATATATATATTTATTTTTTATCTTCATTGGTAATTCACCCACCTGCATTAGAGTCTCTGATGCTGGTTAATGGAATCTGTTATTTTTGGATGTCTTCTGTCCAGGCAGAGAAAACTGAAGTGTACCAATTAAACCACCATTTTGTTTGAAGAGACGTTCAGGATATGTTGAAAGAACATCAGCCAAGCCATGTTTTTTCTAAACCAACAAAACCCATTAAAATGTTGGATGTTTGATAAACATTGCATATGTAGCTAGTTCTTTATATATAACATGCCTATTATTGTTTTCAGCAATTCAAAATATGAACCTTGAGAAATTATTTCTAAATCCTAGAGCTTTCAAGATACTATCACTAAACTCAGAACTTAAATGGCCATTCACACCATGAGTGATGACTGTTAGATAACAATAACGATAACTATATTACCATTCACACCAACATACAATAACATTCTGTTTAATATAAGCTTGCACTCCAATTATATCATAATTACTTAAGCAACTCATTGTCATAAAATTAGAAAGTTACGGTTATTGGTATAGTTGGTGTCGGTCTAAATAGGCCTTAATACTGTTCTGACTCTGGTTGCTATGTCTTTTCTTACTGTCAACCATAATCAATAACTACCAAAGCTAGCTGCATGCTAAAACATACTAGCAACATACTAACAATGCTGAGTAACATGTATAACTTAATAGAAATGTGCTAAAATGCTTAGGAACATGCTAAAAGTACATTTTGCTTTTAAAATGGTCTGTTCTCATAGAACACGTTTCCATATTTTTTTTTCTATGTAAACACACTCTAGACAGATGTTGTTGACTGCTGGGCATACATATAACATATTTTGTAGTGCCTCATGCATGACATAGTGTTCCAAAAGGTCAATATTTCACACATTCAACGCTATTGTGGACAAAAATATGCTACTGGGTTTTTCTGTGGAACCTTGACTTTACCTAAACATGACAGATTTGATTCATCTCACGTTCACGATCATTATAATGAAGCTATGAAATGTTTAGAATTTTGCATGGTTTCATTTGTACTTCTGACACAGATTACTTTAATATTGTTGCTGAAGCATGTCTATCATAAAACAGAGGCTGGATACTGACGTTAGATACTGATGTGTCTGCTCCTGAAGGGCCACAGTCCTGCAGAGTATAATGCCGAGTTCACAATATATGGCATTCAAAGTCGGTGTTGTTTTCACACTGCACACTTTTCAAAGTCCACCATCCCCCACAAGTGTGCAGCATCCACCTGGATGATGCGACGGCAGCCATATTGCGCACCAAAATGCCCACCACACACCAGCTTATTGGTGGAGAGTACAGTGTGATGAAGCCAATCAGCAGATATGAGGATGGTTAGGAGGCCATGATGGTCAGAGGCCAATGGGCAAATTTGGCCAGGATTCCGAGGTCACACCTTTACTCTTTTCGAAAGACATCCTAGGATTTTAATGACCACAGAAAGGCAGGACCTCGGTTTAATGTCTCATCCGAAGGTCCCCATCACTATACTGGGGTGCTAGGAACCACACAGACTTGTTTGTTTGTTTGTTTGTTTGTTTAATTATTTGTAGTATTATTATTACCTCCGGTGTCCAGAATCCTGTTTGTGGAAAGTTTGTGGACATACTGTCCCTTTGATGTAAATCAATACATAGAAAGAAAGAAAAATAAATACCCCTGAAATACAAGCAGTGATAAATAATGTTTAGAATCTAAAGGTGTTGTTGCTGTCACTAGTCTAGATTATTAATGGATTTATTGCTCCAGAAATATATCTTTGTTATATTTACTACTGCATAGATGCAAATGTGCTCATGTGAATTCATGGACGCTGTCTGCCGGTAGATGTACAACTGGGGAGTTAGATTTACAAACAGCCTGAGATGCAGATAGAAGTTGATCAGGGGTTTGCTGCATGGAAGAAACACATTTTTACCTGAGGCTGTGTTTCATTCTTTTTCATTTTCAAGTGATCAAAAAAAATGTTGGTGAAGATGTTTAGCAGCCTTTCCACTCTCACACACAAACACACAGACATGCCTACATGCACAAACACGTGAAACATTAGATGGCAAGATCAACAAACCATATTGGTAAGCATTGCAACTGTCAAAGTAAATCATCTAGTTCCTGAATCTTTTTTTTCTTGAAAGTTATACATTTGACAGCATTGATCTAATGCTGTATATGTCAGAACCTAACAAAGTTTAGTTGAGAATGTCCACAAATAATTTAATGTTGATATCTAAATTAATTCTGTCTTTATGCTCTAGCTGACTCAAGGAAAACAGTGTCACATAAGTCATTGAATCTGTCTGTTATAAATCATCACCTATAAGGATGTCTGTAATTAAGGGTCATGATGGTATGCCATATGCACAAGATTGTGTGGGCTAGATTTGATGGAAAAGTTCATTCAGAAAAGTAAAATTTAAAGTACTTTAGATGTAAGCAAATTATGTACCTTTAGAATTATGCAAATTGGTAGTCAATGAAAATAAGGCAATTTGTACGATTTTCTACAGTATATTATTTTTGTATGCATTGCATTGGGTTTTAGGGGGTATTTCATAACACTGTTTTTAACAAAAAATGGAAAAGTTGTGGGGGGGGGGGTGCGGGTGCGTGTGTGCGTGTGCGTTTGCCTAAATATGGAAAAACTTGTGTGTTGTGTGTGAGTGGTGAGTGTGTGTGGTGTGTGTTGTGTGGTGTGTGTGTGTGTGTGTGTGTGTGTGTGTGTGTGTTGGTGTGGGTGTGTGTGTGTGTGTGTGTGTGTGTGTGGTGTGTGTGTGTGTGTGTGTGTGTGTGTGTTGTGTCCGTGTGCGACGTGTGCGTTTGGCTGTTCATTTTGACCCAACAACTTTAAAGTACAAGTTTTTGAAAAAGTTACACACACCGTTAGCGTCTCTGTGTAATAATAATAAATTAATGGTGACGATACTTTAAATATTTGTAAAAGTCATATTTTGTTGTAATATTTTAAATATAAAACATGCGTCTCTGTGTAATAAATATAGATTAATAGACTTTTTTTCCTAGGTAAATTAAATATTTGTAAAAGTCCCATACAAGTTTTGTTGTAATGTCTTCCATTTTAAATATAAAACATGAAGCTTTCTCTTGTAAAATAGCTTTTTTAAAGCATAAAACTGCACAAGTCTGTTGAACCAGTATATTAGCTTCACATAGTCAAAAACTGCAGTAAATGCATTTCTATTCATAAAGCATTGATAACAAAAGCCAAAGCATCAGCAGAACAAAACAAGTGTAACACATAACAGTTTTTTTATTTTTATTATAAATTATAATTGAACCCAAGATTACGACGTTGATTGAACCAAAAATGGAAATGTAATTTTTTAAAAGAGAGAAACAAAAAGTAAAATTTAGGGAAATGTATTTCATCTGTTGTGGATGTATACAGATTATACACACTGCTGCAAAGCATCAGCAGAACAAAACAAGGTAGAAAATTTAAAATTTAAATGTAACAGTTTTTTTTTATAAATCATTCATTGAAAGAAAATTATACTTGATTGAACCAGAAATGGAAATTTCATTTTTTTAAAGAATGTATTTGCAGAAACAAAAAGAAAAATGAGGGAAATTTTTCATCTGTTATTTTTTTATATATAAAGCATCTGTTTGTCTGATAACGTATCTTGCTTCCAGAAAGATGGAGTTTTAAAATTTTTAAATGAAAATGTAATTTTTCATTCATTGTGAAGAACATCTTGATTACAATATAAATAAAAAAGTATTGCTGATTTGTTATTGGCAAAGGAAAAGCAGTGAGGATCGGTGGTAAAGAAAAAATATTTTTATAAAGCATCTTTTGACTCTCTCCCCTCTCGCAGAGATCACAGATGCATGAGGATGGCGTCTGTCCCCTCTCTCACAGTGGATGTGTTTGGCATCTTTCCATCACTCTGACAGGATTTTATAAAAAGCTGATGGCTGCTTTGAGAAAAGCTGTGCGGGCTCTCTCGAGAGGGAGTGTGTGTGTGTATAAACTGTAAGATGGTTTTTTTTTTTTCATGTTTTGTAGGTGTACTTATTTATATCTGTAATATACATGTGTATACAAACACATTCCTAGACTGAATATATAAATTCATTATAATAACAATATTAGTCTGCAATAGTGTTTATTAATTGTGTAGTGATTGTACAATTTAACTTTTGGGGGGCTCAGAGAAGATACATTTTGTTTAAAGAGCAAGAATCTTATTAAACTGACAATTTTTGTAATTAACCAATTGAAATGGCACACTTTAACATCCACATAACAAACCATGAATCCTTGAACTCACACTTATTACAGTGAAATAGAAAGTACGTTTCAGTTGCCGCTTACCATGTTTGATGTGCTCTATGTGTCTGTTGATCAGTGCTTAAATAAAAAGTTGAATAAAAGTTCAAATTGAAATCTGTTTATCATGAAAGGGGTTTGTGTCTCTTCAAAACACTTAATTCATATGGATCTCTTTCTTTCTTTCTTTCTTTCTTTCTTTCTTTCTTTCTTTCTTTCTTTCTTTCTTTCTTTCTTTCTTTCTTTCTTTCTTTCTTTCTTTCTTTCTTTCTTTCTTTCTTGTCTTTTTGAAGCATCGGAGTGTGTAATGGGCTTTCAATGGAGGAACAGAAATCTTGGGTTTTATGAAAAATATCTTAATTGTTCCTTTTGAAGGATGTGTGGAAGTCTTAAGAATTTGGAATGGTATGAGTGTGGTAAATTATGAAATTTTTTTGTTTTACATAATTATTATTATTTTTAGTTGAATTTATGTAGTTATAGTATAGTTAAAATGTAATTGATTTAGGTTTCAAAAAAAAAAAAAAAATAAAATAAAAGAAATAATTTTTTGATAAAAAACTAAACAGCAATATCAAATTGTTCTCTATATATATATAAATAATTAATATATGGAGACAGAAATATTTTTATTTTTGATCACTAACACTAATTGAGGGGGCCCCCACTTCTCTATTTTTACTGTCGGGCCCTTATTCCTAACCAAACCCCCCTCCTTTACTAGTTTTGGGGGCCCCCACTCCATTGTCGGGCCCTTAAAAAGCTGTCCTAAAGGGGGCAAACCCACTTTACTAGCTTTATAGAAGTTTAAAAACTGTACTCATTTACAAAGTGAATCTTACAATACAATTAGTCTAATGCTTCCTGGCATTTTATTTGAGTTAAATTCAAAGTGGAGCATTTTTGTTTGCATATAGTACAGGCTTATCTGCTCCATTGATTGTGTACAAGCCCGTCATGTCAGGTTGAAAAAAAACATTACACTGTGTATTGTTTTGAAATGACAAAGCCAGCTGATTATTTTATTTTCGATTTGTGTTTATATATATATATATATTTTTTTTTTTTTTTGGTGGAGGAAAAAAAAAAAAAAACATTAGTTTATTGTTAAAAAAGCCAGCAGATTAATTTTCATTTTGGTTTTATATAATATATATATATTATTATATTTTGTGTGTGTGGAGGAATTATGTTAAACCAGACTGTGCTATTGGTTCTTATTGTGTACTTCTTAAACCATATCCATCTCAGTGTTAAATGTATTATTAATATTTTATAATATTAAATGTAGTAAATGTATAATTATTAAATGCAGGATTGCAAAAATAATAAAATAAAATTACTTTGCAGATATTGCATGACTATGCTTTGTTTTTGATTATGCTGCAATTGTAACAAAAGCATCATGTTAGAAACCCAATGCAGAGATTATTTATACAAAACCAATGAGGAACATTCAAAAGTTGTCTTAGGATCATATGATTAAAGATGAAAAACCCAAACTTGTGAGAGAAGTCAGAACAAACCCCATATGGCTATAATATAAATGTTGTTGTTTATCTGTTCTGTTAGTCCTATACTATTTAAAGCATTTATATTTTGAATGTCTAAACTCTCTCTTTCAGCTGTACTTTTTTCTTTGTTCAGTAGTACCTCATGTCCTTTCTTTAAAGTATATGTAATCTCTTTTCCAAAGATGAGAATGGTTTAGAAGATTGTCTTTTTGTGAAAGGACTATGGTATTTTACCTTAACAGCTATAGTGAAAGAGTAATGGCATGCTTTTGCAGAAACTAGCTTTCAATGAGAAAAGAGAATATAACACAGAATCGAAGGGCATTTTTAATATCCTGGAGAGCCTAATATTTTCTTAGACTTTTGTTCAGAGGCCCTTTGCTGAAACTAACCAATAACCTTCAGTAGTGGAGGTTTGTCAGACATGTCCACTTGTATGTTACATTTTAAAGGCTGTAAAACAACTACAACAACAAAAGCAACACAGAAAATAAGGCACACAGGTTGAGCAAGATGAAAAAGTGGACGAGTTGCGTTTAATCTTCGGTTACAGTAGTGTTTTGCAATGTTTCTATAGTTGGTTAAGGATGGGCTTAGGTTGAGATTAATTAAGAGTTAATACATTTTCCATGTTACAGAAGTACAGATTAATTTATTTTCAGATTCATGATTATTGTAACGCATATCCAACTGAAAGAGGTTATTGATAGAGAAGGGTGAGGACTTGGTTCTAATCGCTGCTTGTTGATTGGATGGAGGTTGATGGGAGCTATCAGTCGATTGCCAGAAAGGAGCAAAATTTATATGGACAAAATGTGTGGAAAAGTCGGCAGTACTACAGTAACATTACTATAGTACTTAAAAGTACTTTAGTATGGAAGTACTAAATAAAAGTATTATTATTGTAATATGTTGCTTTAAAATAAAAAATAAATATAATAATTAAATGACAACTATTAAATTACAATACAAATACTTTTGGCTGTCTTAATATATTCCTTTTCAAGGGTTAAACGTTTTATTTTGATGTCCTTAAAGCTTTTCTTTCTTAAAAAGCGCTTCTGATTACAAGTTTTGGAGTTTGTGTGGAGCTGGATTTGCTCTGAAACACAGAAAACACGTATGCTCACGCATAAGAGCACAGAGCCGCGTTTCATTCGAAAACACTCAGCACATATACTTATTTATATATTTAAATCATAGCCTTTGTGATTTGATAATCACACTGAGCCATATTGCAATTTCAGTTTTATCTTGATTACACATGCAGCCATAAATGGAAGTATGAAAAGTACATAACACAATTTCCTCTAAAATAGGTTTTTAGAAAAAAGTGGGTCTAAGTTGCATTTCAGAGGCTTCAGGGACACTTGACAGCTTTAAAGCATGATGATCTGTTCATTTTGATGAAAACTCCGTCTCTGTACTATATTAGAAACAGCTTTTGCTCTTTGTGTATATGACCCAACTGACAGCATCACAAAGAGCCAGAACGGACCACTAGATTAGTCGAATAGCTGTTGATCTCTGAATGTTAAATGTGACGCAAGGTCTACTCCGCTACCACATAATAACAAACAATATTCCAAAGCCTGGAAGATAAAAAGATCAATGTCCTACACACATGAAGTGTTAGTTGTGTGTGAAGCACATCGATCCAGCCATCCCAGCAGATCCGCTTGGGGTCTCACATCAAACACAATGTGCCTCTCATTTTGGCATCATTTAAAGCAGTTGTATAACCCTTTCCTCTATTGTATGGAAAGTACTTTATAAGGATTATGCTAATTTATAAAGATCCTCTTTTTGGCACCAATCACAGGCATTTTCTCCCAAAAATTCAGATGAGGAAATAATTGACAATCAAAAAATAAAACAGTGTCACAAAATAGGAGATCAAACAATGTGAAACATTCGTTTTTATTTATTGAATTAAGAAATAAAGGCATCATCTCTCTTGTCTCAAATGGGTTCTTTGTGTTTTCATTTGCAGATTTGTCCGGAATTCTGCGGTGTATGCAGGAGTTTACTGGTCCGTAGTTACATTTTTTTTTCATGCAGTGACTGCACTGTGAATGTTTGGGTTTTGGGATTTGGTTCACTCTAATCACATGTTAGTGTACAAGTATACTACTACGTTTCCATACAGTATATCATTATATACTGGGATTTCATATACAGTATATATGTCATGTATATATATAAAAAAAATATATATATATATATACAAAAAGGTTTTACTAGCATTTAAACTATGTATTATGCTACGGTTTCTAGTAGTACTAGCGAAGTGTCCACTTTACTTGTTAAAGCGAAAACTGGGAATTGACAACGTGTTAATTTTGGACCTATATTGCATAATTGTTGATTTTGAGAGCAGCCAGAAGATAAAGATGTGCCCTGTTTGAGAATACAACAACAACGTTTACAAATTCAAGAACACTATATTCCACCCACATCATTATCTATGCTAATAATAAAAAAGTAAATCAATAATCTGTAAAATTCATAAAGTAGATTAATTCACTTAATCAACTTCCTTTCACTAGTCCCTATAGGTAAAATGTATGAATTTATAAGAAAAACATAATAGTATATGTTTGTTTTTTTAAAGAGAGAGAGCCAATCAAATAATATTATTTTTGTAAACTTTTGATTTATTGACCTTATTTAGTTTTTCCTAAAACCATATGTTGGTAAATATTTTAAACCTCATCTTACCATTGACCACTGCATTCCATCCCTTTACATAAACATTCTGAACAATGTAATGATGTTATCTTAGCCATAAATTCACATTTCCACATTATTACCTCACAGCAAGACACATGGCACCATCACCTCACATCGTGTGATGAGCAGGTGTTTAATTTATTTAATTCAATTTGTGTCGTTCTCAATTAATGTCTAATACTTCCGTGTGACCCTGTGGCCTGTCATGATGAAGATTAATCTGGTTCCCTATCTGTCGGACACTACGAGTTATGTCGTGACGACATAGGGGATTTACCTGCATCCACTCATTAGATTTTTGCTTCGGAGCCGAGTGGATGAGAAGAGTGCTGATCTCCACAAAGCCATTCATCTTTGTTTTGTTCCTGGTTGGCGTCACGGTGCAGTCAGCGGAGTCCATCTCAACAGCGATTCCCCTGGGCACTTCAACTAAGAGAGCAAATTCTAAAAGAGCAAATCACGGACGATCGCGTCTTTTTCAAGATGCCATTTCGTCCGTGTCCTTCTGGTTGCGGTCGTTTCCTGTCTGCAGATGACAGACACGATCGTTGTCTTCAGTGTCTGGGCTTCCAACATGCTGAAGATGCGTTCGTGGATGACTCATGCGCCTGTTGTGGGCGTATGAGCATGATTTCGCTGTGATCTCGACCCGGGGTTGATGCAGGAGCTGCGCACGGCGACTGACTTCGCTGAACGAGCGACGAAAATCACAGCGCGGTCCCTCGGGAAGGCGATCTCCACCATGGTGGTCCAGGAGCGCCATCTCTGGCTCAATCTGGCAGAGATGAAGGACGTCGACAAGGCACGCTTTCTCGTCGCCCCCATCTCCCAAGCGGGGCTATTTGGCGACACCGTCGAGGGCTTTGCTCAGCAGTTCTCGGTGGTACAGCAGCAGACCGAGGCGATACATCACATCCTGCCCCGGCGTGATGCACCATCCACCGCTGCCCCCGGGGCCAGGCCTCAGTCTGCCCGTCGCCGTGGGCGCCCTCCTGCCTCCTCCAACAAGGTTGTGACGGGGGTTCAGCTTTTGGCGCTTTCCATAGGACCCCTATGTCATCACGACATAACTCGTAGTGACCGACAGATAGGGAACGTCTAGGTTACGTAAGTAACCCCCGTTCCCTGATGGAGGGAGCGGAGACGTTATGTCCCCATGCCACAATCTTGAACCATCGCTGGTTGCCAGGGACTCGTTCTCGGCTCCTCAGCGTAAAACTAATGAGTGGATGCACCTGTCACCCTTTTATACCCGTATGCACGGGGAGCGGCTCAGGTATGCAAAATCCACTAGACAATTTTATTGGCGTTTTCTCTTAAAGTCAGAGATGATTGGGGCTTCCAGGTAAATCCCCTATGTCATCACAACATAATGTCTCTGTTCCCTCCATCAGGGAACGGGGGTTACGTATGTAACCTAGACATTCTTCTGGTTAGAAGAGTCCTCATCAGATTCCTCTTTCCCAATAAAATTACTTTATCCAAACTATTTGTGTTTGAGGTGGAGGATTGCGAAAGTCTCTTATAGAGTGTGTTAATTAAACAGATTCCCTGTTCAAATTTGACATTCACGTGTCTGTGAAAACATTTGGATTTTGTATAGCTGCTGGAGTATAAGGAATATCTTTCTGTATATATTTTTTGACACTCCATTAAGAGCAGAACCAAGTTTAGTTCAGTTCTAGTGTTTCACTCTTCATTATGGTGTTTTTACACATTCTGTGGTTCTGTGAAAGACTCAAGCAGCTACAGAAATTCAGAGGTGAGGATTATTATTTACTATAAATTTACAATTTTATTCGATACATGCACACTGTGGCAGGAGTTGGCTTTACGCAGAAATGCCTTTCTCCCACAAGGAAAAGAGAATGACAGTGAAGGCTAATCCACCCCTGGGAAAGAAATGATAATGCAGTAAACACTGCCAAGGTCCTCTCTGTGCTTGTCTCACCAGGAATGATGAATGGCGGAACACAGCTAAAGCCTCATCAGTGATAAACTAACCTGAGCATGTAGAGATGTAACCAGATATCCAGAACACAAGGACAAGGCCACTGTGTCTCACCATCACAGGCTGAAATGTGCTTACAATGCACAGCAGGGCGCTGGATACTCAAGGAGGACTGATAGCGGCCATGCATAGTGCTTTGTAAATGGAGAGAGAATATGAGCCTGCATACCAAAAGGAACTGGCGGAACACTGAAATGTGCTTAATGTTTTTTTTTACTAAATTGTGATGAAATTTCAAAAGAACAGCATTTATTTAAAGCAGATTTATTTGTATTTTTTTTTTTACAGTGTAACTGTTCACTTTTGATTATTGTATCACATATTCTGCCCCATATATATGGCTTTTCTGATGAAGTAAACTTGATCGGTAGCACACCTGGTACAGCATTACACTTGCAAAGCAGAGCACTCGTGTGCGAGTGCTAATAAAAAGAGCTCTAAGTCTTGTGGAGGCAAGTTAAAATGCCATGGTTGCATTGCAGAACTTTTTTTTTTATCTCATGTTTTGATTTGGTTAAAACTGTTGGTTAGGTTTAGTGTATAAATGGTACGTTATTTTCAAATGTTATAGACCATTAACCTTTTGCCACCACTCACCTGACATTGCATTTCCAAACGTATCTATCTATCTATCCATCCATCCATCCATCCATCCATCCATCCATCTATTAGAAGTTTAGGCTCTCATTCTGCAAAATTTCTACCAAATCTGTTGCAAAGAATAAACAAACTACATCTACCTCTTGGATGGCCTGAGGGTGAGTATCCTTTCAGAAAATTTTCGTTTTGGGGTGAACTATTCCTTCAAACAACATTTTCACATTTAATTTAATTTTGGCCCGATGGTCATATGAAATTCTCAGAAAAATTAGCAAAAGGTGAACTAATGTGACTTTAAAAATTTAAATTGTCCCACTTGATTAATGCACCATAACAGACAGTTGTTGCTGCTTGTATTTCCCTGCCAAATGTATCGCAAGAGAGGGATTGTGTTAAATCACAGATAGACAATTAATAGATCATTGATTAATTAAAATCCACTACAACTAATAATTTATTAAATATATAGAGCAATCACTCGACCATCTAGTCTCAAAAAGGCAGGATTTTGTGCTGTTCATGATGAATTATTTTCTCATGACTATTTAGTTGACTTTATTCCCACATCTGCATCTGATGATGAAGGATCATCATGTTTGTTGGATGAATACATTGTTTATTACTACTAACAACATATATATCACATTGGTCTATAATAACATTGTTTATTTGAGTTTTACAACATCTAATCAGCCCTGATGTGATGTTTCTACCAAAAAAACTGTATGAGTGGATGGATATCAGTGGGGATGCATTTGCTTGCATTTTGTTGTGTGATTTCACTAGAACTGATAGCAAGCAAAGCGATTGATTTGATTCTGAGAGCTGTACAGAAGAGAAATATTGCCGCTGTTGCTTTCCACATTCGATAACAACTGCTCCGATCACTCAGCATAACATTAAAAAAAACTAAATCCAGCAGCACATCAACACTTATAACACTCTAGGCAACTGAAAACTCCTGCTTAATAATAGAAGCCGCTTCCTTTTTGTCAAACACGTTCCTTACTGGGAGTTTTCATGAAGCGATGGGTAGAAATTTAGCATTGGCAAAACTTAGTGGGACATGTCCCACACGCCTGGTGCTTGATACCTATGAGACAAATTGTTTGAGTGAGGCACAAATGAATAAGTAAAAATAAAGCTGCAAATTAAATATAAGCATCGGCAAAATCTGAGATAACTTAAGTTAAAATAATTAAATAATCTTTAAAAACAGGGCGAGAGAAACAATTATCTCAAACTAAATTTTGATGTACTTTCATTTTGTTTTTTGAAAATTCAGTTTGTTGAGATGACCCATTTTCAAATTACAATCTTTTTGAATGTTTCACCTTGTTTTCAGTCTATGTTCAGTGATTGGCTTGTATTGCATTTGCATTGAAAATCACTGATGCTGCAAATACACACTTTAGTTCAGATTAATATTAAAGAGAACTGCAGGCAAGCAATTGTTGAGTTTAATAATTTACATTTTGGTCCAATTGCAGGCCATGCCATTTTAATACATTTAAATCCACATAAGTAGACTACAGTGTCAAAATGACTTAATAATCTTTAACCAGATCATTTTCATAATAGGAAATGGCATTTTACAATTTTGTGACTGCAAAAATAACTTCCAAGAAAATGTCATAACATCTTTTCTGGCTCCAAGGTCATTGCTGTAGTGCTCAGTTAACCATTTGATTATTTAAAATATATTTCTAAACAGAAATAATTACCACAATCCTAATGGCTTTTGTTACTGGCGCTCTAAAAGAAAACGCTCAGATTGAGTTACAATGATCTGCATTTGTTTGGAACTAATGAATCGAGTCAGATGTGATCCATTTAGCCTCCCTCAGTAACGTCCCCAGCCTTGATTACTGCAGTGATTAGCAACTTGGAGACAGCTCCTCTCTTTGAGACAAACAGCTCAGCTGGAACGCCATGAGTCAGCATATTTTTAAGAACATGGGCACCTTGGACACAGAAACAACTAACTAACTAGCCAAGGAAAATGGAGAGATAAATAAACACTAACCTATTTAAATGATGATAAGAACAAGGAGGTCTATATACCGGCTATTAGCAATTCCATTCTTCTCTCTAACAAATGGTGCCCTGTATTGGTCCAAAATGCAACCTGCACAGTGTAAACAGAAGTAGTTTTGAAAAGCTGTACATATTTCTTGTTGCAGGTCATGTTTTAACCTTTTTATATTTTTGTTCCACTTTATATTAGGTGGCCTTAACTACTATGTACTTACATTGAATAATTTGATTCAATGTTTGAAACAACATACTTGTTTTTACATTGTACCTATATATTTTAAAATACCTATATGTAATCACATCTGTAATTAATTGTATGTAATTACATTTATAATTACACTGTTGACCCAATCCCTTACGCCGTAACCCTGTCAACGGCTGCGTGAGGAGAGAGATGAGGCGAGGACTCAAGTGCAGGAGAATGGGTATTTAATAATAAATTAAAACAAAGAGCAAGAAAAAACACCCGAAGGGGAAAAACAGGCAGGCAGGCAGGCAGAGAACTGTAGCAGTCACCATAACACACACACGACGAAAGACAACGGATCAGCACAGGACTGCAGACACCAGGAGGCTAAAATAGGGAGACAAACGAGGATAACGAGGGAGACACAGGTGGAGCCACTGAAACAATGATTAGTTAACAAGACGGGAGGGGTCAGATAATAGACATGGGAGCACATGGCACCAACAACAAACAACAAGCCATGTGTTCAACACACAGAGATATCTGGTGGCCAGCCCGGGCACACCAGCAGGACCATGACATAACCCCCCCTTTAAGGAGCGGATCCCAGACGCTCCACACACACTAAAAACAGAAAAATGTCTAGGAGGGGGGTGGGCCAGGTCAAAATTTACCATTTCAGAGCGTAGAAGCGTCTGGTAGACAGGGCTCTAGCTTCTGCCATGGCGTTTAGGACACGCTCTAGGGGGATGAAAGTCTCCCGTCGAGCGGCCACACATGCAGGGCCCATAACTCGGTCCGTGGATACCATATCGTGTCGTTCGCTTGAGAAAGGATGTTCCGTCTCAAGGGGATCGGCCACGTGGCTGATTTCAGCAGCTGGAATAACACCCATGGTTGGTTCCTCCAGAGGGGGGCTATTAGGATCAGCTTGTGCCAATGTTCCCTGACTCGCCTGAGTACCTAAGGTAGCAGAGCGACTGGGGGAAAAGCATAGAGCGGAAGGCTGGGCCATTCGTGGGCCAGGGCATCCGTGCTCCTTGTAAAAAAGATTGGGCAGTGAGAGTCGTCTTCAGAGGTGAAGAGGTCTACTCGAGCTCTACCAAAGACTTCCCAAAATCTCTGAACCGCGAGCGGGTGGATCGTCCATTCCTCTGAAGAGACAATGTTCCTTGACAACATGTCTGCTCCTTGGTTCATTTTGCCCGGCTCATGCGTCGCCTTCAGTGAGCGCAGATTGTTCTGAGCCCACACAAGAAGGTCGTTCACCGGTGTGCCGAGTCGCTTCGAGACGAATTGGAGTGTATAACCTCGTCTCACCGCAGTCATTACCCACGTTGACACACCGAGGATGGCCTGCCAGGCCTCGGCCCATGTGGCAAGTGGCTGCATAAGGGCAGGACGCTTATGGTAGGCAGAAAAAGATTTTTGCTCTCTTTTTGAAAATGTAAGTGTTATTTTGTCCGCTATCACAGCGGCCGGACACCTGGGCGCTATAGTGGGCCTGTGAGGATCCATGAACACACTTCCCTCTGTGCCCAGTGCTAAGCAGGGCGGCTAGAGACACAATAGAGGCTGCTTGCGGGGTGGTTCAGTGGTAGCGAGACTCAGGCCCCTCCTCTTTCTGCCTGGCTGTTCAGGAGGATTTCTGAGGCGCCGGATCCAAGGAGATCTTGGGCCAGGGTCCTTGGTGCTTCGGGAAGGGGAAGCATCGTGCCGAGCGTGAGCTATCTCGCCGACCCTCAGGGGGTCGGGGCTCTGGGGCGGTTGGCGTTGGTTTAGTTGTCTGCAGAGTAGGCGCAGGTCTGGGGATACTGGAAGCAGAGGAAGAGCTGGTGCGTTTTGGGAGGATGTGTCGCATCGCCTGAGATGACTTCTGAGCCTCTGTGAAGCATTCAGCAAAGCCCTTCACAGCTGGTCCAAACAGGCTGCCTGATGAGACCGGAGCGTCAAGGAAGGGAACTTTGTCCGCTTCTTTCATCTCTGTCATCGTGAGCCAGAGGTGGCGCTCCAACACTATCAGGCTATAAATCGAACGCCCGATGGCTTGGGCAGTGGCTTTGGTGGCATGTAGAACCAGGTCTGTCATGCTCCTCAGGTCCCTGAGAGAGGCTGAATCCAGACCGGCTTCCTGATTGGCAAGCATCTTGGCCTGGAAGACCTGGAACACAGCCATCGAGTGAAGCACTTAAGCCACTTGCCAGCTGCCGAGTAGGCAGTCCAGCGAGTGCAGATGTGGCTCTGCACGGCTTGTACGGATAGCTCGCCCTTGCCTTCCATCCGATAGCTGTGGGCGGGCAGATATGTGCGGCCACAGACTTATCCAGAGGAGGCAGGTGACTCGTATAGTTTTTCTTTAGCGCCATGAACGGATGTGAGAGCAACTGAAGCAGAAGGACAGATGCGAGACGAGTAGGGGGCGTGCCACGATTCTTGAGCTCGTTGTGTACTTCGGGGAAGAAGGGGGACGAGCGTTGGTGGAGAGCCTGATGGCGCCCCGGAAGAAACCATTCGTCCAGCCTGCTGCGAGATGGTTCCTCAGGCAGAGACCATTCGAGCCCGAGCTTGTTGACAGCCTTTGTCATAATGCGGATGAGCTCTTCATCCGTTCTGAGTCTGGCGTTACATGAAGTAGATGATGGCAAGAGAGCAGGGTCAGTCACAGAGCCCGATAAAGCCATCTGAAGCCACCAGAGAAAGGCTGTCATCCAGATCATCATCACTCACACCGAACGAGATCATGTCGCTCGCACCCGCAGAGGGACGCTGATCGTGCTGGGTGAAGAGGACAGGCGAATGCTTTCTCTGTGGAGATGGCGAGGCACGTGGGCATTGAGCCGGCGTGAGCTCGCTTGTCACCGGCTGCTCAAATACTCTGCGGGGGGGGGGGGGGGGGGGGCTGGGGGGGCGAGGAGCGGAGTCGCTCACTGAAAAGAAAGCTATCCGAGAGCGTAGAGAGGCAAGATTGAAACTCTTGCAATGGGAGCAGTCAGTCCTGCTGTTCTTTTGTGAGGCTCTTTGGATCGACGCCGGATGGCTGCAGGGGATGACCGAGTCTGCAAGCTGGTCGCTGCGAGGTCCTAATCCAGCTGCTTGAGTTCATCGCTGAAGAGAAGAAATCTGAGATGCGGTGGCAGGCTGCGGATTATATAGCCAGACGCCCCTCCCATTTTGGCGGGCTGCATAGCCATTGGCTTGCTCGCCACCGCTGTGCATTGGTTCGTTTTTTTCACCCTACATGAACCATTCACGTGCAGTTATAACTGCGTGATTGAAATAGGCTTCAGTTGAAGAGGAAAAAATAGTTTTTCCCATACTAACGTCAATATCTCGACGAAGTACGAGTGAAATATCGAAAGGGAAATGCTGCTAACTCTGCTGGTGGAGAAAGAATGCGTCAGGAAGGCAAAACCTCGTGCTCGCAGAGCGAAACCGGTGACAGTATTCTACTGAATGAAAGCTAAGGTTAATCCAAAATGTTCGCTAGTTGCTATGTGCTTTGTCTTTCAAAAGAGTCTGTAAACACTGCAACACTGTTTCATGCGCCCGTGTGTGTGTGTGCCACGCACGTCGCACAAAAGTCTGAGTCATACGAGTGCGCTTGAAATAGCAAGTGGAGGCGTGTCCGGATTGAATTCCCTTCTGTCCCTTCTATTCCCAAAGTCTGGAATTTGAGAAGCACTGGTCTAGATAATCTGTATTTCCAAGCTTCACAAATACAGAGTTATCGTAGAAGTAATACATTCCAATATTATATATTAATAAATCTTAAATTACATGATAGCGAACATGTCTGTTCAGAAGAAAATATTGGTCTCCAAGACTTGCAATGGAGGACAAAAAATAAGAGAATATTAAATATACTTATTTTTGTTCCAACAATTACCAGAGTTTGTATGGGTCTGGAACAACATGGGGAGAGTAAATTATGACCCTTTTCATTTTCTGGTGAACTAACCCTTTTAAAGAGCAACCCTCCACGTACATGGACATTTGTGATGTATGTGAATGTCATGTCGGTTTTAATGTTTCAGTAAAGAAGAAACTTTCTGAAATCAATATATTTATTTAAACAATATTACATGCCCTCACACTAGTGTTGCCATTATAGCATTCAAGAGCTATGTGGTAGACAGACATTAAACAACCACACCAAAAAACAGACTATTTACCTGTCTTTACTGATGTGGATGTACCTCTATCTGAAAATGGATAGTTTCATTAAATGTTTTTCTCTTTTTTCAATGTTTTTTCTCTTTTTAGGCCACTGATGAAGAACAGGCGGTGCCTGGGATGAATGCTGGTCAAAGAGGAGAATTTCCCCCAAACTGATGCAACAGTGGTTTTAAAGGAGGACGCTGCCCTGTATGCTGTAAAAGATGTCACATGCTGTGCTGATGAGGCTTCTTCATGACTACATTAATTATGCTACAGAGATCATGCAAATTGGCAGTGATGCATGATCTGTATTCTTGGAATATGAAACAAACTGTAAGTGTATCACTATCTAGATCACTAGATCACTATCTAGTCTTGTGTAAACTCCATATAGCTAAAGCTGTAAATTCAACTTCTTCTTACAAATATGGTAGAACCATCACTTCTACCACAAAAGACTGCTTTGTAAGTAATCTCCCTGTTTTATCTTAATTACTCAGCATATCCAAAAGCGCAAAAAAACTTGATGATGTAACAGAAACTATGGATTCTCTCTTTTCTAGCACTTTAGATACGGTTGCTCCTTTACGCTTAAGGAAGATTGAGGAAAAGAGTCCAACACCGTGGTATAATGAGCAAACTCGCACCCTAAAGAGAGCAGCCCGGAAAATGGAGTGCAGCTGAAGAAAACAAAACGTCTCAGGTTACCTATGTAACCATAGTTCCATGAGAATAGGGAACTTCTATGCTGCATCCTCTAGAGGGCGCTATGGGAACGCCTTCAGTGTGACCGGTGTCTGAAGCTGATTACAAACACCCCATGCACTTGACATTGGCAGGTGGACGCCTATGACGCAAGCTAATGAGCGTGTGCGGCATAAAAGGGCGCTTGTGGAGCACATAGTCCTCTTTTTCAAAGGGGACACGACAGGAATGCCCAAAGCATGGCCAAGAGACGCAGCCTCTCATTCCCTATTCTCAGGAACTATGGTTACATACGTAACCTGAGACGTTCCCTCCGAAGGGAACTCCTACGCTGCGTCCTCTAGGGGTGCTATGGGAACGCTATGCCAACGCTGCCATGCTGAGGGAAAGAGTGTCCAAAAGCTGGATTCCTAAGTCACAGACTCGAGGAACACCATCCCTGCCCAGCAGAACTAGGGTCAAAAAAACCCTGTTCAGGCCAGCTCAAAGCTCGCCATCATAGACTAGCTCATGAGAGTATGGCTCTCGGAGTGGAAGTCTCAGAAAGCGACTCTCTAGATTAAGAGGAGACTTCTACACTCGACGCTATGAACAGCTAGTGAGGCTCAGGACAGAGCATGCACGTAGTACTGCCTAAGCGGAGCTCTGGAGAGTGGAGGCTTAGGCAGAATGAATCTCTAAAGCGAGAGAAAACCTAGCCACATTCGATCCAGGTAGGGGAACTCCCAGAGTGGAAGTCTCAGCATAGTGAGAGGAGACCTGGCTACACTCAACGCCAAAGGCAGTTAGTGAGGCTCAAGAAAGAGCCTGTGCATAGTGCTGCCTAAGCGGAGCTCTAGGGAGTGGAGGCTTCAGCAGAATGACTCTCTAACGAGAGGAAGCCTAGCAACACTCAACCCTAGTTGGGGGGCTCTAGGAGTGGAGGTCTCGGCATACCGACCCTCTAAAGCGAGAGGAGACCAGACTACACTCAGCGCAAAAGACAGCTAGCGAGGCTCATAATAGAGACTACATACTAATGGTGCTGCCTAAGCGGAGCTCTGGAGAGCAGAGGCTTCAGTAGAATGACTCTCTTAACGAGAGGAAGCCTAACACTCGATCCAGGTCTTTAAGAGTGGAGGTCTCAACATAACGACTCTCTAATTGAGAGGAGACCTGGCTACTCATCTTCACTCTTCACTCTTCTCTTCTGGCTCTCAACGGAGGCGGTCGCATTTCTCACTCCCCGTCCTTCCTTATTTTCCCTGCTTGCTCTCCAGTATTGTCTGATCTATTGAGAGACTCTCACTGCACTGCTCTTCAAACTGAGAAATTATGGATTTGATCAACTGGTCCCTCAACGCTATAGACACCATCTTTTTCGTCAAGAAAACTGGGTTCCGGGGAACCTGCCTGTCCGGACGGAACGTTCGCAGCTGGGTATACGATGGACGCGGTGGGACAGGTGGCGAATCGTATGTCTTGCGGCTCTTTCCGTGGAGGACATTGAAGACATCTACCTATTCGGAACCATGATAACAGGTCTTCTGCTGATTAGATTAGGCTTTGCCCTGGTTTATCGAATAATTCAGAAAACGGGTACACAGCTGTCCAAAGCCTCACAAGGCTTGCCCGTCATGACTGAAGCCGTGGAAGGGCGGTCAGCATTGAGTCTGGTATTAACCGCAATATGGATTCTATCATGGAGAAGCTCTCGGCTCTGCAAAAGAAAATTGATGATATTCGGGATCAGAATGGACAGAGAGAGTAGCTGCGGAATGGGATGCAGCTACTCGCCTAAACAAATTACAATCTTATCTTTTCTGCTGGCCCCCGTACCAGCACTGCCCCGGCAAGGTCGTTGTTGGAAATTTATTCCTGGGAAAGAACACTGCAGTGAGACGCTCTTGCTTCCTCCCCCATTCTACAGACATTGATATGAACTACTACACACACACACAAATATGCACTCACTTCCCCTCCCCCCATCCCTCGCCTCCGTTCGCTTTGAACCCGCCAGCCTGAAGGGGGTTCTGTGACTGGCGCCTGAAACAAAATGGCTGCTGGACCGGATGGCTGCTTGCCGGAGCTGGATTTGTTTTCCCCTGTTGCAAGAGTCGTGTGTTTATGGTGTATGTGCTTTTTGTGCTGAGGTGTTTTTTCTGTTCTCACACTGTACTCCTAAGGAGCATAGTGTGGGGGTTATTTTTTTCTCTCCTCACTTTCCTCATGTAAAATGCTGTATTTTTCTTCAATTCCCTGTCATCCTGTTCTGTCTACCCCCTGTCATATGTATGTTGTGTATGTATGGACAGGTTGATGGCTAATTTCGCTGGTACTTGTGACTAGTGACAATAAAGGGCTACTACTACTACTACACTCAACGCCACAGGCAGTTAGTGATGCTCAAAACGAGCCTCCTATTACTGCCAGAACGGAACTCAGGAGAGTGGAGGCCTCAGCAGGACAACTCTCTAACGAGAGGAAGCCTAACAGCACTCCCTTAGTTGGGGGCTCTCAAGAGTGGAGGTCTCAGCATACCGACTCTCTAAAGCGAGAGGAGACTGGACTACACTCAGCGCTAAAGACGTGGCGGGAAAGTACCCTATCCTACAGAAAAGCATTAAAAACTGCTATATCTGATTACTTTTCGTCTCTTTTAGAAGAAAACAAACATAATCCCAGGTATTTATTCAATACAGTGGCAAAATTAACAAAAAATAAAACATCAACCGGTGTTGACATTTCCCAACAGCACAGCAGTAATGACTTTATGAACTATTTTACTTCCAAAATCAATACCATTAGAGATCAAACTGTAACCATGCAGCTGCCAGCTGCAGCATCACATCAAATTGTGCTATAGATCCCATGAGGAACAATTCCACTCATTCTCTACTATAGGAGAGGAAGAATTGTATAAACTTGTTAAATCAGCTAAACCAACAACATGTATGTTAGACCATATTCCATCTAAACTACTAAAAGAGGTGCTTTCAGAAGTCATAGATCCTCTTTTGGCTATTATTAATTCATCATTGTCATTAGGTTATGTCCCATAAAACCTTTAAATTGGCTTTTATTAAGCCTCTCATTAAAAAACACAACTTGACCCCAAAGATCTAGTTTATTACAGACCGATCTTGAAGCTCCCTTTTCTGTTAAAGATACTGGACAAGGTAACATCCTCACAATTATATTCCTTCTTAGAGAAAAATTATATGTGTGAGGATTTCCAGTCAGGATTTAGACCAACTCATAGTACTGAGACTGCTCTCATTAGAGTGACAAATGACCTGCTCTTATCATCTGATCCTGGTTGTATCTCTCTATTAGGGCTCCTGGATCTTAGCACTGCGTTCGACAATATCGATCACAACATTCTTTTGAATAGACTTGAAAACTTTGTTGGCATTAGTGGAAGTGCATTAGCATGGTTCAAATCGTACTTATCAGACCGCCATCAATTCGTAGCAGTAAATGAAGAGGTACCTCAAGGCTCAGTACTAGGGCCGTTACTTTTCACGATTTACATGTTACCCTTGGGAAATATCATCAGGAAACTTGGGGTTAGCTTTCACTGTTATGCTGATGATACTCAGCTCTATATTTATTCACGGCCCGGTGAAACACACCAAATTGAGAAACGCATGGAATGCATAGTCGATATAAAAAACTGGATGACAAATAATTTCTTACTACTAAATTCTGAAAAAACAGAGGTGTTAATTATCGGACCTAAAAACCACACAATTAATAACCTAGAACACTGTCTAACACTTGATGGCTGCTCTCTTGATCTTCATCATCAGCCAGGAACCTAGGTTGCTATTTGATAGCAATCTCTCCTTTGACAGCCACGTTTCTAGCATTTGTAAAACTGATTTTTTTAATCTTAAAAATATATCTAAACTGAGACCTATGCTCTCAATGTCAATGCAGAAATGTTAATGCATGCATTATGACCTCAAGGTTAGATTATTGTAATGCTTTATTAGGTGTTGTTCTGCACGTTTAATAAACAAACTACAGATGGTCCAAAATGCAGTAGCTAGAGTTCTTACTAGAACCAGGAAGTATGACCACATTAGTCCGGTTATGTCAACACTGCACTGGCTCCCTGTTAAACATCGTTTAGATTTTAAATCTTGTTAATTACTTATAAAGCCCTGAATGGATTAGCTCCTCAGTATTTGAGCAAACTCTTATCGCTGTCAGACTTTTGTTTCCCAGGGTCTTGTATTCTCCCTTCCTCTTGTGCCCAAATATGGTCCTTCCTGTTTCCTGTTCATTATGAGTTCAGTTAGTCCCAGCCTTGTGTCCTGATTATGTTCCAGTGTGTCGAGTTAGCTCTGTCTATTTATAGTCTGTTCTGCCCTTGTTTGCTGTCAGTTGTTAAACGTAATTTGTGTGCGTCAGATCTCCATATCGATCATTTCTATCCATGTTACTTTGCTTTCTGTCATTAAAGACATTATTATTTAAAGTATATCCTCGTCTCCTTCGTTCCATATCCCTGACGGAACGTGACAATCGCATTATAGTCCTCCACGTCTGCTATGATCTCAAAACTCAATAATACCATTTGATAATACCTAGAATATCAAAATCAACTGCCGGCAGCAGATCCTTTTTCTATTTAGCGCCCAAACTCTGGAACAATCTACCTAACACTGTTCAGGAGGCAGACACACTCTGTCAGTTTAAATCTAGATTAAAGACCCATCTCTTTAACCTGGCGTACACTTAACACACTAATAAGCTTCTAATATTCAAATCTGTTAAAGGATTGTTAGGCTGCATTAATTATGCCAACCGGAACAGGGAACACTTCCCATAAAACACGAGAATGATAAGAATAAGAATGACATCTACGCTAATATTAGTCTTTTGCTTTCTTATTCCGAGGTCACCGAAGCCACCCGATCCGGTCCTTATCCAGCCCAGATGATCACTCCAGTCACCAGATCCAGTCTGTATCCAGATCAGATGGTGGATCATCCTAGAGATGACCTCTACAGCTCTGAATGTCAGTGGAGACCAGGTGATGACACCTAAATGAGCCCCAGAGACACATCTCCAGTGAGGACTTCGTCACCAAGACAGCCATCGGGAAAAGACCACTATAACCAGTGGAGCCCTTACACTGACTTTGCTGCAGTTGGAACAAACTACTGGTTCGTCTGGCCAGAGGGAACTGGCCCCCGACGAGCCTGGTTTCTCCCAAGGTTTTTTCTCCGTTCTTCATCGATGGAGTTTTGGTTCCTTGCCGTTGTCGCCTCTGGATTGCTTAGTTGGGGACACTTAATTTCCAGCGATATCACAGACTTGATTGCACAGATACTATTTAAACTAAAGTGAGCTGGACAATGACATCCCTGAATTCAATAATAAAATGCCTTTAACTCTTTAATAAATAAACTCAATAATAAAATGCCTTTAATGCCTTTAATTTTCCTGTTTTGGTATTGTGCAGTTGCTTTGACACAATTTGTATTCTTAAAAGCGCTATATAAATAAAGGTGACTTAACTTTACTTGACTTGTATAATTTGTAAAAAAACAAATGTTAAATGCTTGTTCTGTGTTGTTTGGTAGAAATTTAGTTTACACTCAGTCATTCATACACATGCACACATTCTTTCACACACATATGTTTCTATTAAATGTTATAATAGCAGTGTTAATGTTGTGGTTTATTTGTGTACTCTCATGCCAGAAATATTATGTAAAGAACTTAAATATTAACTAATTGTACAATTATTGTATAATAGTGTTTTTGGATATTGTTATACAATATATACAATTTACCCAAAAAGTCAATTTTGGTCTAAAAAAGTTATTCAACAAATGTGCAATGCTTCATTTATACACTATGCAGCTGTTAATGCCACACTTTTCTGCATTACTTCTTAACGTGCATGTTACTTTTTGACTGTTTTCTCTTGTTGTTTTTAATAAATATTTACCATTTGATAGTCATTCTTTGTGTGTAAAAGTGATTTTAAAATGAACAATATTTGTAGGTTTAATGTCTAGCTCGATTTGGTTTCATTTTAGCCTAGCAATGTAGTAATTTTAAACCATAAAAAAGCAACCCAGCCTTCTGGGTTAAACGTAATAACCCAAATTGTTGGTTTAAAATAACCCAGAACTGTGTTCATCCCTTTTTGACCCAGCGCTGGGTAGCCAAAATAACCCAAATTTGGTTGGTTTCAACCCAGCAGTTTTTAGAGTGTACGCTCATTGTCTGGTCACAAGGTTACAAGCTCTTTGTCTGTCTCGTCACTCGCCTGTTGGATCGGGACATTCTAAAAGGCTTAATGTGGCTTAATGTACCTAAACAACGACCGGGGGAAAACAAATGTATGTCAAACCTTACTTGTAATAAAACTAACTACTGTCAAAAGAACAAGCCCTTATTCCGGTGATAAAGTGAATAATTTCACATTACGTGTTTTCTCCCCCATAGAAGTCCATTATAAGGAAACAGCTTAACGTGGTTTAATGTACCTAAACAATGGCCGGGGAAAAACAAACTTCTGTCAAATTTTACATATAATAAACACTTTCTGCTGTCAACAGAACAAGCTCGTATTCATCGTATAAAGTGAATAATATCACATTAGGCTGTTTCAATAGACTTCTATGGTGGAGAACGCTAACATGAAATTATTAATTTTATATGCGAAATAAGAGCTTCTTCTTTTGACAGCAGAAAGCATTTTTTATATGTAAAGTTTGACAAAATCTTTCTCGGTTTTTGTTAAGGTACGTCAAGCCACGTTAAGCTGTTTCCTTATAATGGACTTGTATGGGGGAGAAAAAGCTTAACGTGATATTATTCACTTTATCTGTGCAATAAGGGCTCATTCTTTTGACAGTAGTTAGTGTTTATTACAATTAAGGGTTGACAGAAATTTGGGTTTTCCTGGTCGACGTTTAGGTACGTTAAGCCAGGTTAAGCGTTTTTCACGTTAAGCATTTTAGAATGTCCCGCTGGATCCCTGTGATGCTGCAAGATGTCTTCCATCCGTTGATCCTCCAATAAGGGGACGATAAGGACTGTTTATTTCCTCAGTTTATTGAACTTCGTTTAACTTTGAGTTTTGCACTTACCTTTTGACGTTGCTGAACTTTTTGAACTGTATTTAATTATTAACTATAAAAGTAATTGTATTATTATTATTGGTTTCATGCTGAATAACTGCTATTAACTATTAGTTATTAAACTCATTAATTTAGACTCTCATATTTCGTTTGAGTTAAGTTTAATTTAATAATAATATAATTGTGATAAAAAAAAATTATTTTGCACTGAAGAATCACAAATGACTATCGATTATCAAACTGATCCATTGAGACCATCACATTTCTTTGCTGAAATAAATAATTATAATAATCAAATTCTTGTTATTTTATATTATGTTCTACTTTATTTTATTTCATAAGTATGTATCCCAACCAGAGCCATGATATGAAGCTAAGAAGTGTAGTGTGCATATTAGTCAGTGACAGGAATAGTGGATGTGACATAAAAAACAACAACATTTAAATTAATGAATGGTCACATTAAGTGTGTAAATAAGGACTTAATGCCCTGATTTGTGCAGCAATCATCCTTGACATTAATCCATAAACTCATGGGCAGCGTCTCTCCTTCAGTTCTGATAAATGTTTAGTCTAAATTGTCATAATGGCCTCTTTAAAAGACTGTAATCCTCTGATGGGATTTGAGCGAGTCTGATGTACAACATTGGCTAGTTGGGATCAGATTTTCGTATCCATTTAATGTTTGTGTCTCTGAAGCAGTGGAAGAGGAAGCATCCTTGATTAGAAAGGTGCTACACTGTAAAATCTCTATTAAAGCTTAAACGTTCTCATCTTATTTCCAAACATGAATCTGAGTCATGCTCATACTGTACCATCTGCCCCCAGCACTGTAATCAAGAGCCTTGAATTTAGATGAGCCTTAAAAAGTTTTTAAATTAGGCTCAGGTGTTTGTCAAGATGATATTTAATGAAGAAAGCCAGATGCTGATTAAATGGGAGGGAGCAAGATGCTTTACGCAATGGTGCTTAAATTTTTGTTCGATTATTAATTATTTATTTTCTAACAATGGCATTACTGCCGCCACCACTGCAATTAATTGGAATAATGGTGTGTGCTTAAATTAGGCTAATAATTTGTATTACTCAACATTCTCACTTAACCGCCTTCCCAGAATACAAAATAATGAAGAATGGGCCATTGGTAAATAAGCAAGATGCAAAACTAACTTCTTCCCCATTAGGGCTTCTGCACAGGTCCTCCAAAACAAAGCATGACAAAGACTGTGTATTCGTGAGACTCGGATGAACATTTTCTTTAATGGAGGCCTTCTCACCCCCCTTCCCTTATCAGTGTTGTGCAATATCCTCCACTGGACCTATGGGGTAGTGGAGCATATGTGCCGACTTGAGAAGATGAGTGCTCTTCTGAAATGGTGTCCTGGCACTCCTATCCCGGTCTCAGAGGGCCCTGTCCTGCCTTCCACGGCAGCTCACCGGTCCAGTGCTCCTGTCTTGGCCAAACTGCAGCTACCCCTGAGACTGTCAAGCCTGCTGCAGCCTTCCTGGTCGCAGTCCAGATCTCTGCAGCTCCCTGAGAATTAGCCGGGTATGCTACAGCTTTCCCAGAGGCGGTCAACTCCACATCTTCATCTCATTTTTGGAAGAGAAGGAGAAGAAGAGCTCCTATCCCACGAGAACAATGGGTGTCCCCATTGTCCCGAGCTCAGAGGTCTCACCCTCACTGCCATGGCCATGGAGGCCATCCCAGTCAGTCCTACCATGGCAAAAGAGGTTGTCCTCTCTCTTTATGTCTCCACTCACCTCTGTGTCTGGGCCACTGACACCTCCTTACAGGCCACTCCAGCCCCAGAGCAACCAGAGGAGTTGACAGTGCTGGTCCTAGACGTCTGGGGGCCAGGGTCAGGAGGCCCCTGTCAGTGTTTTTATAAAAAAAAAAAAAAACTCTGTGTTGCATTCATAATCCTTTTTTTTGACTGTGAATGTCACGTCCATAACCTTGGAAATACTTTTTAAATTATGATGGTAGTTTTTGCACACAAAAAAAATCTAATTTTCAAAACTATTTTTGTGAATGTTCATTAGCTACTGGTATAATTGTGTGCTCCACATTTTCATTGTATGATTGTAATGTTCCATTTATAGTGCGATATAAGCGATATACTGGGCAGAACTGAGTTAAGTGTATTGGTTTGGCCATCTGCAACTGCCCAAATTTCTCATGTGGCCCCTAGTGAAAATTAATTACCCACCCCTGATCTAGACTCTACAATGATGACACCTATTGACTCATCCATCACGATGCACGTTACTGTAGAATAATATTATGTCATCAGAATGTGTTTTACCGCCCTGTCGCGTTGATTTCATGTCACATTTTTATTAGCTGGTCAGTAAACATGTGGGTTGTAGCAGCAAACACACTGTGCGATGATCATGCTGAATTTCTGAGACTGTCAGAAAATGATCGTAGGCTATCTTTATTCGCATGACCATGATCTTTGAACCTCTTTCACTGAATGACACAGTACCACCGATTAGGAGCCACGATCACATAAATCGCCATAATTGTTTCACAATACCAGTCATTTGTCTGGGACAGCCAAAAATCATGCAGTGTGTCTCGGGCTTAAGAATGTTCGACCCTACACCCACTTCACTGGCCATGTCACTTTCATGATGCTTTTCCGCCCTCGCTCTTATGTCTATGTTTTGAATGCTCAGGGCATGGTGTCTAGATCCTGACACTTTGGTCTAGTCTTGGCTCAGTTTCAGTGTCAGGGTCCTGACATCCATACTCTGCGCATTTTGGTCTGTCTTGTTTTCTGTTTGGTCACATGGCTGATGAGGGTGTTTGCCTGCCATGTGCTCTTCAATCCCATGTGTTGCTTTCTGTTGGAGCACATGGCATTTGGCGTTTGTTTGTCATGACCTCTTATGTCTTGTCTTAAAGGGGTCATCGGTCAAGGGGTCATACAAGTTGTTTGAACTGAAATGTGTGTTGTCAGTGTGTGTACACAACCACCCTATAATGATAAAGATCCACCCAGTGGTTTTTTTTTTATCTCGTTAAATCATTTCCCCTTTCTTAAATCGAGCCATACGGTGAGGGAGGTTAAAATAAAACACCAATAAATATGCAACATGAAATCATCGCGACATGGACTTCCTCTTCCGCTTCCGCTTCCCTCTCCGCCACTTCAACTTTTTTTATTTAGCTCCTTCCTCTTCCGCCACTTCAACTTTTTTTATTTAGCTCACATAAAAATACAAATGCTAAAGTGTGATTTATCATACTCTTTTTTGTTCACTACTAGTGCATGCTGATAAAGTTATTATTTATAGTAACGTGCTTCGTAGCATACGTGTCAATAGGAGTATATATATATATATATATATATATATATATATATACCACTGAACAAAATTATAAATGCAAAAAAAGTGCAGGATTTTTTGGGACTTTCAATTCATCAGAAATACTGAAATAAAAGTATGACAATTTCCAAAAACTAAATTATTAAATATTAAGCAGCAAAAACTGTTTTCAGCATTAATAAGAATAAATGTTTCTTGAATACCAAATATTAGAAAGATTTCTAAAGGATCATGAAGACTCAAATAGAAAATGTTTTAAATTGTGATATTTAAAAAAATTAACAAAAACATTTTGTTACTGTATTTTTGTTCAAATAAATGCAGCCTTGGTGAGCATATGAGCCCAATAAAAAAATAATAATATATATATATATATATATATATATATATAAATAAAAGAACGGACATACGAACAAACAAACAAATACATTCTGAACAGTAGTTTTGGTTAAAGTCATTGAACATTTTAATTATAGAAGTATATAAATATACCATATAAGTAATTTGAAGTATATCAAATATATAATTATTTTATATTATAGCAACAAAAATAATAAAACATTCATAAAATAAACTACTGTTTGGGTTAAAAATGTTGTAATTTAATTACTTTCTCGCAATTTTGAGTTTATATCACAATTCTGACTTTCTGATATGTAACATATGTGTGGTTGTGTGTGTGTGTGTGTGTGTGTGTGTGTGTGTGTGTGTGTGTGTGTGTGTGTGTGTGTGGTGTGTGTGTGTGGTGTGTGTGTGAGTGTGTGTGTGTGTTGTGGTGTGTGTGTGTGTGTGTGGGCGTGTTTATGTGGTTTATGAGGACACAAATTTGTATAATGAAATGGGTATGACATAGGTATTACAAGGAGAAGGTGATTTATGAGAGCATTTCAGTGTCCCCATAAATTTAAAACGCTTATAAATCATACAGAGTGAGTTTTTTTGAGGGAAACTAGAAATGCCCCGTCCTGTGAGGGCTAAGTTTAGGTGTAGGGTAGGTGTAGGGCAATAGCACATACGGTTTGTACAGTATAAAAACCATTACGCCTATGGAAAGTCCCCGTAAACCATAAAAACCAACATGTGTGTTGTGTTTGTGTGTGTGTGTGTGTGTGGTGCTGGTGTGTGGTGTGTGTGTGTGTGTGTGTGTGATGTTGTGTGTGTGTGTGGGTGTGTGTTGATAAATGAACAAAAAAAAGGGCTACATTTTGTTGTTAGCTAAACATGTTATGCTTCTAATGGATTGTGATTCATTTTCATGGAGGAGCTGATTCTGAACGAGGCCTTTCTCGCTGTAAGTGTCAAGGTCCATAAGAAAATTCAGCGTTGTGACACTTTATGTGTTTTGCCAAAGACTTTCTAATTCTGTGCAGATGGAGAAAGGAAGCTGGCTCTGTGCTGTTGCTTGGAAACGTGTTTCCCTGATTCATACGAGATGAGCTTCAATGCTTTATGTCCTCACAGCAGAATTCTTCACGTTCAGATTAAGAGCTTAAGACCCTACTTCCCCAATATGATTTAAGAGAAAACATCTGCACAATCGCTCTGGGAATCATATGCACTCTTTTGACGTGTGCTTATGGGAATCGTGAAACAAGGGGTGTGTCCTATTTAAATAAGTCCAACACACATACTCAAATTATTTCAAGTTGAATGAAAAGCAAAAAAGACAATAATATATTACAGCAACAACAGTATGCATTCAGAAAATTTTATATTGATGTTCATTGCCAATTAGTTTGTTAGTGTCACTCAAGCGGTAATCTTGCAATAACCTTTACATTCTTTACAGTCTTTTCGGCTGGCATCCAGGAATTTCCTCAATTAAGGGGACTCAGTCTATCTGTATGATTGCATAGGCAATGTTAAATATCGTATTCATGTTCTACTTTATATTTAGTAAGAAAGTAAATGCCAAGCTGTCATTTAACAGATGTTCACAGCAATGTGTAATATAACTATGTACTTGATCCACACATACAAAGTTTGCTGCTGAATGTTCTACATAAGAACAAGTTGAGTATGATATGCCTCTCAAACCATCTCTTCAATATTGGATTGCTGTCTATTTCAAATTAATATTGGAATCTGATAATTGTTCATAAATAGTAAGCATGCAATTTATATGTATCCATTCATTTGTTTAAAAGTATTTAGCCTTTTTATTTAAATAGATGCATTTATTTAATTTATTATTGGTACTAAAAAAGTATTTAATTTTTTTAAGTAACACTTTACTTAAAGGGGTGTGCATAAGACTGACATGACACCTTCATAATCATGACATGACACATGTCATGAATATGAAGGTTTTATGCATGTTTATGACAACTTTCATTAAGTGCCATTCGCTCAGTTATGTAATTTGTAATGCAAAGATGACATTATTTGACCTAACCCTTCCCCTACCCTTACCCCTAACCCTAACCCATAACAAAGACATCTCAAACAATGTCATCTTTGCATTAAAAATTCATAACTGAGCAAATGACACTTAATGACAGTTGTCATAAACATGCATAACAAAACCTTCATATTCATGTCATGTCATGATTATGAAGGTGTCATGTCAGTCTTATGCACACCTCTTGAAGTAAAGTGTAACCAATATTTTTAATTTCAATTATTTACTTGAATTCATTTAATTTACATTTATTTATTTAAAGTATTTAGCCATTTTTTTATGCAGCATATATATGTGTGTATAATCCTTGTAAATATTTTTAATGTGACAAGTTCAAGAAAAATATTTATTGTGGTCAACCACACACACACGCAACGCAGCACGCACGCAGCACGCACGCACGCACGCACGACACACACACACACACACAAAGTAATAGGACAAGCAAATGGTCTCCTATCAAACCTGAAAGCCTCTGCCCAGAGAGCTCCTGCTGGCCTCTGAAAAGATGCTGCTGTCGCCATGTTGTTTTGACCCAAAGAACAAATTAAAAGTCAGGACAATGGTGGGCATTTCTTCTTGTCTTTTATTCTTTACTGCTTGCATGACTGAATCACGAACTCCGTTAACACAGGTGTCTCTTTTCTTTTTAACAATAAGCTGGCCAAGCAAAATCTAACCCAGGGTGGCCAACAGTGCTTATTCTTGAGTTTAGTCTATTCAACACAATACACTAGAGCCAGAGCCTCAGAGAGCACATGTTTAATCCACAAATGGGAAGTAAAACATAATTTTAGAGAGTTGCTGTTTCTTCAGTACGACTTATGGTTTTCTCTGTCTCTTTGGTGAGAAAGGATCTTAAAAAAAAACACGAATGTAAATGTAACGGCTGCTCATTACAAAACAGCTCAGTGTTCACCAAATCCATCATGAGACGTGCAGGTTTGTGTATCTCGCTCTCAGATGAAATACCTCTTTCTGAATGTGGGCTGGCATATAAACATCCCTCATATGAAATGAGACGTTTCTTTTCTTCTTAGTTGGAAAATGATGCCGGTTTTATTGCTGTGCTGATGGTTTCTGCAAATGCATTCCTGTTGCTCAAGGTTGTACATTTTCTAAAGCATCTCCTTCAGCTTGACGTCTTATTTTATAGTGAGAGAGAGTCTTGCCTTGTGTGAATATCTTTGTGCAAGTACTACAGCCAAGACCACACGAGATATGATGTGACGATACAAGATTACTATAATAGCAGCATGTATTGTATTCGGACACAAGTGTCATTATTGGGGGGGAAACAGAATGCCTTTTTGAGGGAAAGTACATGATTGAGGTTGCGGTGAGTGTCTGCATGTGTGATTGAGAGAAAGAAATGGGGAGGAAAAGAAACAAACCAGCAATCAGAACAGCTGATGTAAGAAGGTCAGTGGTGCCACTGAAGTTATTGTCATCATTTACTGGTCTGAGAGGATTTAATATAAACAACTCAAATTATGGACAGCAAACTGAAAGAAACCCCAACCTGAACGGAGAGAATTGTTGACATGAACTCATCTGAGCATGTAATGAAGATTTCAGTACGTAGTTTTAAAGATTTAACATAATCAAAAATGACTGCAGTATTTGAGATGCCAGGTATCACAGATTATGGTTTTAACAGGAGATTTTTATGTTTATATTTTTTACTAATTTTGTAGCTATTTCATTAGTAACTGTACGTAGTTTTGAAGTGTTTTGAAAAGACAATCAAACAAACAGTAATAATATACTGACAACATCTAAAGCTCGAGAATTTTAAGTATGAGCAACTTTGAGAGAAAAAAAACTTGTTTTAATTATTTTTTAAAAGTCTATAAAATAATATATTGTAAATATACAACAATTTCCTAAATATACAATAATATATTCTAAAATACACAGCTTGTTTACCTGTATGCATTGGTTGACCTAAATTGGTATTATCTAATTGTTTACTTAATTTAACTGCTGACAGACAGCAGACAGATATTATAAAGATATCTGACATTATCAAGATTAATTTGTTCTGACACAGTTTAACACTGAGTTATTGTCATATTGTATTACCATTCTCTAAACTATAGTGAATAAACCGTGGTAATGATAGAAATGTCGAAGGTGTCTGAATACGTATTATTGCTTTAAAAATTACTTTCACAAAAAGCTCTCTGAAGATTAAGAAAGTGCCTTATATGTGCCTTATAAGTGAAAATACATCCCCCTTAGTTTCCAACAATTATTCCAGAGAGATCTGTAAATCACAGAACTTTCTGAAATCGCTGACATTTCCTGATAATTAGCAAACACTGTGTTTTTAGAGTAAAGAAAATAGGAAGAAAAAATGGGAAATAATGAGGCAAACATTCTTTATCATAATGTGCATAAACTGTGCTGTCATCTGAGAATAATTGCTGATAATGGCAGGGCTCCCTACCCACTGTATAATTGGGTCACCTTAGAGCAGAAAGACTCTTTTGATCTCGTGTCTAGCTTCAAATGAGTCTCTAAGAGCTGGAAGAAATAGCACAACACACGTTGAATATTATCACCAAACTTTTATGAAAAAAGACAGCTTTGTTTCTGGGCTATGTAGACAGGGTCATGAAATATTAAAAGTTACTGTTTAAGGGTGCTAGAAAATGTGTTAATATTTGCAAAAACACAGCAATTTTTGTTGTTTGTTTAACTGGATAATATTTTGCTAGTAATATTTTAAGATGAAAGTCTGATTAAAGTTGTCAAATGTATGTGTAAATGCATTCTACATAAGGGTCAATGTTGTATTGCAACCTATTGACATTCATTCTTTCAGAATATTTTTTTTATTTTTGGGTTCCTCAGAAGAAACAAAGTCTTTCAGGTTTGGAATGACATGAGGGTGAGTAAATGATGACTTCATTTTTATGTATGGGTGACTATACCTTTAAGCATCAAGGCAGCTTTTAAAAACTCATCTTTATAGATTAACCTTGCGGTTGGAGACAAGAAGGTGACCAGAACTCCGGAATCCGTTTGTGGCAAAATTTATTGTGTAGAAGGTGGTACAGTCCCAATGTAGGAGAGGAGACTTATCCTCGGTGTGTAACTTCGGGGAAGAAGGTGGGACGAGCGTTGGTGGAGAGCCTGATGCGCCGCCTGAAAAAACCATTCGTCCAGCCTGCTGCGAGATTGTTCCTCAGGCAGAGACCATTCGAGCCCGAGCTTTTTTGACGTAGCCTTTGTCATAATGCGGATGAGCTCTTCATCCGTTCTTAGTCTGGCGTTACATGAAATAGATGATGGCAAGAGAAGCATGGTCAGTCACAGAGCCCGATAAGCCATCTGAAGCCACCAGAGAAAGGTTGTCATCCAGATCATCGTCACTCACACCGAAACGAGATCATGTCGCTCCCCCCGCACCCTGGAGGGACGCTGATCGTGCTGGGTGAAGAGGACAGGGAATGCTTTCTCTGTGGTTATGGCAGGCACGTGGGCATTGAGCCGGCGTGAGCTCGCTTGTCAACCGGCTGCTCAAATACTCTGCCACCTGCTTATTTTCCTATATAGGGGGTAGGGGGGGGGGGGGGGGGGGGGAGCGAGTCGCTCACTTAACAGAAAGCTATCCGAGAGCGTAGAGAGGCAAGATTGAAACTCTTGCAATGGAGCAGTCAGTCCTGCTGTTCTTTTGTGAGGCTCTTTGGATCGATGCCGGATGCTGCAGGGGATGACCGAGTCTGCAAGCTGGTCGCTGCGAGGTCCTAATCCAGCTGCTTGAGTTCATCGCTGAAGAGAAGAAATCTGAGATGCGGTGGCAGACTGCGGATTATATAGCCAGACGCCCCCTCCCATTTTGGCGGCTGCATAGCCATTGGCTTGCTCGCCACCCGCTGTGCATTGGTTCGTTTTTTTTCACCCTACATGAACCATTCACGCGTATTATAACTGCGTGATTGAAATAGGCTTCAGTTGAAGAGGATAAAATAATTTTTTCCCATACTAACGTCGATATCTCGACGAAGTACGAGTGAAATATCGAAAGGGAAATGCTGCTAACTCTGCTGGTGGAGAAAGACTGAAGTTGCGTCAGAAGGCGAAACCTCGTGCTCGCAGGGCGAAACCGGTGACAGTATTCTACTGAATGAAAGCTAAGGTTAATCCAAAATGTTCGCTAGTTGCTATGTGCTTTGTCTTTCAAAAGAGTCTGTAAACACTGCAACACTGTTTCATGCGCCTGTGTGTGTGTGTGCCACGCACGTCGCACAGAAGTCTGAGTCATACGAGTGTGCTTGAAATAGCAAGTAGAGGCGTGTCCGGATTTAATTCCCTTCCGGTCCGAATCCGGACAATTGTATATAATATACAATAATAATTGTACAATTATTGTATAATAGTGTTAGATAATAGATATTTTTAAACAATATATACAATTTACCCAAAAAGTCAATTTTGGTCTTAAAAGTTATTAAACAAATGTTCAATGCTTCATTTATACGCTCTGTAGCTGTTAATGCCATACTTTTCTGCATTACTTCTTAACATGCATGTTACTTTTTGACTGTTTTCTCTTGTTGTTTTTAATAAATATTTACCTTTTGATAGTAATTATTTGTGTGTAAAAGTGATTTTAAAATGAACAATATTTGTAGGTTTAATGTCTAGCTTGATTTGGTTTCATTTTAGCCTAGCAATGTAGTAATTTTAAACCATAAAAAAGCAACCCAGCCTTCTGGGTTAAACATAATAACCCTAATTGTTGGGTTAAAATAACCCAGAACTGTGTTCGTCCCTTTTTGACCTAGCGCTGGGTAGCCAAAATAACCCAAACTGGGATGTTTTCAACCCAGCAGTTTTTAGAGTGTACGTCATTGTCTGATCACAAGGTTACAAGCTCTTTGTCTGTCCCGTCACTTGCCTGTTGGAATACAGGTATAAATGTAGGAGAGGAGAGACCCCCCCCCCCCCCCCCCATGATTGTAAAGTGCTTTGGGTGAGCAGCAATACACAATAAAGCGCTATGTAAATGCATCATTCATTCAAATGCATCATTCATTCATTCAATCACAGTGCAGAAGAAAATAGTGCTAAACATAAAAATAAATCAAAGAAAAAAAACTGTACAATATTTACAGCAAACGCATTCGTTCTAACAGTCTATTGTAATTTGTGGCACTGAACAGACTGTTGCTGCTAGCACACACTGTCTCTTGCTATGGTGCTCCGATCACGCTCATGGTACTTTCACCAGACCTTCCCTATCTACTGATAGTTACGGTCGCCATCTTAACATCTTGGCCCCGCCTACAGAACATACATTTTTACACAGGACCTACATAACCTCAATACAAATACAGTTATTCTATAAACAAGACAAAACACAAATGGACAACCAGATATACATTTGTTCACAGATGTAACACTGATTCACCCAGTAATGTCAGCAGAAACGCGCCAATGTTTGTTCAAGTGGTGAGAATGATATGTATAAATGAACCAAAGTTTGAACAGCACAGGTTTGAACAAATTATACTTCTGACTGGTAAGTATATCTGTTGTATTTGCATCAATAAATGTATTAAACTGTATTACTGTGTTTTGTGGTTATTTGTAAACTCAAGAATGACCAATTTGTGAAATGTTAGCAGTTAGAATATATGACAAAACATGTACAGACTTCTACACTAGACATAATACACACGATAACCCACACACAACCCCTTGTATGCCCTTCCAGGTTCATAAAAAGTCCATGCAAATGTATGTTATGTGTATGTGCGTGTGTGAAATGAGGGAATATGCCCCATAGTCTGTGTATGGCCATGGAGCATCTCTGTGACACTCATCAAAACCATTTTTACCTGTGGAAATTAAGCAATAACTTAAGGTTAAAGCACCGTGTTTTTAACTCTCTCTCTCTCTCTCTCTCTCTCTCTCTCTCTCTCTCTCTCTCTCTCTCTCTCTCTCTCTCTCTCTCTCTCTCTCTCTCTCGCTGAGTGTTAGGCAGGCATTGGCAACACAGCAAAAACCGACTAAGCCAAGCGTTAAATTGTGTCTTTGAGGAAATGAATAAATAAAATTGAGGAATATATGTTTGACGCTGCACATCTGTTATGTGTGAGTGTTATATAGACTGTTCTGCTTCAAGCAGGTCAGTGGCTGACCAGCAAATATCATGGACTCATGCCTTCGCTATTCTCTTTTATTGATGACCTCGCATTAAAGGTGAACTGTGTGATTTCTGCACCTCTAGGGACACTTAATGGAGTTACCGAATGGAACAGCCCTTCCACTTGCCTAAAATCTATAAAACCCATGATTACAAAGTTAAAATATTTGTGGAACAGGAAAACTTTGGCTCTGTGAGGTATTATAATTTATTCATTCCTCTATTTATTTAATTTCTATTCCGTACACACTTACAGTACACTTACAGTACCAGAATCCATTTTCCCTATCAGCAGTACAGAACAGTTTATTTTAATCACATCACACACACACACGAACATATACACACACACACACACACACACACACACACACACACACACACACACACACACACACACACACACACACACACACACACACACACACACACACACACACACACACACACACACACACACACACACACACACACACACACACACACACACACACACACACATTTTAACAATTTATTTAAGTCCACTTAAAATAAATACTCTACAGGGACATAAATATTACAGATGCAATTAAATACACGTACAAAAAATCATGGACCAGTGGCATACAATAGATCTTCACAATATCAAGCATATCACTCAGTTGTTATGGGTATAAATAACAAGGTCTCCTCCATATATGACGGCTGCCTATGATAGCAGACAGAGAACAGTACTTTGCCAAATGTTAAGCCCTCTTTTTGGGCATCCCAAGTTGTTGAAGGCCTCTTACAACCAGCCTGTTTGTGTGTCCTAAACTGCCAAATATGAAAACAAGTAATAACCGATAACCTATCTCTGAAATAATATTTAGGAGTGGTTGGTATTTAATGACTTTGGTCATAAAAGCTTCTTCCATACTAGAATCAAAGGTGCATGCTATCTCCAAAACAAACACCTCTCTACACTTTTTATGTTAATGAGTACAATTACGTCATAGTCTTGTAACTAACCAACAATACAATGGCGTATTACACAGTAGTGTTTTAAACTGAAATTCCATATGCAGCACTTCCAAGGTTATTTTAATAATTAAAGGTGCCCCCTTTCATGGTATAAAAGAGTTTCTGGAGGTCTGGTCGACTGGTCGTCATGGTGTGGCTAGCTATATTGAGAAGCCTGTGTTATTATGCTTGTAAATGGAGCTCATTCTGTTTAAAGCAATAATTTCCATTCATTCCCATCATCCCCCTGTGCCGAAGGGCTCAGCCTTACCACATGCTGATGGAATCAATTAAAAACACCATTCATCAAGGTGCTGCTCTGTTTGAAGTTCTTGGCTCCTGTATTTCTACCTTCCTCATACTGGTATGGATCAGTTCTTTATTTACCTCAAGCATGACCAAAGATCCCTTTGTGCTTCTCTGCGGCCCTCACACGAATAAGCAGTGTTTTTTTTATTATTATTTGATGTGCTTTAAATCTGCAATCAAGTCTTTTCATCACCATGCACAGCCAGTGGTCTCACAATGGTGTCATGAAAAAAATCTATAGAATTCACATACAGTAATTTGTATTTTACCTATAAGCGGATTATCGTCTGTGGCCAAGTTTTGCTGATATTTAGGATTAAGGTCAACGTGTTGGATGGGAAATTGCAAACACAACGTTCTTACCACTAAGGAACAAGCTGAAAAGAGTGTCTTCACTTCTCCTAAAATGTAAATTCTGTCATCATCACATTATTTTAAACTTATATTAGTTTATTTTTTGTGGAACACAAAAGGAGAAATGTTTTATTTAGTTCAATTGCAATTAATGAGGGCTGGAGCGTTCGAGATGTTAAACGTGTTGGATTTGTGTTTGTCCTGTTCTAAATGGAAAATGTTCACTCTGGACTTTTTAGATCTGTGTTCTCTTGAAGTACAAACCACTGTTCCTGATCATATGTAACAGAGACATTTCATCCCGATGCTTTTGATGGCTGCTAGACAGGAAGCAGGAAGACTCCTTCTTATCTCTAATACCAGGCGGAGAGAGATTGTTTTGCCATCATTTCCTTTTGGTCTCGAGACTGAATGATTTGAAGTGATGTGCAGTTTTTGTTTGTTCAGACAGTATTGTTTACATGATTTTGGGATGTCTGTATTATACTATATAAGCCCTGAAGGGGGACAAAAATGTCTGTCAGTCTATGCAACACAAAACTAGATTATTTATATCTTAGGTTGTTCAGTTGTTTTGATTAATATGTAGGAAGTAGATTAATGAAACCTTTTGAAAAACACGTATGTAAATACAAGTGTATTTTACGAATGCTTGTCAGTACATGCAACCAAAAACTACGCTAGCTTTAACTATATTTCAAACACAAAGTATGTATATACATACAATTTATACAATGTATATATGAAGACAACTAAGTAGGTCAAAAATAAACTTTTAAATTCAACTAATTGTTTTAATATATATTTTAACAATGCATTTCATTACATTGGAAATAACATTTAATTAAGTGCCAAAATATTACATTTAATTCATACTTACAGTAAGTATTCTTTTAAAGTGTATTATTTTTGTAACAAATACACTTTTGTCACTTGTAATTTTGACAAAGGTAATTTCACTTTTATCACACAATTCTGACTTTTTTATTGCAAATTTTAGTCTATATCTCACAATTCTGACTTTTTTTCTTGACAATATTTGTTTATATCTCAAAATTCTGACTTTTTTTCTAGCAATTAGCAGTAAAAAAATTCAGAATTGCAAGATGTTAACTAGCCGTTGCGAGATATAAATGCAAAATAAAAAACTACTGCTTGTAGTCGCTAGGGTTTTTCCAACAATTTTTTTTTGTGCATTATTGTACTTTTGGCACAAAAAGTACTTGTTGGCACATTGCCCATATGGTATAATTTAGTCTTTCTAATGAGCTGCTCACGTATCAAATGACCGTTTGCCTATGCCAATAAAACGTATGCTGTATGCAAATACATAAATTAAACAACACAGCATGCATATTAATGCAAAATGCCCACATTTTTGTATTTGAATTGTCGGCATGACTTTGTCCACACAAATAATGGTTCTGACCTCAGAAGAGAAGAATAGATGACACTGTCGTACATGATTTCCCATGACTTAATTATTAATAATTTATCAAGATTTAATTGATAAAGCTAGCACTTCATGTATGACTTGAATACATTATTTGTTTGCATCCCTAATTAATATTTGAATATTGATAAAAAAAAAAAAAACTTATTTTAATTCAATTTAAAAAAAAATATATATATATATTATTTAACAGAATTGCACATGTAGTCTGTCTGTGCAAGGAACTCATGTCTCATACAAGCCTACATAATTCCATATGACATTTTTCAAACCCAGTCAAAAAAATCTTGGAGGTCACTCTGTCATTACAATGCAGAATAGTCATTATTTTTCCCACTGCTAGGGTTTTGCTTTGAGCGTTGTAATTGGAAAGTAACATTGTGCGGTGCTCTTTATTGCAGATGACCAACGTGCAGTTTATTTTTAGTCCAGTTAATCCATACTATAATTGTCAGGAATGTCCAGGTAAGCAGGTGGGGAATGGGAAAGTCTCTAGGGGCGTATCTGAGTGACAAAGTCCTTTTTCCTTTTCCAGGGGATCCAAAGGGAACAGCGGAGCGTGGAGATCAGGAGCGGTGGAGAACGGGGATAGGAACACTGGAGCAACTGGTATAGACAAAAGGTAAGTGGGTCAGGTAAGTCAACATGGAATGTTTGTGACCAGACCGTGAGTGAACGGGAGGAGTGCAGGGATATAGTGCTGTTGATGAGTGCTGACAGGTGGCGGTGATTAGAAATCACGGAATTGGGATCTGGTGAGTGTTGTTAGGGGAGACTGAGGTGACTCTCTGAAAATAATGATAAAGTGTTATGTTTTAGGGGTTCGAGCACGTAGTGCTGAAACCCTATTGAAATTGTGAGGATTTTTTTATTATTATTATTCTCTGGTAAAATTGATCGTGCAGCCCAAACCACAAGGCCTAGAGAGCTTAAACTTGGTCAGATCGTAGCAGTATTGCTCGGTACTCAGATCCAAAGGCTCGCCCCAATCGACCTAACTGGGGCGCTACAGCGCAAACAAATACAATTTACATCTTTGCAATCCTTTGGTCAGCACGAACTAAAGTGGAGTTTGACAGATTTGCTCTACGACACCCATTTGTTTTCCGCAAAAATGAGTTATATCTGAAACCTACTTTTGCAAGGCAAGGCAAGTTTATTTATATAGCACATTTTATACACCGTGGTTATTCAAAGTGCTTTACATAAAAGGAAGTGAAATAGACATAAAAAAATTATAATAATAAAAACAAGGAATTAAAAAAAGAAAAAAAAAGTAATATACTATATATATATATATATACTAGGCAACTAGGCAACCTTTGGTCCGATCGCCTTAAAACAATTATATGCAGCGTCTTGGTCCAAAGTGGCACACGATTAGATGATGACACTGGCATATGTCAGAAAACATTGGCCAAACAAATTTAAGCACCTATTTCGGAACCAATCTCGGTGGGAATGTTCGACTCATGGCCCTAAAGGTCTGTAAGAATATTGAAAGAAATCGGCCACTATTGGGCGCTAACGAGTCTTTTGGCTCTACACAATATGCATATCATTTGATATATCTCCTCATACTACACAACTTTGCCTCAATTACCGTTGCTGTCAATCAAATCGTTCGTTAAATATTTACAAATATGTCAAAAATCGACTTTTGCGAACTAGTCCCTGGTTTTTTGCTCAATCTCGATCAAACCACCGCAGTGTAATTCCCTAGACTCTCTAGATCAGGGGTAGGCAACGTCGGTCCTGGAGCGCTGCTGTCCTGTAGAGTTTAGCTCCAACCCTAATCAAAGACACCTGAAAAAGCTAATCAAGATCTTCATAATTACTGGGCCTACAGGCAGGTGAGGTTTATTTCAGGCTTGGAGCTAAACTCTGCAGGACATCGGCACTCCAGGACCTACGTTGCCTACCTCTGCTCTAGATAAATAACTATAAAAAAACACAAAAATTGTTGCATTTTGTCCTTTGGTTAGCTATAACGAAGACATTTAGTACATGGGCTTGGCCATATATACCCAAAAGCCTATAAAACCTAAACGAATACTCAAAACTTGGTGAAAATGTGTCAGATGACTCTTGATAAGTGTACAAAGTTTAATGGAGATCGGACCATAGGTGGCGCTATTCCAGTCAAAACAACCCAACCGCTGAGTCAAAATAAAACAACCGCTGTGTTTGCCCATTTTTAACCGAGCGCTGGGTTATATTTAACTGCTATCGAACCCCGAAAATTTTGTATTATTTGTATTATAATTATTATTATGTATTATTATTATTATTAGTAGTAGTAGTAGTAACAGTAGTAGTATAAAAAAGCTACTGAACCATGTAGTTTACTATGAAAGCTAGTATATTTTTTTTAAGCTATTAGCTATACTATAATAACACTAGTCACTGCACCAGTAGTCATAATATGACTATTATGACTATAACTAATTCCTTTTTTAATGTGCCCAACACTGATATATATATATATATATAGTGTACAAAGAAAAAATATATATAGTGATATATAATATATATATATATATATATATATATATCAGTGTTGGGCACATTAAAAAAGGAATTAGTTCTAGTTACTAGCTACTTCTCACAAAGAGTAACACAGTTTGTAACTGAGTTACATCATTATAAAAGTAACAAATTACAAAGGAAAGTAAATATTGTGTTACTTAAAAATAAAATCAAATAACTTCCAAATCAAAATCAAATAACTTTGATGCCCCCAATATTAAATATGTTAAATTAATGAAATGGACACTAAATATAATAAATTATTATTATAAAACATTGTACATTAATCTACACTATTTATCTACTTTATTTAGTTTGGCCATCAGTTCCGTTCATTTGCCCCGTTTTCATGTACGCCTACCAGTTTAAAGGCCTCAGCAGTCCAGTAAATCAAGATTCAAACAGGCCTTTCCATTTCCAAACCCCTCATGTCACATCCCAAACCTCAGAGACTCATTATTTACATACAGTGTAAGCCTTATTAAAGTAACATCTGAAAAATGAAGAGATGTTAGCGAACTTCATGGAATACTTTTGTTCCTTCCAAATTTCACACCGTATTTCATTGCAAGCTGTGGAAACGTCGCACAATTACAATCTCAGTAAAGATAAATCCAGATCTCCCCAGGATTTATGTACGGGTAATAAATGCACATAGCGTTACATATGTTTACAATTATATACTGTATAGACAATCATATTATGACTACTTCACCTTTACATGTGGCCTGTGGTGCATCAGTCCCATCATCATTATACGCCCTCAAACTAGCAGAGTTAAATTTGATTGTGCTTGGCAAAATCAATGGCTGTACGTCATGAATAAAGCATGTAAGCGGCACGGCTGATCTGCATAGGGCATGGTGGGAAGGTTACCCCTCATGTCATATTTATGGGCTCTGGTTAATGGAGGGGAATAGAAATCAGCTAAAATATCTGCTTCGGCATGTGCGTTTCCAACCAGCTCCTCTCGCCGAAGCACGATATCGCACCGAACATCTGAACTTGAGAGCAATGATGCTGTCGCTAGGATGGAAAATCCATTCCTGTGGTTGGTGATCTGTGTTAAATACCAGAGAGCAGGAGGAGAAGATCTTTATTTCCCTGATCACACACAGAGCCCTTTTGTCTTTAATGCTGCAAATAGAACTATAATATAGAAATAAACCAACCCCAAAACACACAAGGCAAAACTAAGAGGCGGCAATCCTGCTCATGCAAGCCTTACATGTCAGCAGAGTCTAAAATCAAAGGTATTTGCTGTCGACTACACACGGATATCGTGTATTGCTTCCTGAGTTGAGCCGCGCGCCGTGAAGTGCTGCAGCAGGATCTTGGGAAATCAGCATGCTGTCTTCTCGGCTCACGGGGTTGTGCTTACCTCCTCTAGAGTCATCTGCTGTTCATTTCGGCTGTTTGATTGTGCGGTGAGGAAGTGTTCCTCCTGGAGAGGGAATCTTCCGCACAGCTGCCAATCTCTCTGTGAGCAAAGCTCTTTCACTTTGTCTTTCTTAAGAGTTAATTTCCAGCCTGCAAAACAGAACATATTGGTGATATGGGGAAATAACCTGTGTGATTTCTAATGTTGAATAGCATGTTCAGGCTTGTTTGTGGCTTAATTGATGAACATTCGGTTGCATTTATTTGACACCGAATGCATAACTGCTCCGGTTTAACTGTATTAATGACAATATTGTACTAAAAATAGTGATAATTATTTTATAATGATAAATGTTTAGTATTCAATATTTTTATATATTTTTTTATTAATAAATGGTAATTTTCAAGAAATAGTTCACCCAAAAATGAAAACATACACCCTTAGGCCATCTGAGATGTAAATGAGTTTGTTTCTTTATGAGAACAGGGTTGGATAAATTTGGCATTACATCACTTGCTCGCCAATGTGTCCTCTACAGTGAATGGGTGCCGTCAGAATGAGAGTCCAAACAGCTGATAAAAACATCACAATAATCCAAAAGTAAACTACATGACTGCAGTCCATCAACTAACATCACGTGAAGTGAAAAGATGTGTGTTTGTAAGAAACAAATACATAATTAAGGCATTGTCACGGTTCATGGATCTGTGTGTTCATTCCTGTGTGTCTGCGTGTTGTCACCTGTCTAATTGCTTGTCAGCGTTGCTCCGGCAACCTCGGTGTTGATGAGCTAATCAGCACGGTCGCACCTGTTGTGCATCATCCGCTGCCTTTTTCTGTTTTGCGTTTGCAGTGCATGTTGTCAGATTGTTGTTTGCTCATGCCTGTTGTTCTCTCTAGTGCACTGTCTCCTGTTTGTTTCCTGCCTCGGACTCCTACTGTATTGGATTGGGTCAGTGCTCCACAGTCTCCGTGCCTCAGAGATCTGCTTGTCTGCTTGAGACCTTCTAGCTACTCACCATGCCTTTTTCACTGTTATTAAAATAAACGTCACTCCACTTGCAACTGGATTCTGAGTTCTCATTCTGTGACAGAACGATCTGACCAAGGATGGATCCAGCAAGTGCCTCAGAACTTAGAGACATTCTTACCAGCAGCAATACACCAGCCGATGCACCGAACTCCGTCTACCACCTCCAACGGTCGATGCCGGTGAGCCCCTGTTATGTCATTCATTTCTGGCTACAGGTTCTCTTCACATCGCTCTCCAGCCTTCGTCTCTTCCCACAGAGGAGGCCAAAGTGGCTTTTGTGATCACTCTGTTAACTGGACGAGCAGCTCTCTGGGGAACGACGGTGTGGGAACAAAAGCACCACTGTTGTTCTACATTCTAGTACTTCTCGGAGGAACTCAAGAAGGAGTTCGATCAGGCTGCATCTGGCAGGGAGGCGGCGTGGGTGTTGGTTGAGTTACGTCAAGGAAATCGATCGCCGACGGATTACTCCATTGAATTTCACACTTTGGCGGATGAATATAAGTGGAACTATGAAGCGCAGTGGGACATGTTTAGGCATGGGTTGGCCGACCGGATTATAAATGAAATCTATAATCAAGAATTACCCACCTCTCTTGACGGATTGATATGGCGATCCGAGTGGACGCTAGATTGCAACGTCGTGGTCAACAAGCTCTACTGATGCCGGTTGTTAATACTGAAGACCAATTCTCTGGTATGGCTACGGGTACGATCGGTCATGTTTTCAATTCTGAGCCCATGCAGGTGGGCAGAGCTCATCTTTCACGGGAGGAGAAGGAGAGACGTAGAAACCAGGGACTGTTTATACTGCGGTGCTGCGGGTCACATTGTTGCGCAGTGCCTGGTAAAAGCCAAGGCCCGTCAGTAGATAGGAGGTTACTGATGGGTGGAGTCGCCTTCGAGAAATCCTCTTCTGCTGCTACTCTTCTCAATGCTCAATTGCTGGTGGATCGGGCTGCATTCACGTGTAAAGCCTTAATTGACTCTGGAGCAGAGGGCAATTTTTGGGATCACAAGACTGCGCTTCAGTTAGTAGTTCCTGTGGTTCCGCTCAACCCGCCCATCTTTGTCAGTGCTTTCTGCGGTCAGTCTCTCCCACCCGTTACCCATGTCACTGAGTCAGTGAGTCTCATCACTTCTGGCAACCACACTGAGACCATTTCCTTCCTCTTGACTGACTCCCCTTTAGCTCCTGTGGTTTTGGGTAACCCCTGGCTCTCACGCCACAATCCCAACATAAACTCAAGGTTCAAGGTTATTTTATTCGTCACATACTCAATTATACAGGATATAATCAGTAGTGAAATGTAAATCAGGACAGGTCCGCTCAATGGACAGTGCAAAAAAATAAAATTAAATGAAACATAACACAAGGGAATATATATAAATATAGGTAAGAATAAAATAAAAATAAGAAAACAATAAGGGGTAAAATTTGCAATGAAATAAAATTTGCAATATAGTATACTGTGGATTTAATAAATAATAATATAAACAGGGATGTGCAAGAAGAATGTGCAAACAGCAAGAATAATGTGCAAACAGCAAGAAGAATGTGCAAACATGGTTGTACCGGGTATGTACACATTAAATTGAGTCATGTAAATGTTATTGAGTCATGTAAATGTTAAATGTTATGAGACCGAGTTTGAGTTTAGGAGCCTGATGGCCTGAGGGAAGAAGCTCCTCCTCAGTCTGTCAGTTTTTGCCACCATGCTCCTGAAGCGCATGCCAGATGGCAGTAAAATTAAAAGATGGTTACCGGGGTGATTTGAGTCCTTGATGATTTTTTTACAGCTCTGCTTTTGCAGTGTTTGAGGTAGATGTCCTGCAGAGAGGGGAGAGCAGACCCTGAGATGCGCTCAGCTAAGCGCACGACTCTATCCAGAGCTTTGCAGTCCTGGTTTGTGGCGTTACTATACCACACTGAGATGCACTGAGTCAATACACTTTCTATGGACCCTGAATAGAAAGTTTTCAGGATTGCTGGTGAGACCCTGAATTTCCTCAGCTGTTGCAGATGGTACAGTCTTTGCCTGGCTTTCTTGACCTGTGTTTGAATGTGTGCAGTCCAAGTCAGGTCCTCGGAGGTGTTTACGCCGAGGTACTTGAAGCTGCTCACCCTCTCCACAGGGGTCCCACTGATCATAAGAGGAGTGTAGGGTCGCTGCTGTCTCTTACTGAAATCCACAATCAGCTCTTTAGTTTTGCTCACGTTCAGAGAGAGACAGTTGTCCTGGCACCATGTTGTAAGTCTATCTACCTCATCCAAGTATGCGGTCTCATCATTGTTGGAAATGAGGCCCAGAACCACAGTATCATCAGCAAATTTAACAATAGAGGTGGAGCTGTGAGAGGACACACAGTCGTGTGTGTAGAGAGAGTAGAGCATGGGGACTCAGGACACAGCCCTGTGGGGCTCCTACATTCAGGGTGATGGAGTTGGAGGTGAACTGGCCCATTTTCACCACTTGAGGTCTGTCGGTGAGGAAGTCTTGAGTGTTTAAGCCAAGGTATGAGAGTTTAACATCTAGCTTGGTGGGGACTATAGTGTTGAAAGCTGAGCTATAGTCAATGAATAGCAGCCTGACATAGTTGCCATTTTTGATGTCAATGTGTGAGAGGGACGAATGCAGGACCTGAGAGATGGCATCGTCAGTAGACCTATTTGGGCGGTAGGCAAACTGAAGAGGGTCCAAAGTAACAGGGATGGAGGAGCAAATGTGTTTCTTTAAAAGTCTCTCAAAAACCTTCATAACTGTTGATGTGAGGGCAACTGGGCGATAGTCATTCAGGCAAGAGGGTTTACTGTTCTTAGGCACAGGGATGATGACAGATTTTTTAAAGGGGGTGGGAACCACAGAGGTAGCAAGGGACTCATTAAAGATGGAAGTAAACAAACCAGCAAGCTGATTAGCGCAGGACCTCAGAACGCGGCCAGTAATCCCATCAGGTCCGGCTGCTTTTCTGACATTCACTCTCTTTAGTTCCCTCCGAACCTCGTCCTCCAACACGGTGATTACATGATCATCGCTGCTCTGTCTCCTGCTTCCTGATGCGCTGATCGGCAGAGTCACACTGCCGCCATTACATTCAAAGCGGCCGTAGAAGGTGTTTAACTCTTCGGCCAGCAACGGATCTGCTCTCACCTCTGTGGAGGAGTTATTTCCAGAGGAACAGATGGTCTTCAGTCCCTGCCACATGCATCGAGAGTCATTGAGCTGAAAATGTGACTCAATTCTCTCCCTGTATCGGAGATTGGCAGCTCTAACTGCCTGTCGGAGAGCATAGCACGATGCTTTGTACTCGCTCATGTTTCCTGAAAAAAGACCAGCATTATATGCGGCAGTGCGATGGTTAACCGCATCACGGATTGTTCTGTCCACCCACGGTTTTTGAGAATGTCCTTATTGTTACTGTTTCAGTGGCTTGCTCGGTTAACGTGTTGACAAAGCTTAATGCTACATCCGTGAATTCGCTGATGTCAGATGAACTCGCCCAGAAACATGTCCCAGTCGACGTCATGTAGAGCCGCCTGTAACATAGCTTCAGAGTGGGAGGACCAGCGCGTCACTTCCCTCTCCACCGGGGGTTCCTGAACGATCCTTTGTTTATATTCCGGTGTGAGGAAAATTGCGGCATGGTCCGATTTGCCAAAAGCCGGCAGGGAACGAGCTTTGTAGGCATTCTTAAACTGAGTGTAGCAATGATCCAGTGTATTCGGTCCTCTAGTAGGACAGGATACATGTTGGTGAAAGTTCGGCATGACCTTCTTGAGGTTGGCTTTGTAAAAGTCCCCCGCGATGATAGAGGCAGCGTCAGGGTGTTTATTGATGTAGCCGCTGAGCTCATCGTGGAGTTTGGACAAAGTCAAGCTAGTGTCTGCCTGTGGTGGAATGTAAACCGCAGTAACGACGATTGTTGAAAACTCCCGGGGCAGATAGAATGGGCGGTAGATAATGGAGAGATGGTCCAGATGAGGTGAGCAGGAACGCGACAGAATGGAGATATTCCTGGGGTCACACCATTTCTTGTTAATCATGAAACACACTCCACCACCTTTGTTTTTTCCGGCCTCGGCTGCTCTGTCCATCCGTAAAACAGAAAAGTTATCAGACGGACTTACAGCCGTGTCCGGGACCGACGGCGTGAGCCATGTTTCAGTCAAACAAAGGATATTACAGTCCCTTATGTCCCGTTGGAAACTTATCCTGGCTCTAAGATCGTCCATCGTATTCTCCAAGGATTGGACATTAGCGAGCAGAATACTCGGTAGAGGAGGACTGTGAGCCCTTTCCCTCAGTCTGTTGCGGATTCCAGCACGTCTCCTGCGGTGTTTCTTTCGCCTCCTGCGGTTATTCAGGTGGCCTTTGTTCACCTCGGTGTTCCGAAGTATCTCTAATGGCCACGCTGGATCCGTGGATAAAGTGTCCTGAAGCATGTTAGTGCAGCTGTGTCCATTGTGTAAGTCTCGGGCTGCTTCTCTTCCTCCACATCGTCCTTATGACTGTGCGATAGAGTTATTCTCAGGTATGTCTCCACCTAAAGGCAGGTTATACTTGCTTTCCGCTCCGGAAAGGGAGGCCATGGAGAAATATTTTTCTGATTCTCTTGCAGCCAAGATCATCCATCCATCCTCTTTTCCTGCAGGTGTGGGGATCTTCTTGGTGGAAAATAAAAGATGGTTCCCTTCATCCTTGTATTGACTATAGAGGGTTGAACAACATCACATGTCTTCAACCTTCGAGAGTCTGCAGGGTGCTTGCTTTTTCACAACGTTGGATCTTCGTAATGCCTATAATTTGATTCGCATAAGGGAGGGAGATGAATGGAAGACCGCTTTTAATACCCCCAGGGGACACTTTGAGCATATTGTTATGCCGTTTGGGTTATCCAATGCTCCCGCGGTTTTCCAGACAATGGTCACTGATGTGCTGAGACACATGGTCGATCAATTCATATATGTCTACCTGGATGACATATATATTTTTTCTCGATCTCTCCAGGAACATGTTCAGCACGTCAGGGTAGTGCTTCAGAGGCTGCTAGAGAATTGGCTTTTTGTCAAGGTGGAGAAAAAAAAACATTTTTCACGCAGTCTGTCCCTTTATTAGGCTACATTGTTTCGTGCGAGGGAGTGCGCATGGATCCCGACAAAGTTCAGGCTGTGGTAGATTGGCCAACACCAGATTCCTGCAAGGCCCTGCAGAGGTTCCTGGGCTTTGCCAATTTTTACCGGCGTTTTATTCACAATTACAGCCAGCTAGCCGCCCCTTTGACTGCTACGTTCAGGTGGTCCAGCTCGGCTGAAGCTGCATTTCCAGATTAAAGAGTTGCTTTGTTTCAGCTCCATATCTTGTTGCCCCTGATCCCTCTCGTCAGTTTATGGTGGAGGTTGACACGTGAGAGGTTGGGGTTGGTGCGGTTCTTCCTCCTCGGATGACAAGATGCATCATTGCGCGTATTGTCTCACCGCTTATCACCTGCCGAACGCAATTACGACATTGGTAATAGAGAGCTGCTGGCAGTCAAGCTCGCCTTGGAGGAATGGTGTCATTGGTTGAAAGGTTCGGGGGGACCTGTTATAGTGTGGACAGACCATAAGAAACTTGAATACATCAGGTCTGCTAAAAGGTTAAACCCTAGGCAGACTCGGTGGGCTTAAATTGTTTGGTCACTTTAATTTTTTAATTTCTTACCGTCCAGGTTTTAAAAACATTAAACTTGATGCGTTGTCCTGCATTTTTCACCAATCTGAGTGCCCGTTGTCTCCCGAGCTCATCTTGTCTAAGAAAATTTTGTTTTTTGCAGTGACTTGGGAGATCGAATCGAAGGACCATACGGCCTTACAAGGGGTAACACCTCCGCCTGGATGCCCACCAAGCTGTTTGTTTGTGCTAGAGAATTTATGGTCCAATGTCATCCGTTGGGGTCATTGTTCCAAGGTAGCTTGTCATCCAGGGGTTAGTCATACTATTTTTCTTGTTAAACAACAGTTCTGGTGACAATCTCTAGCCCGTGAAATTCAACTTTTTGTTTTGGCCTGTTCAGTCCGTGCTACTTCTAAGACTTCCAATCGACTCCCTGCTGGACTCCTTCAACAGCTGTCAGTTCCTTCGAGACCCTGGTCCCATATTTCACTAGATTTTGTTACGAGACTCCCGCCCTCCCAGGGTAACACGGTAGTTTTGACCATGGTGGACCGGTTCTCGAAGGCAACTAATTTTATCCCCCTGCCAAAAATACTCTCAGCCAGAGAAACATCGGTTGCTGTCATTGACCACGTTTTTTGTATTCATGGCCTCCCAATGGATGTGCTTTCTGACAGGGGGCCTCAGTTTATCTCCAAATTTTTTAAAGAATTTCCTGGAGGAGGGCTAGAGAGACTATCCTCCAGGTGGGGTCACGCACCAAGGCCCAGGCCAATCGCCACCGGTCAAAGCCTCCCATCTACATCGTTGGTCAAAAAGTGTGGCTTTGATCTAAGAACATTCCTCTCCATACCGTCTGTAATAAGCTTGCTTCTAAATGAATTTGCCCGTTTACTGTCACCAAGATTATTAGTCCAGTGGCAGTTTGCCTTAAACTTCCTCCAGCATACAGGATAATTAATTCTGTCTTCCATATTTCCAAATTAAAGCCAGTTTTTCATTCTACTATTAATCCGCCTGCCCCAGTTCCCCCACCGTCGAGACTCATAGATGGGGAACTTGCTTATTCGGTAAAACGTATTCTGGACTCTAGGCTGAGGGGACGCGGATTTCAGTACCTGGTGGACTGTGAGGATTACGGTCCAGAGGAGAGGAATTGGGTTCCTGCTAGAGACATATTGAATCGTTCACTTATTGATGATAACAATCGCCAGGTAGGTTCCCCTGGAAGCACCAGGAGGCGCTCCAAGGGGTAGGAGTACTGTCACAGTTCATGGATCTGTGTGTTCATTCCTGTGTGTCTGCATGTTGTCACCTGTCTGATTGCTTGTCAGCATTGCTCCGGCAACCTCTGTGCTGATGAGCTAATTAGCGCGGTCACACCTGTAGTGCGTCATCTGCTGCCTTTATCTGTTTTGCGCTTGTTGTGCATGTTGTCAGATCTTTGTTTGCTCATGCCTGTTGTTCTCTCTAGTGCTCTGTCTCCTGCAGATGAGACTACTTTTTCAAAGGAGCAAACGATATTAAGAATACAGGGCTTGTATTTTAGCCAGAAGCAATGTTTTGGAGTTAAATATGCCTTGTTGGATTTATTTCTTACAAGCATATTTTCACTTTAACTGGACATTTATTGATGGACTGGAGTTGTGTCGATTCAGTTTTGGGCTAACGCATTACAAGTAATGCGAGTTATGCAATATTACTTTTTACAAGTAACTAGTAAAGTTAGGCATTACTTTTTAATTTACAATAAAATATCGGAGTTACTTTTTCAAAAAAGTAACGCCGGTTACCTTTTTCCCATTTATTGACTGACAGTGCGCTGTGTGAACATGATCTTACTGTAGTTCTAGACTAAATGTGAATGTGCATTAATTTATCCCACTCGCAAAAAAAACAGATTTAGTATTCATTAAAATTAATTACAACAGTGAAATGCAAACTCAGAATATGACGCAAACCTGCAATAATTAAATATATTAAACACACATGTATGTAATCCCATTTTATTAACCAATGTCTTTGCTGCTGACCTTTGATGATCCACTTCAACCATATATAAGCACAAATTACTTTAGATAAACAAACAATTGTGCTTCATGGTTTTTAATTGCTGAAGAGTGTTGAATTTCTTCTCCTGCATTCTACTGTACAGACGTGATTTACTTTTCCTTCAGCCTGAGGTTTATTCATTACACTTTTTGGTGTGAAAGGGCTTTACATTTGCTATAAATAGAACTTAGTGTATTAAAAACAAACAATCAAGCCCTGCTCATATTTAAAAAGTAACGTGAAAGTAACGCAAAAGTAATGTAACGCATTACTTTCCATAAAAAGTATCTAAGTAACGTAATCAGTTACTTTTTTAGGGAGTAACGCAATATTGTAATGCATTACTTTTAAAAGTAACTTTCCCCAACACTGATGGTCAGTCTTTCAGTGTGGCCTAGGGAGGGGAGGTATCCAAAGCACATCAATTGGTCACTGGGGTTCCCCAGGGATCGGTTCTTGGACCCCTCTTCTTCTCCACATACACTATATCACTGGGTCCCATCATACAGGCACATGGCTTCTCCTACCATTGCTACACTGATGACACACAGCTTTATCTCTCTTTTCAACCAGATTATCCAACGATAGCTGCACGGATCTCAGGCTGTCTGACAGACATCTCGGCATGGATGAAAGAATATCACCTACAGCTCAACCTGGCAAAGACTGATCTTCTTGTCTTCCCTACCACTCCAAATCTACAGCATGACTTCACGATTCAGTTAGGTTCATCAACAATCAACCCCATCAACTTCGGTCAGAAATCATGGAGTAATCTTTGATGACCAGCTGACCTTCAAAGAGCATATTGCCAAGACTGCTCGATCTTGCAGATTTGCACTACACAACATCAGAAAGATCAGGCCCTTTCTGGCACAACTCCTTGTCCAGGCCATTTTAATTTCTAAGCTGGACTACTGCAATGCTCTTCTGGCTTGACATCAATCAAACACAATCAAACCTCTACAAATGATTCAGAATGCAGCGGCACGACTGGTCTTCAACGAGTCCAAAGGAGCCCATGTTACACCTCTCTTTATCTCCTTGCACTGGCTACCAGTTGCAGCTTGCATCAAATTCAAAACACTGATGCTTGCATAAAGAACAACCACAGGCTCAGAACCCACCTACTTCCACTCACTATTACGAATCTACTTCCCCTCCAGAAGTCTGAGATCTGCTAGTGAGCGACGCTTCGTGGTTTCATCACAGAGAGTCTCAAAATCACTCTCCAGAACATTCTCGTTCACCATTCCTGGCTGGTGGAATGATCTTCCCACCCTTCTCTGGAATGCTGGATCCCTGTCAATCTTCAAGCAACAACTGAAAGCTCATCTCTTTCGACACTGCTTGACTTCATCCTAAATGTAAAAAAAATATATATATTCTTTCTCTTTATCTTTCTCTCCTTCTCTTGTTAGCTCGTACTTCTTTGAACAATGCCTGAGACTTGGTGTTACGAGCACTTCCTCTGTCTGTTTGCCTCTTCAAGATTATTTGTTTTATGTATTCCCCAATTGTAAGTCGCTTTGGATAAAAGTGTCTGCAAAATGACTAAATCTAACCCTAAATGTAAATCTCATCAAGGTTTGCTAAATGATTTAAAGGGATAGTTCACTCAGAAAAGGAATTTCTGCCATCATTTACTCTTTCCAAACTTGTTTTTTCTTGTTTTGTTTTTTTATGGACAAGTAATATTACAGCAACCAAAGACTCGCTATGTTCTGCAATTTTAAATAAGCCACCGTCTAAAGAGGCTTCATGTTGTGTTTATGTTTGTAAGGCTGATTTGCACAGGACACTCTTTCTAGGGTTGCCATGTCCACATATTCTAAGAAAAGTTTGGGCTTCTTGTTTAGCTTCAGTTCAAAAAGCAATCAATATTATGGAGATATTAAAGTAGGCAGGTGCGGGTCGCAATATTTTGGTCTTGTTTTCAATATAAAACATTTGTATCTTAGTTTATCATGGGCTTGTTCATAGTTTTTCTAGCAAGATCTGGCAACATGAATGAGTCAAAACTCAAGCCGGTTTTCTTGCACCTCACACATACAGACACTCTGAAATGCATTTAAATATGTCATTAAAAATGTGTTACAATTGTTCAGTTCTATACACACTGTCTAGAATTTTTGTAAATGCATTTACCAGCATTTTTGGGAGTCATCTCAGTTGTAGAATGTCCAGATACGATCAAATTGTTTTTGCTCTTACATGTTCTGATGCCCACAAAATAATAATAATAATTTCAGAATAGTTTAATTACATTTCCAGTACATTAATACAGTAAATTTTGCAATGGATTGTTTCAAGAACCACAATGCTATTAGTTCCGGCCTGTTCGCTACCGATGACATCTGATGATCACCTCACATACAAAAATCTATCTATGCAAGGGTAATGTTGATACTTTACACCATGTCATGCTGTCAGAAAGTGAGAAGGCACTCGAGCAGCTGGTCTGCTAGCTATTACAGTTATCAGGGCACGTTAGGAGAGAGCAGGCTCTTGATCAAAGCATGTGTCAGAGTTGATATCACCCCGGCACAGCATCACTCTGTGAGACCATGACTGGCTAGACAGAGCTTAAAATTTATTTAAGGAAGATGTTAATGTACAGAGAGTCTGGGCAGTGAGGCATTGAGATGCAGCTGTTGTGAGGTTTGAACCTTTCTTAACATAATCAGTAGCTTTTGGTCCCTGGAGCCTCCATTATCTATTCAGAGGTGATGTTCAGAGGGATTGCGAGGTTAATAATGAATTTACCACAGCAGATGACCGAGGTATGTGTAGATCTATAGGAATTGAGCAGTTAAGTAATAACCTGAGCTTGGAACATCTTGGAGACTGCATTTTAATCAGAGAACTATGGATTTTTGTTTGGCCGGGGGGGGGGGGATCTTTAAAGTCAGGAAGGAGACACAAGACTCATTATTTGTGTATATTTACAATACTTGGATAATTTTTCTGGTTTATTCATACAAGTGTGTGTTGAGTGTAATTTCAGCACTTTGTGTTTCAGTAATCTTCACTTTATTGGCTTTCCTTTAATGTCAGTAATGTCAAATGTTGTGGGATTTTGTGTGTCTTATGAGTGACGATAGTGGAACATTATGAGCGAATACATTTGCCATACATTTTTCCTCACACTAAGCCATATGGCTCTGTACAAATGTAAATACAATACAAACACAATGGTGCTTTCTTTGTCATTTAATGGCTAAATTATTACTACAGTGATGATCTGTATTTTTTTCCTTGTTTTCCAGTCCAGTTATAAATAGTACATACAAAGCATTTGTCACGGTGCACACTCGAGTAGGAACGAGGAACACGCAGATAAGGAGTAAACTCAAAAATAACAGTCTTTAATGAGGACATCAGGGCAGGACAAGGCAGGGCAGACTCACAAAAACACCGGGGAGTAATGAGTAGACCAGACAAAATCAAACTGAACAGACAGGACTACAAAGACACAGGATAATCATAGACAATGAGACAAACACAGTTGGACGAGAATTAACCGATAAATCACACTTAACAAGGACAGGAAACAAACCAAATATGGAAACACTGTCAATTTGAATCTAGATTAAAGACCCATCTCTTCAACCTGGCATACACATAGCACACTAATGCACTTCTAATATTCAAATTCGTTAAAGGATTGTTAGGCTGCATTAATTAGGTCAACCGGAACTGGGAACACTTCCCATAAAACACGATATACTTGTTACATCGTAAGAAGATTGACATCTATATTAATATTAGTCTGTTTCTATCTTATTACAAGGTCAATGTAGCCACCTGATCCGGTCTGTATCCAGATCAGATTATGGATCAGCACCTAGCGACAACCTCTACAGCTCCTACAGCCCTGAACGTCAGCGGAGTCTAGGACACCTAGATGAGCCCCAGAGACAGATCCCCAGTGAGAACCCCGTCACCTAGCCAGCCATCGGGAAAAGACCAATGGAACCAGTTGAGCCCTTACAATCTGACTTTGCTGCAGTTGGAACAAACTGCTGGTTGGTCTGGCCAGAGGGGAACTGGCCGCCTGACTTAGCCTGGTTTCTCCCTAGGTTTTTTTCTCCATTCTGTAACCGATGGAATTTTGGTTCCTTGTCGCTGTCGCCTCTTGCTTGCTTAGTTGGGGACACTTCATTTCCAGCGATATCATCGACTTGATTGCACAGATACTATTTAAACTGAACTGAGCTGGATAATGGCATCACAGAATTCAATAATGAAATACCTGAAAATTGAGTGTTAAATCTTGTCATTTTACATTATTGACACATCATTTTCCTATATTGATATTGTGCAGTTGATTTGTTACAATTTGTATTGTTAAAAGCGCTATATAAATAAAAGGTAACTTGACTTGACACAAGAGGCAGGAAAACATGACACACACGACAGAGGACTGACATAACCCCCACCCCCTCCCATAATGCGCGACCCGCGCCATAACAGAGGGGGCACTCTGGAACAGAACAGACAGGTCAGGCGAGGCAGAGCGGGGGACTGCGGAGGCAAGTGAGCCTCAGTGGCCATAACCAGAGGAGCCACATGCCCCTGACAAGTCTCCATTGACAGACAAGACCTGATAAGGGAGAGTAAAATGTTCCTGCGGGCACGATACGACTTAAAATCCATGAGTTCGGGGACATGGCACAGCACTCCTGGCCGTGATGTGGACTGGATCCACAGGACTTGGACTGGAGTCAGCGGCGGGCTGGAGTCAGCGGTGGGCCGGCGGGCTTGGAAAAACAAACAGGAACCAAAACAAAAAATAAACAAAAAAACAAGGTGAAGGGGCGCCGCTTACTTTCGGTTAAGGTCTGGTCTTCTGCATGTGGTGCACACACGAGGAGGAATGAGAAACACGCGGACGAGGAGTAAACTCAAATTAACAGTCTTTAATGAGGACATCAGGGCAGGACAAGGCAGGGCAGACTCACAGAAACACGGGGGAGTAACGAGTAGACCAGACAAAATCAAACTGAACAGACAGGACTATAAATACACAGGATAATCATAGACAATGAGACAAACACAGCTGGATGAGAATTAACTGATAATCACACTTAACAAGGGCAGGAAACAAACCAAATATGGACACGAGGCAGGAACACATGACACACATGACAGAGGACTGACATTAAGTTGCATATACAATATTAAGAAAAATATTAAGTCTTGTTTACTGGATAAAGTATCAAAATTAAGTGAGCTTAAAAACCTGCCAATAGAGTTAGAAAAATAAACTTAATTCAAATGGAAAACAAGTTTATTTGTTCTGACCCAAGGCAGATAGTTGTTCTTGGTTAAAGCATACACTCACTTAATTTTAATACATTTTTCAGCAAACAAGACATGCATGATGTCATTTGTGTCTTCTGTGCTGAAAATTATTTAGCTTTTTGGGGGTTTCTTGTTTAAAAATTTTAATAAAAAAATTATTCTGTTTTATCACTAAATCTTGGATTCAATATTTTGTCAACTTGTTTTCTCATGCATCTCACTTTTTGAGTGAACATTGGCAAAATTATCAAAAATAAATAAGTAAAATAATAATACTTGTTTCACTCAAAAGCTGAAGTGCATTTGATTAGATAAGCCTATGAATCAGTTCTAAAACAAAACGTGCAAACGGAAAGAAAATAATATGATAAAATGATTGAATTCAATTTTTGTAGGCTGCTCGTTTTTGATCTGGAGCACCACAGCTGGATCAAAGTGGTGGTGGTGGGGGGATCCTTAAAAAAATATATATTTATACCCTGCGTCAGAAAAGTCAGTAGGTTTTAGTCCAGAGGAATAGCATGAACTAACATTTTCGGAAAAAGAAAATCCTTCTCAGGTCAAAATGATTGGAACACAACATGAGGGTTAATAAAGTTTTTGTACTCAAAATCAAGACAAAAATACTGAAGAAGAAAACAACTTTTGCAATTCACACAGTAGTGTGCCTTTCAGGAAAAACATATGTATTTATTTATTTAATGTGAAAATATTACATTCTTTTTGCTATCTACAGGATGCTCTTTCTTGAGTCTCTTAGTAGAATTGAACACACCAGCAAAATTTAAATAATATATAAAGCAGACAAATGAGGCACAAAATAACTGCATAAGTCACTTCAAGCATTCTAGTAAAATGATTAAGTAATCGTAAACAAATCACACATGACCTTTATTTGACATATATCATATTTTTTATGTTACATGAAGATTGTAATACAATAAAATAAATAACTTATACAATGTATATTAAAAATGTAAAAGTTACATAAAATGAGCTTTTTGAAACCGATACATTTAGTTTTGTACATGTATGTTTTGCAACATACATACACACAGGTGCATCTCAATAAATTAGAATGTTGTGGAAAAGTTAATTTATTTCAGTAATTCAACTCAAATTGTGAAACTCATGTATTAAATAAATGCAATGAACAAAGACTGAAGTAGTTTAAGTCTTTGGTTCTTTTAATTGTGATGATTTTGGCTCACATTTAACAAAAACCCACCAATTCACTATCTCAACAAATTAGAATACTTCATAAGGCCAATAATTGAACTGTTGGCCTTCTGGAAAGTATGTTAATTTACTGTACATATACTCAATACTTGGTAGGGTCTCCTTTTGCACTAATTACTGCCTCAATTTGGCGTGGCATGGAAGTAATCAGTTTGTGGCACTGCTGAGGTGGTATGGAAGCCCAGGTTTCTTTGACAGTGGCCTTCAGCTCATCTGCATTTTTGTCTCATGTTTCTCATTGTCCTCTTGACTACACCCCATATATTCTCAATGGGGTTCAGGTCTGGTGAGTTTGCTGGCTAGTCAAGCACACCAACACCATGGTCATTTAACCAACTTTTGGTGCTTTTGGCAGTGTGGGCAATTGCCAAATCCTGCTGGAAAATGAAATCAGCTTCTTTAAAAAGCTGGTCAGCAGAAGGAAGCATGAAGTGTTTCAAAATTTCTTGGTAAACGGGTGCAGTGACATTGGTTTTTAAACACAATGGACCGACATCAGCAGATGACATTGCACCCCAAATCATCACAGACTGTGGAAACCTAACACTGGACTTCAAGCAACTTGGGCTATGAGCTTCTCCACCCTTCCTACAGACTCTAGGACATTGGTTTCCAAATGAAATACAAAACGTGCCTCATCTGAAAAGAGGACTTTTGACCACTGGGCAACAGTCCAGCTCTTCTTCTCCTTAGCTCAGGTAAGACGCCTCTGACGACAACTGTAGCTAAATTTCTTGACACGTCTGTGTGTGGTGGCTCTTGATGCCTTGACCCCAGCCTCAGTCCATTCCTTGTGAAGTTCACCCGAATTCTTGACTCGATTTAACTAGACAATCCTCATAAGGCTGCGGTTCTCTCGGTTGGTTGTGCATCTTTTTCTTCCACACTTTTTCCTTCCATCCAACTTTCTGTTAACATGCTTGGGTACAGCACTCTGTGAACAGCCAGCTTCTTTGGCAATGAATGTTTGTGGCTTACCCTCCTTGTGAAGGGTGTCAATGATTGTCTTCTGGACAACTGTCAGATCAGCAGTCTTTCCCATGATTGTGTAGCCTAGTGAACCAAACTGAGAGACCATTTTGAAGGCTCAGGAAACCTTTCTGGGAGTTTTTATTTTGTGTTATGTGTATTGTTGTGAAGTGTCTTTTCTGTCTCTTGTCCTTGGCTATGTTCAGAATAGGTGTGTAAAACATAGGCAACAAGATCACAAGAAAAGCTTTAAGATGCACTTTAGGCAACTTAATTTATGCTATTCTATTTGGATATTGATATAGGCACAGATGTTGTCAGGTAAGTTTCATTCATAATGTTTCCCCTTTTAAACTGGAATAAAATGTAACGCCTGAAGCTATGCAATAGCTTTGCGTGAGGAATGCATTTATAAAAGATCAAAGCAGCAGAATGATCCATTAAGTAATCTGATTCTCAAATTAAAGTCATTGATTTACATTTCACTGGTTGGGAATATTACCACTGAGTAACAACAGAAATGTTTGAGTGTTCGTAAACAGTCATATGGCTTGGAATATCATTTTTTTCTTGGACTTGTATAGTGGTTTAGCTTACTTTTTAAAGCTTGAGTTTTTCCTTTTGTGTTCCACAGAAGAAAGAAAGTTTGACAATGAGTAAATTATGACAGACTTTTCTTTTTTTAGGTTCAAGCAGAACCGTAGAGAGAAAGCTGTGACAGAAGCCATGTAACTGTGCAGCTCTGACTCTGATATATGCAGGACGGAGGGCAGTGATAAGCAGAAGTGATCATCTTGTCATCTACTCAGGATCCCTCGGTGAGTGTAATGTGAGTCTTTAGAGCCATTCATCCTTCAGTATAAAGTCACAGAGATCGAAGAAAGCCACACACTGAAGCCATTGCTGACCAGGCTCAGAAATTATGGATTTATTTACTGATGTGATTAGTACTGTGTGGATGGGAATGATGCACTGTTGGTTGGTCGCTTTACTTGTTGGTCAAACAGTCTCTTTCTGTCATGGTTCATAGCCAGGATATAATGCAAATTGGCCTATTCGCCAATGTAGCCAGCAGAAAGGAAACATTGTTTGTTATGATTGTGCCACCCCAGCCTGATCTCATGGCGATTCGTACATATTTTACGAGGTGGCTAATTCGTATGAATTCGTAAGACCTCACTCGTACAAATTCATATTAATTTTGCCAAATCGTATTTATTTTACGAGTTGCACAATTCGTATGAATTTGTACGAGTGACCTACACCTAACCCCGCCCCTAAACCTACCCGTCACTGGGGTTTGGAGCAATCATACAAAATGACTGATGAGTCAAAAATGAGCGAGGTCGTATGAATTTGTACAAATAACCACCTCGTAAAATACTTTAAAATACTTTACTTTATAGTTTTATACTAATAATAATTTAATAATACTTTAATACTTTAGAATACTTTAAAATACTTTACTTTATAGTTTTTATACTAATAATAATTTAATAATACTTTAGTATTAATAAGTTAAATGTACTAAAATAAAAAAATAAAACTGACATAAAAATAAAGCTGAAAGATAAATATGAATGAATGAATGAATGATGCATTTATATAGCGCTTTATTGTGTATAGCTGTACACCCAAAGCGCTTTACAATCATGTGGGGGGTCTCTCCTCAACCACCACCAGTGTGCAGCATCCACTTGGATGATGCGACGGCTGCCACAGGACAGCGGCGCCAGTGCGCTCACCACACACCAGCTACAGGTGGAGAGGATAGAGAGATAGAGCCAATCAAGTGGATGGGGATTATTAGGAGGCCATGATTGACAAGGGCCAGTGGTGGGAATTTGGCCAGGACACCAGGGTTACACCCCTACTCTTTACGAGAAGTGCCATGGGATTTTTAATGACCACAGTGAGTCAGGACCTCAGTTTAACGTCTCATCCGAAGGACGGGACGGGAAAATATAAATATTTTCATAATAAAAATGACAAAATCACATACAGTACCAAAAGTTATTATAATGAAAACTGAAAATAAATAAATAAATAAAAGCTAATTCAAATGTTTAATGGATACTGTAAGCAAAAAATAATAAAATAATATAATTATTAAAAATAATATATATTTAAAAATGTAAAAGTTACATAAAATGAGCTTTTTGAAACCGATACACTTAGTTTTGTTATTGCAACATCCCAGCTGAAGATAATGAGGATATTAGATCGCTCCCTTTGTCAAGTGCATTCCAAACGACTACATAATGACACACGTGCCCTGCTCACTCCAAAGTCCCCACTACAAGGGAATAGGTATGATCACTTTTATTTGGAAAATGCCCCTGAACCGTTCGATACACGATACGCGTATCGTTACACCCCTAATTTTAATGGTAGTCCACTGTATGAATAATTTTTGAGTATAATGTGTCAAAGTTCACTTTATTTTGCTTTCTTCACTTACATAAATGAACTACACTGCCATCCAAAGGCAAAGCGCAGTGGTCAAAATTTTGTTAAGTCCTAAAACTGGCTTTGTGACAACTGTTCTGTCTTTTGACAAATTCTCTTTGTTAAATTTAGTCCCGTTTCAGAGAAATGAGAGTGCCAAAATTGCAATGATTCAAGATTCAAGATTTGTATTCGTCACAATTATACAGAATATAATCAGCAGTGAATTGTAAGTCAGGTCCGCTCCATGGACAGTGCAATTATATGAAATACAAACTCAAGAGAATATACATAAATATAGGTATGGGGGAAACAAAAAAATAAAATAAAATGTGCAATACAATAATGTGCAGGACAGTATACTGTGGACTTAATAAATAATAATATAAGCAGGAATGTGCAAGAAGAATGTGCAAACAGGTTGTACAGGGTATATGCATAGCAGCAATACAGATGGTGGAGAATAATTAATATGAAGATATTATTGAATATCTTACTGATTATTAAATGGAGTCATGTTGATTTTATGTAAATGTCATTTTGATTTTATATAAAGCATTCCGTTCGAGGAAGGCTTTATAAGACCAAGTGGAATCCTCAGCCGCCTGGTCGCTCCCGGTTCACAGCGAGCGGGACTCGTGCTGACGCCAATTCCCCTCACTGTCCACGTTTTGATTTTGGAAAATCAGGTTGGGTGAATGCAAACAACGTGATTATCATTAGAACAACATCCAGCTAGGCAAGGAAACATGCAATCTACCTGAGGGATGACCTCTATCACTATTTCACAGGCCAATAGTTTGTGGGTAATGGGTGTGATATTTTTTTGTGTGACATTACAATTCCTTTTAGAATAATTGTACAGATATAGGTTAAGCAAACAAATTAGATTATTTCTGAGAACCTTTTATACACCTTTTTTACATATACTTAACTGCAGACATGGAAATGACATACAGGATGTGGTACTGTTCAAATATTTTGAGAATCCCTTATTCTGTCCCTTATTTTACTATAAAGAATCATAATTCTTGGCAACCCTTTTGGACGGAGTTTTCGTTCCTTGCCGCTGTCGCCTCTGGCTTGCTCAGTTGGGGACACTTCATTTCCAGCACAATCATCGACTTGATTGCACAGATATTATTTAAACTGAACTAAGCTGGACAATGCCATTACTAAATTCAATAATGAAATGCATTCAGCAGATAATTGAGTGTTAAATCCTGTCATTTTACATTATTGACAAAATTTGCCTATTTTGATATTGTGCAGTGCTTTGTTACAATTTGTATTGTTAAAGGCGCTATATAAATAAAGGTGATTTGATAATTGCCCTTTATATTTTAATCTTTGGCAACCCTAGTTATATTGTTAGGCAAAGTTTAAATTGTGTGATTTCTTTTAACTACTGTAATTAATTACTTTTTAAATAAAATGAGCAAAACGCTCGTTGTAGTGACAGGAGCATTGTGATAAGATGACTCTTAAACTTGAAGATTACTACTGATCAATTTTAACATTCACAACATGCAAACATGAATAAAACTATTAAAGATATAAAAAAATCAACATGTAGTAAGAAACACAACAATAAAGTTGCATGAACAAATTTAGTTTGTAGAGACTGCTCTTTGCTTTTGCAATAGTGTTTTAGTTGTCATCCAAAGGCAGAGAGCAGTATATGCATTTTGGTGATCAAAGAACACATCACTGGTCATGGTTTTTTATCTATAACCTATTTATCTAAAATCTATTTATTTATTTTTTAAATAAGCTAAAGTATGTAAACTTCCAACAGAAAATATTAATATTGTTATTTTAAATTTGATTATTTATAACTATTAATTATTATTAGTCTTTTTTGACAGTTTTGCAGCTGTTACCTGGATGGGATTAATTTTTTATTTATTTACTTATATTCAATTGCTCAATTGGGGCTACATTTATTTGTCCCTTTTTCATCTAAATAATTTAGCTTTTTAATGCCAAATCGTAAATTATTTTTTATAATTTATTATGTATATATTTATGATTAATATAAATTAATTCATTAATATCTTTAATCCATGAATTAATCTAATAATGTCTAAAAATATAATAATTATGTCTACCAAGCTCTGATAATGTATGGAATAGTATATAAACAGACTATCCAAATTTTAATAAAACAATATGCCTATACCTCGAAGCACAGATGTTGTCTCTCACTTTATGTTTCACCCAAAAATGAAAATTATGTCATAATTAACCAGGTTGTTCTAAACCTGCATAACGTTATATCTTCTGTTGAACACAAAAGAAGATACTTCGAAGAATGAGGGTAACCAAACAGCTTCTAGTCCTCAGACACTTAAAAAAAATATATTTGGTTACCCACATTCTTCAAAGTAGCCTACCATCTTTTATGTTTAACAGAATAAATAAATTATTAAGGTATTAATAAAATGTTTTTAATCTGTGACAAAATTTTTATTTTTGGGTGAACTATCCCTTTAAGTCAGACAGTTCACCATGAGCAACTGAAATACTTCTCTGCAAACTGCGCGTTCATCTTTAGTTACTAGATAGACCCATTGATAACTTTCCCATTCAGCCCTACATATATTGCGAAGGAGATGTATTGTACTGCGTGAGGCAAATGCAGACCCCCCCAATAAAGTAAAACTGCACATTTTGGAGTGGCATTTTACTGTGGCCAACCTAAGACACACCTGTGCAATAATAATGCTGTCTAATTAGCATCTTGATATGCTACACCGGTGAGGTGGATGGATTATCTCGGCAAAGGAGAAGTGCTCACTAAAAAAGATTTAGACAGATCTGTTAACCATATTTGAGAGAAATTGGCCTTTTGTGTTCATAGAAAAAGTCTTAGATCTTTGAGTTCAACTCATGAAAAATGGAGGCAAAAACAAAAGTGTTGCATTTATAATTTTGTTCAGTGTATTTCTTTAGTGTTTATTAATTTATTTGTATTCAAAGTTGATATATTGTTGAATCCTGTGGTCATTTCAAGCTGCACAACTACAAAGAACATAGTCTATTCTATTATAGTTTCAAAATAATACATGTATGCTACATTTTAAGTATTAACTTATAATAAAAGTACAGTTTTGTCAAAGCCCTGCTGTTTTTGAGCAGGATATCTTGATTCAATGTCCTGCAAATGTCAGTGGCCCTGCTGCTCTTGAAGCAATAGCACTCAGCAAGAGCAAATGCCATATTTGGAACACCTGCCTCATTATAAAAAGCTCTCACAGAACTCAGATCAGGTTTTGGAAAGTTTAAAAGAGAAGTCATGAAATGCCAGGTTGTCAAAAAGTATTTTTGTTGTGAGATTTCAAAGCTTTTTCGAAACCAAATTGATCAGCAAAGGCAGCCCATTTCAAACTGCTTTTCTAAACCTGTACTGAGGATATAAATGTCATCTGTATAAGGGTTGGGTTTGGATGCTTTATGGTGTCATCTGCTGAAGTGCTTCTACTAGAAGCTGATTGTAAGGTTCCAGCTGAAGTGGAGTACATCTAAAGAGAGCTGATTAAATTGAACATGGCCTGACTGGGTGACTGGTCTAAATCCTTTCACTGGTGTATTTCACGTTAAAGTCGTGTCACTTGAATCATGTAGAAGCTTTAATGATTGCGTAATACCAAAAAAACACTGCAAGGAAAGTAATTCTTTAAAACCGTACAAGTAATAAGATTTCCCTTTCGATATGTTACTCGTACTGCGTCTAAGACGCTTTAATGGGAAAAACTATTTGTTCCTCTTCCACTGAAGCCTTTTTTTAATCACGCAGTGTAACTGCACGTTCATTGGTTCGTGCAGTACTAAAAAACGAACCAATGGCTCTGCGGTGGCACGCGAGCCTATGGCTATGCAGCCGCCGCAACTCAGATTTCTTCTCTTAAGCGACAAAGACCCTTCCTTGTTGACTCTTCGCTGATACTGGGATCTGCCGTTGAAATGCCTCAGCAGCCAGATTGGACCTCTCGCAGCAACCAGCTCGCTGATTTGGTCATCCCCTGCAGCCATCCGGCGTCGATCTAAAGAGCCCTGGCCCAAGTCTTTGGCAGAACTCGAGTAGACCTCTTCGCCTCTGAATACAACTCTCACTGCCCAATATTTTTCACAAAGGGCACGGATGCCCTGGCCCACGAGTGGCCCAGTCTTCCGCTCTATGCTTTCCCTCCAATCGCTATGCTACCACAGGTACTCAGGCGAGTCAGGGAGCAACGGCAAAAACTTATTCTAATAGCCCCCCTCTAGAGGAACCAGCCGTGGGTGTCGGAGTTATTCCAGCTACTCGAAGCAGCCCCATGGCCGATCCCCTTGAGATGGGACCTCCTCTCTCAAGTGAACGTACACTATGGCATCCACGGCCTGAGTTATGGGCCCTGCATGTGTGGCCGCTCAACGGGAGCCTTGCGGCCTCCCAAAGCATATCCTAAACACGATGACAGAAGCTAGAGCCCCGTCTACTCGAGGCCTCTACGCTCTGAAATGGTCTGGTTTCTCGACTTGGTGTCAGGACCGCGACTTAGATCCGGTCACCTCCGATGTGTCAGTGGTTCTCTCATTTCTTCAGGAGATGCTGGATAAACAGCGTTTCTCATCCACCGTCAAAGTTTATGAGGCAGCAATAGCGGCTTTCCATGCCCCTATTGCTGGCCGATCTGTGGTTAGAAATAGAGCTGTGATTAAATTTTTACGAGGCACCAGGAAAATGAATCCCCCGCATCCTCCTACAGTTCCACCTTGGGACTTACCTACCGTACTAAGGGCCCTGAAAGGGCCCCCGTTTGAACCATTGCAATCCACGAGCCTTAGAGCACTCTCATTAAAAAGCCCTGCTGTTAGCACTAGCATCGGTCAAGCGAGTAGGAGACCTGCAGGCCCTATCCATCAACCTGGCTTGCCTGGAATTCAGGCCTAACGACTCCTAGGTCGTCCTGAAACCAAGGGTAGGTTATGTACCTAAGGTGCTCTCCACTCCGTTCAGAGCCCAGGTCATAGCACTTTCCCTGCTTACCCCATCGACGTGTAGCCAGGAACTCTCCCTGCTCTGCCCCATCAGGGCCCTGAAGGTATACATTGAGCGTTTTGCCTCATACAGGAAATTAGAACAGCTTTTTGTCGGCTTCGGTAACCGTGCCAAAGGTGGACCTGTTACGAAGCAAGGAATTTCTAGGTGGTTAGCGGATGCTATTACCCTAGCATACTCCTCCTTGGGTTTGCAGTGCCACATCGGAGTCAGAGCCCATTCCACCAGAGACATCGCCTCTTCCTGGGCATGGTCCAGCGGCTTGTCCATTTCGGAAATTTGTGAGGTGGGTAATTTGTGTAATTATGTAATGATTCTAGGAATAGACACTATACAAATACTGAAACTAAATATATTTTAAAATATTATAAATAACTAAAAATAATATAAAGACTGCACCACAATCTGTAATAAGATGTCAAGAAAGAGACCTGAAAATTTGGTCTAAATAAATATTTAGATTTGCAATCAAATGTATAATTTCCAAGAATATCAGGGTTGCGTGGTGGTGATTGTATAGCAGTAAAAATAGAGATTATTAAAAAAAATCTGAAGTTTGTGATGCATGTAGTTGAAAATGTCCAAATTGTGTTACTTTTTTACAGTAAGAGTCATTCAGGAAACGTTCCTTTTTTTGTTTGTTGGGCAAAAACAGGGCTGTGCACAAAATTTACTTAGTTTTTGACAGGTTGTGATTAAATTATTATTTTCCCAAGAGGCAGCTAAATCCTTCAGATTTTTTTTTCTCATGTCTTTCCTCTCTGATCTGTCTCTCATGTCACAGATAAAATAACACTCTTTGAATGTCAATGGGACACCAAGATGTTTAATGTTCACCATGCAGCTACAAAAAGGTCTGCTATATATACAAAACAAAGGTGTATAAATGCAAACTACAATCTCCGCACTAGTGATTTAGGATTACAAATGGTGTGCATTTACTTTGATTATGTACAGTACATCACTAAATAATAGATTGTTCCATCTCTAAACAGTTTATATTTCAGACAGCGTGCAGTTAGATGGTTGTTTGTCATGCGCCGTAGAATATGAATACTTTAAGGATTGTTTGTGTTTAGCTTCTCCTTACAAAGTTCAAAGAGAGGATGTTCTTATAACAGCAGCTAATTACAATGATCTGGAATCCCATTGGGCCTGCAATAGCATTTATTTTATCTGCACTTTTCCCTCATTTCCTGTGCAAAGAGCTTTATCTGCAGGCAAGCTCATTTCTTTGTTTGCGGTGTAACACGGTTCCACAGTTTACTGAAGGTGTGTTGTCTCATGACAGCGTTCCTGCATCTTTCAGCAAATTAAGAAATATATCCTCATGTTCAAGCTGACAAATGACTTCAGAAGACTTACAATAAAGTGGTTCTTTAAAAGGTTCTTACCCTCTTGAAAATAAATCTTCCAAAAATAGTGCTTTCGCAAAAATGCCTTGTTCAATTCAATGTATTTCAAGATTATTTGTATAGCACTTTTACAAATCGTTGCAAAGCATGCAACTTTACAGGAAATTAAGTTTCTACAATATATTTATATATTGTGGAAACTCAATATATTTAACTTATGGCAAGATTTGGTTAATTCTGTATATTGTCTGAGGGTTGAATTCCTCTGAGGTCCTCTGAGGGGTTGGCATCATCTCTTCTCAGTTGTTTGGTCATCTCAGATCATTTAAGGGTTGGATCCAGACTGAAGCTTGTGCAACTCCTAGTTAATACGGTTAATGTTAATCCCGTGGCAGAAACAGAGAAACAAATAGATACATAGTTAACGTAGCTTTTGTTCCATCCAAGCAAAACTAATTTGTGTAATCCAAGCTAAAGCATAATAATGTGAGTTTGATCAGATATAACTGCAGTAAAATATTATGAGATGCATTATATGAATGCTTGGATAAAGAGATGTATCTTTAATCTAGATCTAAACAGAGAGTGTGTCTGAATCCTGGACGTTATCATGAAGGCTATTCCAGAGTTTGGGAGCCGAATATGAAAAAGCTCTACCTCCTTTAGTGGACTTTGCTATCCTAGGTACTACCAAGAGTCCAGAGTTTAGTGACCTTCGGGAGCGGGTTGGACTGTAGCATGATAGAATAGTTAGATACGCAGGAGCTAAACCATTTAGGGCCTTATAGGTAAGTAATAATATCTTGTGACAGATACGGAACTTAATAGGTAGCCAGTGCAGAGACTGTACAATTTATTGACCTGAATTTATTGACAAATTTATTGACAAATCTTGACCTGGTAAGGACTCTAGCCGCAACATTGTGTACTAACTGTGGCTTGTTTATTGAAGATGCAGGACAAACACCTAGCAGTGCATTACAATATTCCAGTCTATAGAGGTCACGAAAGCATGAACTAGCTTTTCTGCAGTAGAAACGGTTAACATGTTCCGCAGCTTGGCAATGTTTCTAAGATGGAAGAATACTGTTTTTGTAACATGGTAAATATGATTTTCAAAAGACAAGTTTCTGTCTAATATAACACCCAGATTTTGGAAAGGAAGTAGCGATACATGTTGCAAATTACAATCCAAGAGAATCAGGGTACCGTTTTTTTTTTTTTTTTTTGGTCCAATAAGTAATATCTCTGTCTTATCTTAATCTAATAGGAGAAAATTATTGGTCATCCAATTTGTTTAATTTTTTACACACTCTTAGATACTTTAGAAGTTTCATATGGTTTTGTTGAGAAATATAGTTGGGTATCATCAGCATAACAATGGCATAACAATGGAAACTAATCCCGTATTTTCTAATAATATTACCGAGGGGCAACATGTATATTGAAAATAGCAGAGGACCTAGGACAGATCCTTGTGGTACTCCATACTTTACTGGTGATAATTGATATGACTCCCCATTTAAATAAACAAAGTAGTAGTGATTGGACAGGTAGGATCTAAAGCATCTTAAAGCATGCCTTTGAATATCCGTATAGTTTTGTAATCTATCTATGAGTATGTCATGATCTATAGTGTCGAACGAAGCACTAAGATCAAATAAAACTAGCAATGAGATGCAGCCTTGGTCTGACGCAAGAAGCAAGTCATTGTTTTATTTTAACAAGTGCAGTTTTTGTGCTATAGCTGGGCCTGAAACCTGAATTAACTTCTTCATAGACATTTTTTTTTGCAAGGAGTACAATTGAGCAGACTCAACTTGTTTCAAAAATTTTAGACATAAACAGAAGATTTGAAATGGGTCTGTAATTTGCCAGTTCACTAGGCAAGGCAAGGCAAGGCAAATTTTATTTATAGAGCACAAGTTTTACACAACTGTAGTTGATCCAAAGTGCTTTACATTGAAAATAACTGAATTTAAAAGAGAAAGGTAGAGGAGACAACATAAAATAAAACAAGTTTCAAAAACAATTAAAATGTAATTTCATAAAACACCACTTAAACTATTCAAAGTAGATACACAACATCACTCAAATGCTAAAGAATTTAAGCTAGATTTAAAAGCATCCAATGATGGAGAAGCTCTAATGTTCAAAGGTAGACTGTTCCACAGCTTTGGGGCCACTACTGAGAAAGCTCGATCACCTTTTGTTCTACAACGTGAACGGGGGACAGATAAAAGTAACTGATCACTTGATCTTAAAGACCTAGAGGCTGTATATGGCTTGATGAGGTCACAAATATAATCCGGGGCAGAATTATGCAATGCCTTGTATGCAAAAAGAAGGACCTTAAAGTCGACTCTAAGTTTTATAGGGAGCCAGTGCAATGAGGCAAGGACAGGGGTGATATGATCCCTTTTCTTAGTTCCTGTTAAGAATCTGGCTGCTGCATTTTGAACCATCTGTAATCGAGACAGTGTAGATTGAGGTAGGCCAATGTACAAAGAATTACAGTAATCCAAACGCGAAGAAATTAGTGCATGAATTACTATTTCAAGGTCTTTACTAGAAAGAAAGTGTTTCACCTTAGCCACTGATCTGAGATGAAAAAAGCTACTCTTTACAACTGCATTCACATGCTTATCAAATTGGAGAAGAGGATCAAAATGGACTCCAAGATTTTTTGCATGATTGTGTAGGTTATTACTTAGAAAACCTAACTGTGTTTTAATGGAATTGTTAGTAGCAGCAGGGCCCAGTAGAAGCACTTCGGTTTTATTTTCATTCAATTGTAAAGTGTTTTTTGTCATCCAGGTCTTGACTTCATTAAGGCATAAGAAAAGATGATCCAATGAAAAGTAATTTCCTGGTTTGATTGGAAGATATAGTTGGAGGTCATCAACGTAACAATGATAATTAATGTTATGTTTCTGGAGTATTGAGGATCTAGAGGATCTAGGATCTAGTTGTGGTTTCTTAATAAGAGGCTTAATAACCGTCAGCTTGAATGGTTTTGGGACGTAACCTAAAGATAACGATGTGTTAATAATATTGAGAAGGTAACAGCTATTTCAGTAATTTAGTGGGTACAGGATCTAATAAACCTGTTGTTGGTTTAGATGCAGTGATACGTTTATTTTCACCCTGTCCTATAGTTGTAAAGTACTGCAGTTTTTCTTTGGGTGCGATGAATGAAGCTGAAGTACTACACGCTGTGGAATCTACATTTATTATTGTATTTCTGATGTTATCTATTTTATCAGTGAAGGAATTCATAAAGTCATTACTATTAAACTGTGAGGGAATATTTAGAACAGGTGGCGCCTGGTTATTTGTTAATCTAGCCACTGTGCTTCATAAAAACCTTGGATTGTTTTGGTCATTATCTATTACTATGAGTTAGCATATATGCTCGGTCCTGGCAGCTTTTAGAGACTGTCTATAGTTGGACGTACTGTTTTTCCACGCAATTCTAAAGACGTCCAGGTTTGTTTTTCTCCATTTGAGCTCAAAATTAGAAGTTTCTTTCTGGAGAGAATTGGTATAACCATTGTACCATGGCACAGCACGTTTTTCTCTAAAAACCCTTTTTTAATTTGATGGGGGCAACTGTTTCTAGCGTATTAGAGAAGATAGTGCCCATATTGCTAGTCATTTTGTCTAGTTAATTTGTATTTATGGGTACACAGAGTGAATATTTGTGAATCTGTCTTTAGTGGCCGGAACAATAGTTCTGCCTGGACGATAACACGGAGCCATATAGTTAATATCAGTAATATGCAGCATGCACGATACAAGAAAATGGTCTGTAACATCATCATTTTGAGGTACGATATCTATATCCGTGAGATCAATTCCATGCTACATAATTAAATCTAGCGTATGATTAAAGTGATGTGTGGGCCCGGTGATGTTTTGCTTGATTTCAAAAGAGTTTATTAGGTCAGTAAACGGAAGTCCTAACTCATCATTTGTATTATCAACGTGAATGTTAAAATCTCTGACATTTAGCGCTTTATCAACATTAACCAATATGTCTGAGAGGAAATCTGCAAATTATTTTAGAAAATCTGTATATGGCCCTGGCGGTCTGTACACAGTAGCCAGAGCAAGATATAGGACAGATTTATTTTGCATATCTGACAGTGTAACATTAAGCAAAGGTATTTTGAATGAGAATAACTATTTTTGGTTCCTCAAAGAACCTTTCAGTCAACAGTTCTTAATTGTATTTTATTTTTTTTCTTAGAATGAAGAACAGTTTACAAATCTAAATTACCAGTAAAGATTCCATAAATGTTAAATGTTTATTTAATGTTTTTTTTTCTGTGTTCTGCTATTGATACAAGCAGAATAACCCAAATCTGGTACTGTATAAAATACTTTTTATTATGAGTATAGCATATGGAATACTTTAATGTGAAACTACAAAGCCTCAACTCTTTGATTGATTTGTTGAATTGTCTATAGACGTTTGGTGGCAACCAGACGTTTAGTCTCAAGTGAGAGAGTAATTTATACTTCACCGTCTTGTCCAATGTCATTTAAAAAAAAAGTGACTGATGATAGCAGACTTACGTACTAACACATGTTTGGTTTTTCATGCTTTTCATAAAATATGTTATATGAATTATGAATAAAAACTGTTTTTTTTTCTCATATGCCGCTTCAGGCAGTATTAAACTGTCTAACAACACAGCTGTGCAGCAATAATAATAAAAAAGATAGATGTAACTTGTCAAATTAAACATTTTGCTGGTAGCTATCACTCGTTTGAGATGTGAGAGCATCCTGAATCTGTCAAAAGTGGAAGTTAATGATGGATTTATCTCGCTTTGTGGAAATTCCTGGAGAGATAAACAGCTCAATGTTATGTTGCATATAACACAATTTTTGGGAGATTTCAAATCAAATCACTTTTATTGTCACATCACCACAGCACAAGTGCCTTGGTGAGTGAAATTCTTACGAGCGTGCTCAAGACAGTGCAAAAAAAAAAAAACACAACAATTTACATATGGACAGTACATATTTACAGACTGTACAGAAGACAATGTGCAAAATACAAATACATATACTCAGTACACAGTGTACTATAAAGACATACTTTGTTATCAACTACATATTATACACCGTATGTACACAATCTATACATTATGTAATCTATACATAGTAATAATGTGAAGGTGCAACAGATTATACATTTACAGCATATTGGTTGAGCAGCAGATAGTTGTGCAAATGTGCAACAGATTATGCATATGCAGTGTCGTGGATGTGCTTTTGTATGGTGTCCAGTGATAGCAGATGTGTTAGTGCAGTGTGTGCGTGTAGTCCGGTAGAACTGTGTTAAAATGCAGTGCATGGCATGTTGTGTGAGTGGGAGTGTGTTGTAGGGTGGGTTATTTCTGACTGTTCATTAGCCTGATAGCCTGAGGGAAAAAGCTGTCCCTCAGTCGGCTAGTGCGGGATCGGATGCTGCGGAGACGTCTCCCTGAGGGCAGCAGAGAGAGCAGTCTGTGGGACGGGTGGCTGGAGTCTTTGATAATCCTCCGGGCTTTTCTTGTACACCGCCTGGTGTAGATGTCCTGGAGGGAGGGAAGCTCACCTCCAACAATGTGGCGGGCAGTTCGCACGACCCTTTGCAGAGCCCTGCGGTTGCCAGCGGTGCTGTTTCCAAACCAGGCGGTGATGCAGCCGGTCAGGATGCTCTCCACAGTGCAGGTGTAGAAGGATCTGAGGATGCTGGGGCTCGTTCCAAACTTCCTCAGCCGTCTCAGGAAGAAGAGACGCTGATGTGCCTTCTTCAGCACTGCATCTGTGTGAGCAGACCATGTGAGATCCTCAGTGATGTGAACGCCGAGGAACTTAAAGCTGCTCACCCGCTCCACAGGTGTCTTGTCGATGGTGATGGGTGTGTGTTCTCTGCTCTGTCTCCTGAAATCCACCACCAGCTCCTTGGTCTTGTCGATGTTGAGTGAGAGGTGATTCTCCTGACACCATTTAGTCAGGGTACTCACCTCCTCTCTGTAGGCCATCTCATCGTTGTCGGTGATCAGGCCTATCACCGTTGTGTCATCAGCAAATTTGATGATGACATTGGAGCTGTGTGTTGCTGTACAGTCGTGTGTGTACAGGGAGTACAGGAGTGGGCTGAGGACGCAGCCCTGCGGAGCACCAGTGTTGAGGATCAGAGAAGATGAGGTGTTGTTGCCCATTCTGACCACCTGACTTATGCCTGTCAGGAAGTCCAGGATCCAGCTGCACAGAGATCTGTTCAGTCCCAGAGCCTGGAGCTTCACAACCAGTGTGGCAGGCACTATGGTGTTAAATGCCGAACTATAATCCACGAACAGCATCCTCACATAGGTGTTCTTATTTTCCAGGTGGGAGAGAGCAGTGTGCAGGGTGAAGGCAATAGCATCGTCTGTGGAACAGTTACTGCGGTATGCAAATTGTAGTGGGTCCAGTGAAGCAGGCAGCACAGAGCAGATGTGTTCTCTGACGAGCTTCTCAAAACACTTGCTGAAGATGGGGGTCAGAGCAACGGGCCTCCAGTCATTCAAGCATGTGATTTTATTTTTCTTAGGTATGGGCATGCGGGAACCACAGACAGAGAGAGGGACAGATTGAAAATGTCTGTAAAAACCCCGGCTAGCTGGAAAGCGCATGCTTTGAGCACATGGCCTGGAATGCCATCCGGACCCACGGCTTTACGGATGTTCACCCGTTTGAAGGATCGGGTTACATCCGCGACAGAAAGGGAGAGTGGACTGACCTCTTCTGCAGCAGCCGCGGGAGTCACAGCGTTCTCTGTATGGGCGGTGTTATCAGCCTCGAACCGAGCATAAAAGGTGTTGAGCTCGTCCGGTAGAGAGGCGGCAATGTTCACAGTAGCTGGTTTATTCCCTTTAAAGCCTGTGATGTTGTTGATGCCCTGCCTCATGCTTCTTGGGTTGTTGTTGTTGAAATGTTCTTCAACTTTGTTTTTGTATTGTCGTTTGGCTGCTTTGATGGATCTCCTGAGATCGTAACTGGCTTGTTTCCGATCGTCAGTGTTTCCGGATTTAAAGGCAGATGTCTGCGCTGACAAGGCTGATCGAACATCGCTGTTAATCCACGGTTTTTGGTTGGGGTAGATGCGGATTGTTTTGGTCGGAACTACATCATCTATACACTTCCTGATGAAACATGTTACGGAATCTGAATACGCCTCATGTAATATATTTAATAGAGCTATTGTTTCAGCTCCGGGAATTAATTATTAAATATTCATATCACTTTGATTAAAGCAATATTAATATTTACTTATGATTATACAGGGTTAAAGACTCGTCCAGCGAGTAGATTAACATCAATATAACTCATCACTTTGTTCATTTTGCCTCGTGGCCAACAATAGCAATAAAACAAATGTAATAATTCTTCTCAGCTTCGAGCTTAGGTAAACGTTATCTATTGGCAAATAAGGAAAAAAATACTTAAAATCACATTCCAGAGACCATTCTTCATAAAATGAAACACGGTTTATTTACAATACTAATATTCTACTACACACAGGACTAAACTATTAGAACACAATCATGCACCACACATACGGGAGTTTTGAGGTTACGGTTGAAATAATAACATTATTCCTGTTTCGTAACTTAACCAACCAGCAAAGATCACGACCAACAATACGTATGCTTTGTTACTGCATTCAGATCATATTTACCAGTTCAGTCAGAAAATAGAGATGATACTTGCTTTATGATGGAAAAACAGGCGGTTGCTTTCGTTTGGTTTCCAGTGTGCGCTGGAAAAAAACTCTGCTGGCTTGCTTCGCTGTCGCGTGACGTCACGGGGAGTTGAAATCTCTGATTGTTTGATGCTGGTTTTGCAATGTTGCGGCGTTTACACAGTCCTTTGGTTCACGCGTGTGTTATTTGTCTTCAGCCGGTCTTGGGGCGAGGTTCCAGCGGGCCGTCCTTCGGCGTTGGCGAGCGAGGAAGAGTTCCAAGCGAGCTTCAAGAGAGTCAAGAGATTCAAGAGAGGGAGGCAACGCAAACGCGCCTCCTTTTAAACCGTCCGATCTTGGACATCGCCCACAGGCGGCTGGTCCAATCAGTGTCCGTATGGGGCGGAGCCCCGCCCATGGGGGTATACCCTCGTCACACTTTGTGATGAAAATTAAACTTTTACCCATGTATTAACAACTCTTACCAGGTTTACACATTTATAATATTAACATACGTTATCTTACTGATTATATAATTTTGCGACCGTTCATATAAGTCTAAACACTGCTTTGACACACACAATATATATTGCCCAGTTTAAGGTACAGATTAAATGTCATTACACATTTCCTAAATAATTCAACATTTCGAAATCATCACATCAAGCCTATGAGGAAAGAGTACACATTAATATTCATATATTTCTTTGTGTAGGTAGTTTTTAAAAGTCATGAAAAGAACGAATGTCAGTAATATTCTGTTGAAAAGGGTTTCCTTTGTCTCTGACGAAGAAAGAAAACGCGCGCTTTTGCACTGAGGAGGAGGGGTGAAGGAGCTGGTTTTACGTCGCCCCATAGTCAGATGTCTTGGACACGTGTCTTGGATTTCTTCTGTGCGATAATACTCTACACCATCCCCCTTTTGCTTGGTGATGTTCCCTGATGGAACATCGTCAGGCACTGGAACAAGAAGCAGAGAGAACAGGCACATACAAGACACAAACATCATTCCTATCACTGACTGAAGCTTGGTGCAGGGTAATTTGGGAAGGAACAGGTTAGAAACTTGAGAAGACATAGGATGTGTTTATATTATTGACAATTGGGTCATTTTGACTGTTTTAATTGTCAGGGGCTCGACGAGGCGGTATAGGCATGATCTCAGTCAGGTTGGTCGACTTTCGGGTTCGGGTTCTAGGTCGAAATTTCCACGTCGAAAAGGCGAGGGACGCCTGACGTGCATTTGTTGAGAGACTCTTGAACGACATTTCACTCGCTTGTGTAGGAGGAAGGCCAGTGTCAAAGTCACAACATATCCTACGATAGTAGAGACCAAAAGCGTGTGTCAACGGCAGACCAAGACCGAATAATTGGCGCGCCAGCGGGCAGAAAGCGAGCGACAGCTTCTACAGCTGTGTCAACCGGTGTCAAGCCAATAAGAAATTTTGATTTCAGCCTGATACTCATCGTCGATAAGGTGATACAATGCTAACTCCGTCAATATGGAGGATCGAGCCCTTAGGGCCGTGATCCTAAAGTTTGGTTAGGCAAACTAATGCGGTGTCGTGTTGATCGCACGTGAGGGTAGCTGTTCGTGCTGGGGTGTTGACCAGCCATCGGTTTTCGATGATTTCGGCTTTGCGTTACCTCAACTTGAGACGTGGTGTTGCTTCGGCGGGGCAGCTAGTGTCGGGTTTAAGGATTCTAACCGCAGATGCCCTTGGTATTATCGCGTACGCAGAGTTTACTCGGGTAGAGGGAGGTGAATGTCCTAAGTGAGCGTGCCCATCTTTAAGTTTGGGGCCAGATACAAACTGCTCGTTGTTATCGTGATACGCAGCGATTTAGGAGGTGGATTTTGACATAGGTTTTCCCTTGCCGTAATCCCACATTCACAACGTCTTTGAGCCGGTAAACTTATTAACGTTGATAATGGGCAAACTGAAAAGACAACTAAGTCACCTGTTTCCGCGGGTTTGCGTATATGTGAATAGCGCTACCGGGAAAGGGGCGAGATGGGTTTGGATGAGACTAGCGGGCCCGCCAGTGGCCGAAGTTACGACGTTTGAACAAGGTAAGAGGTATCACGTAGCACGGAATCCTATTCATGGTTAAGTTGTCAATCAAGGAACTTACATCGCGTATCATGTCGTCATGATTTTTGGCGGGTGGCCTCGATCGGTCGACAACGGTTCTCACAATGAATTACAGCGACTTTACTGACGGAAGTCGATCTCAATTTCAGGACCTGGATTCAAGGATTGGTTAAGAGGGTTCAACGTGAGAGAGAGGAAAGGAACAACACAAAGTGAGACATGAGATAAAGAAACCAAATGATAAAGTAAATAAAAAAAATTAATAAAAAATCTCAAGCTCAAAAAAAATTTCAAAATGTAAAAACAAAATTATAAAAAAAAAATTATATAATAATAAAAAATTAATTTTGAGAGTAACTCCTCTCTACTAGATTGGTCCTAGCAGTGCTGCGGAGGAGAGAACATGGGTTGTGTCTAAGCATGGTTGCTATATGTTTTCCTAAAATGACAATACTTATGCTTGTGTGGTGCATATGGTTGTCGGTCTGTGTCAGTCGGTTTGATCTTCCCCCTTTTCCTGTCGGTGGTTTGGATTTGCCGGTTGGCACTGGCAACCCATCATGGTGCATCGTGTGCGTGTGTCAGCATACTCCCCCTCTGGCCGTGAGGACTATGAGCTGGGGCGCAGTGAGTGGCTCAGGGACATACGTGTGGACACGTCTTGCAGATGCAGCATGTAGTCGACAGAGTGGAGCTTGCGGAGCTCGGAGGATGTGTTCTAAGGGTTTGACGTGTGAGCTGTCGTTGTTCGTAGTGGCGCGAAATCCGCATGTGAGGGTGAGGAGATCATCAGCAGCGAACCGAGGTGGTATGGCAATGCAGGAGGGCAGGGTTGTGCTCGCCAGTGGCGTGGCTGGCGGGGTTACTGCTGCCACTGTAGGGTTGGGTGGGAGGGCATGAAAGGTCCAGGACTCTTCATGTGATGCACCTGCTGTGTGAGGGCATCGTTTTGGTCATTTGAGGGGCTGGAGCTTGGGAGGAAATGTTTAGGATGTCAGACCTGATCTGGTGTTCTCCGGAGGAATGGCAGGTGACTGAGACAGCACTTTCAGGAACTTGAGGAGTTTCATTAGCAGGTGTTTGTTGGACGCTGCTGTGATTTGGAGTATTGGGTGTTGAGTTAGTGTTTAACTCTGTTGCTGGGTTTTCAGGTGGGGTTTCATGTCCATCTGAAGTCAGGGTGTTTACTGTTCTCTGAGAGTGAGGTGACAGTGCTGTTTTCTGTGGCTGATTTGTTCAGCTTGTCACTGCCTTTTCGTCCGACAGCTAGTCAGACTGACTCTGGTTCCTCTTTCTTTTCCCACTTCCGGTCCTCCTCTTTTCGTTGGAAGAACTCTTTCACCATCATTTCCATCAGCTTCTGTGAGTCAAAATGCGGTGGTGTTTCTTGTTCTTGTGTGGATTCAGTTTGAACTCGGTCAGTTTGGAATCTTGGTGACTTCTTTCGTCGATTCCTTGGGCTGACTGCTCCAGGGTGAGTTTGTCGCTTTCCCTTGGAGTTTCCATACGAGCTTGGCTGGTTCCACGATCTGTCCCATGGGCTCTCATGAGGCCCTGCTTGGTCCCATGACTTATCCCAGTGTCGTCCAGGTGAGCGTTGACGTCCACGCGGTCCATCCCATCGGTCATACCTCTGTTTAGGTCGGGTGTCAGCGTGTGAGTATCGTTCTCTGTTGGACGGGGGTGCATTCCACTTTCTGTGTGGTGGCTTAGCGCTGTCTTGGCGTTGGGTGCCCTCTAGAGCCAGTTCATGGTGTTGCGTGTTGAAATCAAGAACTGCTGGGGTTTTTACGCTCTTTTCTGAGGCCATCTTCTTTTGTTGTAGTAGGCCTTTTGCACCAAGTCTCGCAACTGCTGAGTGTTCATCGTTCGTGGACATGCGAGAACGCCAAGATGGTGGCTTATGCCAGGATGAAGGTTCCTGAGGAAGAGAGTTTTAAAGTTCAGTTCATCTTCCATGTCAGAATCATTGCGAGTTCCAAAGTATGCTTGTCTGAGTCGACTGTAGTAAGCTTGAGGAGTGTCGTGACGTCCTTGTCTCGTCTCCAGGGCAGCCACTAAGCCTTGATCGGACTCAGGGTCAGCAAACTCTTTAATGAGGGCCTTTTTAAGCCGTTGATAATCAGTCTTCGTGTTAACAGGCTGCCGGTCAAGGAAGCTGCGCACTTCAGGACTGGATGTCGTTCGGAGTAAGTAGAGTTTATCTTTGTCCGTAACGTTAGGTCGCATTTCCAGATGGAAATCAATATCTTGCAGGTAAGCTTGGACCTTTTGGCGGTTTGGCACGCTGGGGTTGAATTTGCCAACGTTTCGGGCCAGCTTGTCAAGATCTTTTAGGTCCAAGCCGTGTGACGATCTGCGGCTGGCTGCAGCAGATTCTTCTGGTTCTGTCGTGATATAAAGTTCTTCAGACGGCGCTGGTGATGTTTTAACACCACCCCTCTGTCTTATGTTCACGTGTCAGTCCAGGCACAGGTGACTTGGTCCTGCTTGGCAGGGGTGCGGTTTGGTGCACGTCCTGTCCTTGACGGCTCCTGGCGTAGTTCGTAAGCGTGCTTGAGTTCCTCTTGGAAACTTTCAGATCCTCTGTGACGTAGTCGAGCTGTCGTGTTAGGCGGCTGATCTCGTTTCTTGACTCAGCCAAATGAGCTTCGAGGGCCTGATTCTGCTGTTTTTGTCCCTGAAGTCAGTCTTTGCCTTCTCTAGTAGCTTCTCTGCATACTGTAGCTTGTCTGCACGATCAGCGAAGTCCTCTTTGATTTGCTGCCATTCGTGGCTGTTAGCTGCTAGAGTCTCTTTTAGCTGTTGATCTCCTCCTCGGCGCCCTGTTCCACCTCATCGGTCCCTTCCTGTCGTTCACGTTCCAGCTGCTCTATGCGTCGTTGCTCGTTGTCAGCTCCTGCTGGCGTTGTGCGGCGTGCTTGTCGCTCAGTTTGAGGGTGGCGATGAGAGTGTGTGACTTAAGCTTGAGGTGATCTTGGCTAATTCTTTGTGATTGAAGTTTGACTTGGGCTTGTCTCATGATGCTTGTGATGTTGTCATCTAGTTGGTCCTGTGTCTGATGTCGTAGTGCTTCAGCAGCTTTAGGGAGGACGCTGTCTGTTGTAACACTAGCCACATTTCCAGTTCTTCCCAGTGACCGACATGTTCCCGTTTTGTGAGACATGTTCTGCGGGTTAGGGAGATCTTGGACCGAACTGACACAGACCTTGAATGGGAACAAAGCAAAACAAACACAAAACAAAACACAGGGGTGTAAATGTGCACAGTGTATGCTAGTGTTGGGTGTGATTCTGTTTCTGTGGTCCTCTGTTCTGGTGGGGTGCGTGAATTTGCAGCTTCTGCGTAGAAATTGAGCACACGTAGAGGCAGCACCGCAGAAACAGAAAGAAAAGCCACTAACAGAATGAGTACACAGGGACAATAACACTAGACAGATCTCTCTTTTAATAGCAGATTCACTCTTCGCTTTGTTAAGTCTGATTTAAAAGGACGCTTCTAATCAGAGGATTGTAGGCGAGATTTTCTCTTTTGTAATAAGATGGTATTGCTATTCCCTAATCTCCTTGATGGAGGAAATACAACTGCAATGACAGTACTTGACCCTTAATGGCAGTTTTTACACCGCCGCAACGCTGGTCAGCGTGTGTCGCGCGTGTTTAAAAATTTGCCGATGTCTATCTTCTCATTGCACCTGCTTTAACCTGGGGGATAGGATTTCACAATAGAGGGTAAATGGTAAACAGTTTGAATGTAGTTCTCAAGTTTCATAAACATCTGTTCAATTGTGACATTTCGCTCTATTCGTGAACTTCCTGGCCAAGTCTTAAGCAAACAAGTCAAATTAGAAGTTAGTAACAGGGAGAAAGAAGAGAGAAATTAAGATTATTCCCAAGATTTAAAACTAATACGTTGGCACAAGGTGTGCTGTTGAGTAGATATGCTTAGGTTGGTTTGGCTGTTTACAGGGTAAACAAACTGACCTAAGTTGAGGAAACCTTAATTTCCCTTTTGGGGTTTTCTAATTAGAAGGTTGCGTTTTATGCTCCAGATTGGTGAGAAGTGACTTTGATTGTATGGTGTCACTGTCACTTCCCCCACACAACACTCTAGGGGGAGCACTATCTACTCTCAGGCCACATAAAGAGGACTTTATTTAATTTTAACTTAATAAAATTATTTTATTTAAATTATTATTAAATTTTATTTGAGTTAATCAGATCACCTAAGGAAATGAAGTATGGCCTACAGGGGGCGCCAGACTTGTGTTAAGTCTGAAATTAGAATTAAAATTAGACTTTGTGGTTTCTAATTAAAATTTATGATGTTATAATTAAAATTAATCAAGGCTCCCCAGATTAGAATTGACACGTGCAATCTGCAATTGATTGATAAACCAATATTGTTGCAATATGTAAACAGGAAGTGTAATTAATTATTAAATGTAATTAGAATTTTCGAATTCCTAATTAATTATTAAATTAATTTACAGCTTCTAAATCACTAGTTTTGGATTCCCTAATAGAAAAATTTTCCAAACTGAATCACCATCCAACCTCATCATCATCAACACAAAGAATTTAATAATAATAATCTGTATCCTACTTGTAAATGAAATTAAAAATTTCTGGCCCTCTTGATAATAATTAAGATTTTATTGTAGTGGTCAAATTACAAGAGGTTTATGATTCATAAATGGATACTTAAGTTGCTGGAGGCAGGAATTAAAATTATTTTATTTAAATTAAATTAATTGCAAATTTCAATAATTATGACATTCAGTTAACAATTAAAAATTCCTAACAATAGCGCTTATCCATTGATGGTGTTTTTAAAATCATAAAAGCCATTATAATTGAATGGAATCAAACTCACCATATTATCAAGGTACTGAGATAATAATGACTTAATCTCCTAATAAACTACAACTATTCAACTACAAAACGTAAGATTTTAATCAACAGTTATTAACCAACCTGTGAAATTGTTAAACTGATGATGGGAATAACCTTACACAGCCAGCTTATCAACATATGTTATCTGTTAACTCTCTGAAAAATAGAGAGAGAAGAATTATATTTAGTGTGAGCCACATTTCCAACACACTACACCTCTCTACAAGCAAGCATGTGAATCGCTACCAGCAGCTATGGCCAAATGCTACCAATCTACCCTTTAAACAATAAGTTAGCTTGTTATCTTAGCGCTAAAACCTATTTTTTTTTACACCCTAAGTCTCCCCGTACTAAAACTATCCCCAACTCAGTCCAGTACTGCAAAAACCGAAAAAAAATGGCTCCACGCTTCAGATTAAACAAGCATTGTTCAGACTTGAATTTTTATAGCACATATAATCTTAGGCGAATAAATTTATCTGCGGATTACTTATAAATCATCAAAGCTCGGCGGGCTATTATGCGAATATCTGTCTGTTTAGACAGATACAAAAACAATTCAATCGATTGCAAAATTTTCCCCTTTCTCAAACCGCCTGGCCACTCCTCTGAGCGCCGCGCGTTTGAATTTCACTCGTGTGAAATCAAATAATGGCTGAGATTACTTAAATACTACTTTAAAAATTCCTACAGCGGGAGAGTAACATGGCTGGGTTGCAGTGGAACACGCACTAACAAACCTTACCACGAAGGCCTTAAGAGAGGGGCAACAAGGAACACGCTCGTTCGCCTCTCATGCGCTGTATAGCGACTTTTTATTAATTATTTACTGCAGTTTAATTTCTTCTCAACGAGCTCGAGTTACCAGTTACACTCTTTCATTCAAAACGCACTGTGTTTTACAAACCAGAATGCAATATCACAAATAAACGCCGTTTCTCTGTATTTACTCAATTTTTCCGGATAAAAATGTGAGAAATACCATTATTGTCTCTGGTTTGATTTTCCGATTAATCCTTAATGCCAGCTTTATCCTCCACCATTATGTAATAAATTTAATAGAGCTATTGTTTCAGCTCCGGGAATTAATTATTAAATATTCAATATCGCTTTGATTAAAGCAATATTAATATTTACTTATGATTATACAGGGTTAAAGACTCGTCCAGCGAGTAGATTAACATCAATATAACCTCATCACTTTGTTCATTTTGCCTCGTGGCCAACAATAGCAATAAAACAAATGTAATAATTCTTCTCAGCTTCGAGCTTAGGTAAACGTTATCTTTTGGCAAATAAGGAAAAAAATACTTAAAATCACATTCCAGAGACAATTCTTCATAAAATGAAACACGGTTTATTTACAATACTAATATTCTACTACACACAGGACTAAACTATTAGAACACAATCATGCACACACATACGGGAGTTTTGAGGTTAAGGTTGAAATAATAACATTATTTCCTGTTTCGTAACTTAACCAACCAGCAAAGATCACGAACAAATACGTATGCTTTGTTACTGCATTCAGATCATATTTACCAGTTCAGTCAGAAATAGAGATGATACTTGCTTTATGATGGAAAAACAGGCTGTTGCTTTCGTTTTCGTTTCCACGTGGGTTTCCACGTGTTGCTCTGGAAAAACTCTGCTGGCTTGCTTCGCTGTCGCGTGACGTCACCGGGGAGTTGAAATCTCTGATATTGTTTGATGCTGGTTTTTCAATGTTGCGGCGTTTAACACAGTCTTTGGTTCACGCGTGTGTTATTTGTCTCAGCCGGTCTTGGGCGAGGTTCAGCGGGCCGTCCTTCCGGCGTTGGCGAGCGAGGGAAGAGTTCAAGCGAGCTTCAAGAGAAGTCAAGAGATTCAAGAGAGGGAGGCAACGCAAACGCGCCTCCTTTTTAAAACCGTCCGATCTTGGACATCGCCCACCGGCGGCTGGTCCCAATCAGTGTCCGTATGGGGCGGGCCCCGCCCATGGGGTATACCTCGTCACACTTGTGACGAAAATTAAACTTTTTACCCATGTATAAAACTCTTACCAGGTTTACACATTTATAATATTACCACATTCGTTATCTTACTGATTCATATAATTTTGGCGACCGTTCATATAAGTCTAAACACTGCATTTGACACACACAAATATATATTGCCAGTTAAGGTACAGATTAATTGTCATTACACATTTCCTAAATAATTCACATTCGAAATCATCACATCAAGCCTATGAGGGAAAGAGTACACATTAATATTCATATATTTCTTTGTGTAGGTAGTTTTAAAACAGTCATGAAATGAACAAATGTCAGTAATATTCTGTTGAAAAAGGGTTTCCTTTGTTCTCTGACGAAGAAAGAAAACGCGCGCTTTGCACTGAGGAGGAGGGGTGAAGGGAGCTGGTTTTTACGTCGCCCCATAGTCAGATGTCTTGGACACGTGTCTTGGATTTCCTTCTGTGCGATAATACTCTACAGCCTCTATGTCATCATCAGACGCTGCCCGGAACATGTCCCAGTCCACGTGATCAAAACAGTCCTGTAGTGTAGCGTCCGATTGGTCCGACCAGCATTGAATTGTCCTGAGGGCGGGTGCCTCACGTTTCAGTTTCTGCCTATAAGCAGGCAGGAGCAGAACGGAAGAGTGATCCAATTTGCCGAAAGGTGGGCGGGGTAGGGATTTGTATGCGTCCCGGAAAGGAGTGTAACAATGGTTGAGAATACGATCTCCACGCGTGTTGATGGTGATGTGTTGAAAGTATTTTGGAGCTATTGTTCTGAAGTTGGCTTTATTAAAGTCCCCCGTGATAATACAAGCTGCATCTGGGTGCGTGGTTTCCTGCTCACTTATATTCCTCTACAGTTTCCTGAGTGCCTGGTCTGTGTTGGCTTGGGGGGGTATATAAACAGCCGTGATTGTGATCGCTGTAAATTCCCTCGGTAGCCAGAATGGTCGACACAGAAGCATATGAAATTCCAGATCAGGGGAGCAGAAGGATTCAATAGAGTGTATGTTCCTTTCATCACACCACAAGTTGTTAATATAGAAAAAACACCCCCACCTCTGCTTTTCCCCGTGAGCTCTTTCGTCCTATCCGAGCGGTGCACGGAGAAGCCGTGAGCTCGATGGCTGATTCTGATACCATAGCAGACATCCAGGTTCTGTGAGGCAAATAACACAGCAGTCCCTTGTTTCTCGTTGGTATGAGATGCGCGCCCACAGTTCACAGTGTTTTTATCCAGTGACTGAACGTTGGCCAGTAAAATGGTTGGAAGAGGAGGTCGGAAAGCACGGCATCTCAGTTGACGAGAAACCCCAGCTCTTTTTACTCTTTTTCGGCGTCGCGGCGTTTCCTCGGTTGCGCGACCCAGACAAAGGGCTCTGATGCCGTGTCTGTGAACAATCCACCCCGCATTCAAAACTCAAAGTCCGGTTTGCGTTGCGCGACGCGGAAAACCAATGTTTAAAAGGTGTCTCTATCGTAGACAGTTATACTAACAACATCTAAACGTAAAACAACAACAAAAAAATAAAACTAACGGAAAACTGCAAAGTTTTCCCGGAGTACGCAACACGGCTGCCATCCTCGGCGCCATCTTGGTTCAATAATGGGCATCAGAAGACAATTTATTGTCTTATTGGAGGCACTACATTTAACCTTTACATGGAAATTTCTGATGTCATAAATTGCTTTAAGTAAACTAATAAATTAAATAAATTGCATGATAGAGTTGGTACAAATTAAAAAGGCAGAGACATCTAATTGTTTGCTTGTACATTTCATTTAATCAGCTTGCCTTTTTTGCATCTCAGTCATTCAGTTAATTTAATTAAACAAATTCTGGTATAATTAAAATAAGAACTATAATGTCACTGCCAGCAATCATGTGTGCAAATATACAAATTAAATATATATAATCATGATGATACATCAACAAGTTAGAATAAATGATCTGTTTTCAGGGTATTAATTATGTATTTATTTTGTACATTTTGATACAGTATGTGTGTTTCATTTTTGATTGATCAGCATAATTGTGTGAATAATTTAATTAATATTAGTTTTTTTTTGAGAGACCAAATTATTAACAGCTTTTTAAATCATAATGATAACAATAATATTAATAAAAACATATTTTTGTCTTTAAAAAAACTCATATTATATATATATATATGTGTGTGTGTGTGTGTGTGTGTGTGTGTGACCCTCTCTGTGAAAGCCCAGCTAAAGTTGTTTTTTGGGATTTGCTTTTTTCTACAAAAATCTTCCTTCATATGGTAAAGAACATTTGGGGAAATTGTAACGTTTATATCTTTAATATTGACGGAGTAAGGTCATGGCAAAATTTTTTAATTATTAGTAGAAATCAAAAAATCTAACTTTGATGCTTGTTTTCTCAAAATTCGATTTTGAGACTTTAGACTGGACTTCACAGAGTTCACATATTAGTGCTGTCAAACGATTAATCACATCCAAAATAAAAGTTTTTGTTTACATAATATATGTGTGTGTTCTGGGTATATTTATTATGCATATATAAAAAACACATATATACAGTATGTATTTTGAAAATATTTCCATCTATATTTATATTCATATAATTTATATTATAAATAAATGTATTTACTATATAAATAAAACTTATTTTTCTGAAATATATACATGCATGTGTATGTATTTATATATACATAATAAATATACACAGTGCACACATAGTATGCAAGCAAAAACTATTATTTTGGATGCGATTAATCATTTGGCAGCACTAATATATATATATATATATATATATATATATAGCACAGGAATGCTGTTCTATCAGCATGGCTTTTCAGACTGATGAACCTCCTCCGGTGCCATTAGGTCAGCTGCAAGGTTGTCAGCTGGTTGCCGCCATTCACCGATGTTTCACCCACTATACCAGTACATCAACTGGCATGGGGGGGCAGTGACATATTAGGGACGTCTCCCTGCCACCCCTGTAGCTGCCTTTATTGGGATATTATATATATATATACTGTATATATATATATATATATATATATATATATATATAAACATATCCACAGATTATTTGATACAGCAAACAGGAATATGTTGGGTTTTGCTTCCATGGGAGCCCCTGTGGACCAGCACTGCATTGTTTACTTTGATTTATTTGAGATATGAATTATGAATCTCTTTCCAAAATGTGATTAATTGTGAACAAAACCAATTGAACTGCTGTGCCGGTCAGCCTCTTTCACATCCCACCTTTCCTCCAAACCAGCTGGCTAATAATCTCTAATTGCACTTTGAAGTGGATATGGGTTGTTTCCAGATGAGCAGATCATCTGCACACCCAGAGAGACTCTAGTCAGTTGTTTGACATGTTTAATTTATGGCCCGTGTCAGGAGCACATAATGGCAGAAAGAGGATAATTTCTTAAAATGACTTATTGATGGAGGATTTAGGTGATACAACTAGCTTTCATGAAAAATTAGAGAAGTTAATAGGGTTCGCTGTCTCTAGAACAATCAGACAGAAAAATAGTGACATCTAAAATGAAACTTTGATGAGCTTATCTCAAGGGAAAGCCATGCCTTGTCTTGACAGGCTGGAGATGGTGACATATCACACAAATCGCAAAGTGCCTGTGGCATTAGAAACAATATTCTGCAACTTATAAACGTTGTAATGGAGTAAATAATATGGAGACTCTAAGGTGATTGTGATGGGGAAAGCAAAAATATGACAGAAGGAAAAATATTGTTGAGTGTTCTACCAAGACCCTTTTGCAGGAGATCTAAAATGTTTTGCGATAGAAATGCATGGTTTCTCAAGAAAATTGAATACTTTGTGTTCTCTCACAAAACATTTTGCACTCTCTTGGAAAATTATTGCATTCCACTGAGCAATTTTGCATTCTCTCACAGAAGTATTATGTTCCACCTAGAAAGTTTATCAGAGGAATGCATTACTTTTTTGAGAGAGTACAAAATTGTTTTGTGAGAGAATGCAAAGTATTCAGTGTACCGATTAAAATGTTTTGTGTTCACTGAGAAATGTTGCTTTCGTTAGCAAAACATTTGCATTCTCTCGCAAAAGTATTGTTGTTACTTGATAATATATGCATTCACTAGCACTGAAAACCCTTATATTATTTTGCGAGCAAACACAAAGTTTCGTAGAGCAATGCAATGCAAAAACATTGAAAATCTTTTTTCCTCCCATCTATTTGTATTTACCATTTTACCATCACCTTGGCTCAGTAAAATAACTCTACAATAGTACATTATTTATGTGAACAAATAAATAAATAGACTGAAAATTACCTGACAATTTGCAGTCTGTGATACCTGATGGAACATTTGTGCACTCCTGTGCAAAAATATTAGTGAGTGAGGCCCAACAATTAAACATTAATAAAACATCCCGATCAGCTTAACACCACATCTTTGTCTCAAACAGTGGTGTCAGTTTGAAGGTAGAACCATCTGTTTAGTGGGAGTGTTTGGGCAACCTGTTTGAAAAGGCTGAAATAATTATTTTTGCAATTATATTCAGTTATGTAGTAGTGTGTGTTTTAAGCTAATTGCTGTTCCAAAGAATCCATGTAGGGAAGCAAAATTGTATTTAAATTCATTAGTAATTTAGTAACGGGTAAAGTGCAGTTTATCCAGACAAATTTTAAATGTTGACTTAAAGCCTTGTTTGAAAGTTTTGATAACAAAGTTTGAAGATTTAGCTCCAATAATACCTGTGGTGAATTTCTTGAAATTGCTAATTTGTTTTATAACTGCTGTCTGTGTTCAGCCTAGTACGAGTTGTTTGCTCATCTTACTTCATTGCATTACTAAAAATATCCTGGTCTCTTGCCTGTGACCCATGAGCGTCTGGTCATACAGCAGAACCTTGGCTTGCTTTGATTCAGTAGTATAACTGGAATTAATTCAGGGTGATTTACTATGACTGGTGAAATCTAATTTCCTTTTAAAGACAGGACCGCATCTTCCCTTTGTCATATATATTAAATGCAGGCATTCGTACCGCTGAAGCCAAAGCTCATTTTAACGACTTGCTTTTTGTCATTAGCTGTGCGCTGATTGAAGCTTTCCATTTGGTAAACTCTTGAGTCATCAGGCGGGAAGTCATTTTCAGAAAGGCATTCATGAAGCTTTTAAAACTCTGAAAGAACATAATAAATAACTGATCGATTTTCTCCTACGGACTCTTCCTTGCAGGAAGCCCGAGATGTAATTGGCCATGTAAGCAACATTTGTCTTGATTACAGTCCATTTGAATCCACTAAGATGAGCTTGCTGCTGTCTAGTTCTCCAGTCACTTTTCAGAGGCTGTAGAAATAAATCTGAGGTGCTTCACTCCAGCTGTGTCATCACATCGTCTGGGACTGTTTGCAGTAACTTGGGCCAGAATTATTCGGTGGTGGATTTTTGATTAGCCAAAACTGTAATACAGTTGCTGCTCTAAAGGTCATCTGAAAAATAAACTTGACTGAATGAGCCAGTGAAGGTTTCCTTTTGCTATAAAACTAAAGGAGGGAAAAAAATCCTACATGTATGTTGTTGTGGCATGATATTTAATTAATGCACGTAAAATGCACACATAGACAAAAGTGAAGTGAGGATATGAATCTGACATTTAAGATGTTATTCACCAAGTATCTTTACTTCCAGTGGCCTGTTAACAGCTGCAATCTTATCAGTCAGTGAGTTGGAAGGTAACACTTAAAAATAGAGAACGCATAATTCACTATTAATTAAGAGTTTTCCCTCAATAAACTCCTAATATGCTGTTTATTAATAATGATAGGTGATAGGAAGGTTTAAGGGATATACAATCTTTAACCAAGTCCCTGCCTTTGTCAAACAGAACAACCTCCTCGACAGCAACCAGTCTGGTTACAGAAGTGAACATTCATCCAAGACTTCCTTGCTTTCAGTTGTTGAAAACCTAAGACCCGTATCCAGTACCCAGAGGCCGTGGCCGGCCCCGTCGCCATCGTGGGGCATCAAGATCCGCCCCTGGAGGACAGGCTACTGTCAGGGAGTCACAGACACCTCAGTCACTACCCACTACACACACCAGATCCAGCTCACCTGATTACTGATCACCGCCACCTGTCACCAGTCATCAACAGCACTATATCAAAGCACTCCTCCCGAACAGTCACTGTCTGGTCGCAAACATTCCATGTTGACTCACCTGACCCTCTTGCCTTTTGTCTACAGTCTCGTCGTTCCTGTGTTCCGATCCCTGATCTCCATCGCTCCTGTGCTTCACCGTCTCCAAGCTCCATTGCTCCCGCTGGTCCCCCTGGATAAAGTAAAGGATTGATTACTCCCAGATAAGACTGTCTAGAAACTTCTCCATTCCTGATTCACTCACCTGAAACTGCAGCATTGCTCCATTTTTGTGCCATAGTTTAATAAACCGGCTGTTGATTTCACTTACCTCTGTGTCCCTTGTCTTCTGACAAACACTAGCTTCTCTATTATATCTATTCCATTTATTTTTATTTATTATACAATTAACAAAAGCAAAAAGGCCTCTGACACTAGTTTGCTCTTATTTTTCTATTCTATCTCTTTCCTTTGTATGTATTATATAATAAAAAAATAACTTTGCTATGTGTACTACATCAAGCTAACGGAGACTTGTAATAGCACTTGCGTATTATTGCTCTTTTGCTGATTTTAATTGCTTCCATTTTCCTCATTTGTAAGTCACTTTGGATAAAAGTGTCTGCTAAATGGGTAAATGTATTGTAACGTCAAATTTGGTCATTAAAAAAGGTTTTAAATAAGGTGTTAATATGTGCTTTATAAGTACTAATACACCGTAATTATTCTAGTAATATAATTCTAGTAATTCTATTTAATAGTGAGAATTGGTCTTTAAAATAAAGTGTTACCATTGAAAATTATAACTTGATCAGTCCGATTTGTGGACTTATCATATATACTGATTTTGGGAAACACATAACTTATAACACAAATCCAGCATTGTTTTGTTTCCAGTTTAAGGACTCATTTGAAACATGCAGTGGCGACATTTCTGCAAAATTACGTTAGAGTATACTTTCAGAAGAAGAAGATAAAAATGCCTTTTCAAAAGGTATAGCTTATTTCCCCCTAAAGGGTGCATATTAGTACCTTGCATGTATATATCAGTTCTTTAAAAGTAGACAATAGTGTCTAAATAGTAAATTATAGTAATTAGTACCTTGTTTTGCAAATTTTTTTCTAAGAGTGTGGCACTAAAAGTGTGTATCTTAAGCAGTTGAATCTGAATCAAGCATTTATGTGGTTTGTTGTGCGTTTCGTGGCAGTTCGTAAATTAAATTCTCAATTGCTTTTGGAAAGAATGCACCACCTATAGTACATTAAACCCTCACCTAAAGCAATAGTAACTGTTACGCCCCAGGCTCGGAAATAATAAAAACTCTAAACAGGGCATAACCTAACTGGGTTGTGGTAAAGGAATCCCAAATGTTCAAACCACTCCTGTCGATAATCAAACAACTGCACAGTATTAGTCGTTTAAGGTGATTAGGTTAATTTAAAGATAAACATCAAGTAAAAACAGAGAGCATCTCTTCGGGGTGTCCAAAGGCCAAGATAACAAACAAAACCAGTCTAGAAAGAAAAGAGAAGAAGTATTAAATAATCTAATTGATGTAAAGAAAAGTACACATTTCGTCCCTAACTACCTAATGAAAACAAAGTCCAAACAAGTCAGTCAAAATAAACAAGCAGGACACCCCTACGCTCCACGTTCTTAAAACACAATGTTTTAGAACAATGGTAGTGATCAACAGTCTTCACAATTTACATAAGTTAATCAAGTTTGATCATCGGCCGGAGGAGGGATCCAGGAGCTCTCAACCCAGACGCAACCGAACCAACAATGAGCTCCACATTGAATGCCGGCAGCGTCCTTATAAAGGTCCCGCCTCGTCCGAACCACCAATGACGAACCTGCACCACATCATTGGACAACCTATCAAAGACCAGAAAATAACGAGAGGGAGGAGATAACAAAACACATGACACAATACAGCAAATACCAAAGACACAAACCGTAACAGTAACAAAGGTAAACATGAGGGGGGGGGGAAAAAACTATTTGCTGAAGCAACAATGACATTTTAACATGCTTCTATATGTGTTTTTCAACTCTTATGATGTTTCATACAAGTTTAGTGCTGCACCAGGTGAACTACTGAGCAAATTTACTATGTCAAATAAGCCATATGAGCTGATTATGTAATGCAAATGTCAACATGTATTTGTTTACAAATCAGTGACAATGGTGAAAGTTTTTTGAGGTCATGACAAGCGATTTTGCATAATTATTCAAACACAAAAGCTCCAGTCTAATTTAATTTACTGTAACTATATCGAAAATATTCACATATTCACAGAATTATTTTTTTTGGGTGAACCATCCCTTTGAAAACTTCCTTTGTTTGTCCTTGCCCAGTCTAATTAGAGACTAATACAAAATGCTTTATAGTCCCATATGAATGTAAACTTTCGACACTCACTACTTGACTTCATCCTAAACTAAAAAATAATTAAAAAATATATATATATATTTTTATATTTCTCTTTATTTACTCATTCCCTTGCTAGCTTGTACTTATTTCAACAATACCCGAGACTTGGTTTTACGAGCACTTACTCTGTCTGTTTGCCTCTTTAAGATGAATCGCTTGATGTATTCCCCAATTGTAAGTCGCTTTGGATAAAAGTGTCTGTAAAATGGCTAAATCTAAATGCAATTGTTTTCAGATTCTACTAACCTGTTACCACCTGCTGAAAATCTCTCACAAGATAATAAGAGCAAGCTATTAAAATGTCATAGGAGTCCCAGTTGTGTTGGCTTGATAATTTGGAATGTTACGTTAATATCACATGATAGTTTTGTTATTATTCTCCACATGGTCATTCATTAATTTGTACTGATACTAATTTGCGTCAAGCTGTGTTTTAATTGTGAAAATTCCCAAATTATAATGAATCTCTTTTGCTTTAATTTTAATATGTTTTATGTAGATATAAATATATTTAGCTATAGTTTTTCTAAAAAGCTTTCTATCAAATACAGTTTTAAAATCAAACACATTTCTTCTTCCATTTTTTTTTTTTTGGTATTTATTTTACCCCTACAGACATTTTGTGGCAGTTTTATAGATTGTTGTTGGTCTCGTGCTGTGACCATATGATGCCCATTTTCACCTCCATTGGCCATCTGTGCCTCTGCCTGCTGGCAACTCACACTGTGCCCACAGAATCCATTTAGTTTCAATTAATTCTGCTACCATCCACCCCAGGGACACAGCATTTGTGTGATGACAGCAATATGTATGGTGGCAACTGCTTCTGCATACACTGAGTTCAACTGTCCCCTTTCTAGCCTGGTTTGTCTTTCCTTAAATAGTTGGTCCTTTTTTTTTACTTTTTTGGGAACTTGAAATCTATTAGTGGAGTTAAATACTCAATTATTTTGGAAGCTCGGCTGCTTCTCTAGAATCAGAGACATTATGGCACGCACTTACATAAATACTACTAGTGGTCAAAAGTTTGGAATAATTAAGAACATTTCAAAGAAGTTTCAAAACCAAGGTTGCATTTATTTGATGAAAAAATAAGTAACAACAATACTATTGTGAAATGTTTTTGCTATTTTAAATGACTGTTATACACACACACACACATATATATATATATATATATATATATATATGTGTGTGTGTGTAATAACAGTCATTTAAAATAGCAAAAACATTATCTCTCTCTCTAAAAACATATCTCTCTCTCTCTTCTATCTCATATATATATATATATATTATAATATATATATATATAGAGAGAGCGAGAGAGAGATAGAGAGAGAGAGAGAGAGAGAGAGAGAGAGATAGAGAGAGAGAGAGAGAGAGAGATATGGGAACACAATTTGTGACCCTCTCTTTGAAAACCCAGCTAAAGTCATTTTGTTTGTGATTTGCTGTTGTCTACCAAAAATCAACCTTCGTATGGTTAATTTTTTTTTAAGAACAATTTGTGAAAATTAACCTTTATATCTTTCATATTGACTGAGTAAGGTCAATGTAAAATATTGAAATTATAGAAGAATTAATGGTACAATCACAATTTTGGACAAATTAGATTTGAGACTTTGATTAACTTTTTTCATCCACTTCAAATGTTGACTACTATATATATATTTTTTTTTTATTATTATTATTTTTGTTTAATATATATAATTTTCAGCATCATTACTCCAGTCTTCAGTGTCACATGATCTTTCAAAAATCATTTGAATATGCTGATTTGTGCTCAAGAAATATTTCTTACTACTATTATTTTTGACAGTTAGTTTGTGCAGCTTATTTTTTGGAAACTGATAAAATACCACTTGACAGTTTGGGGTATAATAAAACAATATATATTTTTATGTGACAACACTGAAGAAATGACACTTTGCTACAATGTAAAGTAGTGAGTGTACAGCTTGTATAACATTGTAAATTTGCTGTCCCCTCAAAATAACTCACACCCATTGATGTCTAAACCGCTGGCCGCAAAAGTGAGTACACCCCTAAGTGAAAATGTCCAAATTGGGCCCAATTAGCCATTTTCTCTCTCCGGTGTCATGTTACTCGTTAGTGTAACACGATCTCATGTGTAAATGGGGAGCAGGTGTGTTAAATTTGGTGTTATCGCTCTACCTCTCTCACACTGGTCACTGGAAGTTCAACAAGGCACCTCATGGCAAAGAACTCTCTGAGGATCTGAAAAAAAACTGTTTCTCTTAGGGATGTCAACGATTAATAGATAAAAGCTATCGATGGTCGATTAAGGAGTTTCATTTTGGGTGCGTGCGGCTCATGAGCGAAACACGTGCAAACGGCTTTGAGTGACGGTGAAGGGGCTGGATCTTACAAGAAAAGGATTTACTAATGTACAAACTACGCTTTTAATATGATCCAAATTTTAAAAGTTATTTTGTATTGAAATTTAGTAATAAGTCATGTTCAATTATAATTTCCCTAGATAATTGTTGCATATCAGGCACTTTGCTTTGACAGGGCTGCGGACACGAGCAGGACAGATATAGGCTATTCTTTCCTACAACTTGTTAATTCATTCCTATGACATATTAATTTGTGGCAGCTGTCCATGCTTCATTAATTTGTTACCTAGAAAACCTACAATTTTACTTAAATGCGGGAACAATTTAAGTCATAGTAACAAATTCTTAATTCATGGCCACGAAATCTTTCATTTCCACCCACACGTTTACCACAGTAAGAGATGCGAAAACAGTGATTAACAGTGAACAACAATAAAATAAACCTGCGAATCTAGAGGGTGAGAGAGTGAGGATTAGGGAAAAGAAAAAATAAATAATATTAAATTCGTGACCATTTGGAAAAACAGAACACAAAGCCGTATATGGCTGGATTTAAATGTATGCGCTCGGCATGAATCAAAAAGCATGGTCGTGATGTAATATTTGCCTGCTAACCAATTATTTATCTTATTAACAAAGCTTTGTACCTCACTTGTGTCATAATGCTCACTTTAAAATGTTTAAAATGGGTAACAGTGCGTTTTGCAGTAGCCACGCCGGTGGTTCTGGAATAGAGGTCTATTAGCAATTTTACTAATAAAAGTTTCCGTGCTGTTTGTGCGCTGTGCAATCTCTGATATCTGTGCAATAATGTGTGTGTGCGTGCGTCTATGAAAGCAGCGTAGCTTCTGCATATAGTTTTGGTTTAGCTACAAACCCGAACCAGACCCGAGCCCGAAGCTATCCATTAAACATTAACCCGAACCCGACCCGAAACCCGAAAATATTTTGGGACCCGCGGCCTCGGGTCAACAAAGTCTTCCTCTATCTTCCTGAATTTGATTGGTGCTTCAGAGCAGCTCTTATCTCATTTATTCAATTTCAAAATGTTCCACTATTTATTATCTTCTCTTGGTTCTTCATTATGGGGCTCTTGAAGCATGTGTATGGCATGGATGTTTCTTTCTGATCAGACATGTACGGCTCACTCTGAGAGCAAGTCAGGATATAATTAATATGGAATGATAGCCGCTGCGCTGTCCCATACGCATTCTCCTCATCTCGTCAGGCAGTACATCGACTCCACCCTCATTAGAGATCTGATCCACATGCACTGATGATAACAGGCTTTGGAATTTTAAACGAGAGATCTGAACTAGTTTCCAAAAGAATGAGTTATTTTGAAGCCTGATCGTGCTGTCAGTGTACTTACGTTTCAAATGAGAGTTATGAAATCAAAATATATCCTGCAATGATAAATGCCAGTGCGCACTTCTGATGCATGTGAGCGTAACTGAGATTTCACACAGCTTTGATAAGCTTCAGGAGACTGAGGGGAGTTTGTGTGGTTGTTTTATAAGCTGAATGAGGGTACATTTGGCTGCTCGAGATGGATTGTGTTACTAAATTACCTTTACAGATGGATTTATCTCAATGGCTTAATCAGACTTCAACCATCAGACAGGTGTGTTAACATGAAGGCTTCCCTTAGAGATACAAATATAATTGGTATTCAATACTTTAGAAGCTGGGCTATTTGTATATTCTTTGATTTTACAATCCACCAAACAGTGTTTTAAATCTTATCAAATCTAGAAGAGTAATAAAGAGTTTAATTTATTGTTTAACTGGAGTTGTGACAAACGTTCAAGAGGAGCATGTACATTTTAACCCTGTAAAACTCACCGCAAGGGTATTTAAATTGGCTGTTTACTGCACTCTTAAAATTCTTCAATCATCCCTCATCTACCACTAATTTCTAAATACATTTACATTTATGCATTTAGCAGACACTTTTATCCAAAGCGACTTCCATTGCATTAAAGTTTCAACATTTTTATCAGCTCTTGCTTTCCCTGGGAGTTGAACCCATGATCTTGGCGTTTGCTAGCACCATGCTCTACTATTTGAGCTACAGCAAAATACATATGGAGTTGGTCAATCCTTTGTAGTGATAACAGTATCCACTCCTCTGGAAAGTCTTTCCACACAATTTTGGAGTTTTTATGGGGGATTTTGTGCCCCATTCATCCAGTAGAGCGTGTGTGAAGCCAACCACAGGTATTTAATGAGAAAACCAGGCTCACAATTACTGTTCTAGTTTACAACAAATATGTTCGATTGGGTTGAGGTTGTAGCATAATCTAACGAAGCTATTATTTCAGCTCCGGGGAATTATTTATTAAAGATTCAATATTGCTTTGAGTAAAGTGATATTAATCTTTAACTTATGATTTCTACTGTATTAACGACTCGTCCAGCGACCATTAACATCAGTATATCTTCATCAATCTCGTTTCTCTTGCCTCGTGGCCACCGATAACAATAAAACGAATTAAAATTAATAATCTCTCAAACTTTGAGTGAGGTAACGTTTTCTTTTGGCAATATAAGGTTAAAATACTTGAAAAATCACATCCCCAGAGACAATACTTTATAAAATGAAACAAGGTTTATTTATCTACTGCTATTCTAACATACATGATCTAACTAATAAACACATAAACATACACACACACATACATACGGGAGTTTCGAAAGTAACCTCAGGAAGTTAAAATAGCCCTCTTAGCTATTGCACAACTACAACCAAAAGGAAGATCACGAGCATTAAAATGCTACTGCGTACAGATCAATTCACAGTTCAGTAATAGAGACTTTGCTTGTTACTTGCGTTCATGTAAAGGTTTTCTGAAGCTCTTTCGTCCCACGTGGTTCTTTGTGATGCTTGGAAAACTTTGAGGCTTTGTTTCGGAGCACGTGGTTTCCTTTGTGCTGCGTGACGTCACCGGGAAGCCGTGTTGGAGCGCGGGGCTGTTTGTTGCTGGTTCTGCGTTGAGATGGAAAGCGTCGTTACGCTGCTGGTTCTGCGATGTTACGGCTTTTACAAAGTCTTGGATTCGCCTAGATAGTTTGTCTCAGCCGATGTTAAGGCGAGAGTCCAGCGGACCGGCTTCCGGGTCGTCCGTGCAAGACCTTAAGCGCGAGGATCAGAGCAAAGTAAAGCCGGGCTTACACTGTGCGATTTTTAAAAAGTCCTTTAGGATTGTACTTGTCAGACTGTACGAACATGATGATCATGTCATACTGCGGGATCTCAGTTGTCATTAATGTCAGACTGTATGACAGTCAAGACGAGTTAAAAACGGGTGCACGCAAGAAAACTTGTCCGGAGTTTTACATTATCAACCCATACACGTTCGGTGATTGGGAACTGCGTTGCACACGGGACCGAAATGTTGGCTATCATGAAAAGTATATGAATGGTGGCAATACCGGCATATTTAAGAAGAATAGTGTATGCAGCTCTACACACCCACATGAAAACAGCGGCGCAACCAGTGTTTATATAGAAAAGGGAACATATCAGATGAATTCCGTGAGCGGAGGATGGGAGCGCTGGAGTTTATGGCTGATAGAATAATTATCTAGCATTAATTCTGCTCATAGCTTGTCTTGAAAAATGAAGACGGTTTGTGTTTCATCGTAGGGGTAGTCACATTGCAGGATAGTGCGCCAAATCTTCTGACACTGCCAGAATTTCGTCGGAGGTGAAATTTGATCGCAACCGTCATTAATCGGCTGTCGGTGAACATGTCAAACCAGCGATCAAAGACTACAGATTTTAGCCAAGGATTATAAGAATCTTTTAGGATTTTCTAAATTTGTCTCAGACGACCAAATCGTGGCCAAAATCGCACAGTGTGAGCCGGGCTTAAGAGAGAGTGATTTTCGTAGTGTGTCCACTTTTAAACAGACGGATTTCAGCACGCCCCTGGTGGCTAAACCAATCAAATTGGCTCCGCCCCGCACGGTTTCTGTGGCAGATATCCTTACAGACCTTTATATGTGCTGTAATCATACATTACGATGCTACAATTTAACAGCCATCTATACCACATATTTTTGGATGACGATAGCTTTTTTTAGAGACTAAACACTGCATTGGCACACCAAGTGTAATGAGAGGGGTCAGGGCATTGAGATCCAAATGCAGCTTTATTAATATAAACAAGAGGAGGTCAGACAGGCAAAGTTCAGTGACAGTAACAGGTGTAACGTAGGCAAGGCGCAGACTCATCAACAGTGGCAATGCTAAGGTCGGGGGGCAGGCGGCAGACAGAGAGAGTATCCGAAGGGCAGGCAGGGTCAAAAGGGCAGGCAGCAAACGGTCAGGGTCGTGAGAACAGTCCAGGTAGCAAACAAGGAAACACACTAGGGAAATCGCTCGGAAATGTCAGACGGGGCTAAACAAGACTTCGCCATGAGAGGGATGAAGTCCAAGGCTTATAAAGCGTGCCTGACAGAGTGCAGCTGTGTAATTAGTGCAAATGAGTGATTGGTGACAGCTGTGTGATTAGTGCAATGGTGGATGGGAAATGCAGTCCGTGGGTGATGTGCAGCTGTAGTGTGGTGCAGGAGACAATGTGGTGAGTGGGCGTGAGCTCATGAACCGGATTCGTGACACCAAGTATATATATATATATATACACTACACAGTTTAAGGCACAGATTAAAAAAAACATTCCACATTCTAAATAATTCACATTTACACCAAGCATATGAAAGGCAGAGTACAACATTAATATCCATATGTTTCTTGCGTAGATGGTTTTAATATTCAAGGCCATTAGAGTTATTCTCAAAATCCTTTGTAGATTTCCCTTTGTTCTTTGACGAGAAAAGCACGCGGTTTGCTGGATGAGAAAGGGGGGGTGATTTTAAATCAAACCATAGTCAGTTACGTAGCTCGAATTCATCTGTATTTCATTCTGTGCGATGATTCTCTACAAGGTCAAGCTCCGTATGGGCCAGTCAAATTCTTCCACACCAAACTATGTAGGCCTTGCTTTGTGCATTAGGGCACAGTTATGCTGGAATAGAAAAGGGCCTTCCCCAAACTGATCCCACAATATTAGTAGCAATGCATTGTCCAAAGTTGTTGGTATGCCGAAGCGTTAAGGTTTCCCTTCACTGGAAGTAAAGTTCAACCCCTGAAGAACAGCCCCACAATATCATTATCCCTCCTCCACCAAACTTTACAGCTGGCACACTGCAGACAAGCAGGTGATTTTTTCCTGGCATCTCCCAGACTCGCCCATCAGACTGCCCAAAGGATATGTGATTCTTCACTCCACAGAACAGGTTCCACTGCTATAGAGA
>CM049802.1:27330822-27449079 GCA_027422405.1 Ptychobarbus kaznakovi | reverse complement strand
CTGAATTCACCAGGACACAACCGTTATAACACACTTCAGGTCATTTATAGTATAGAATGTGCGTGTCTAGTGTGCGATACCTCGAGTTGTCCTAGACACGGCGCTGCGCTTCGCATCCGGTGTGCAACCCCCTTTAGAAAGGTGTCATGCCACTGACACCATGGGCCGCTCACGCAACTTGGCAGAAACGGGGGAATCCGAATAGATCATGGGGAACATCCCACCCAAGTTAAGAACACAGCTATACTCAGATAGCTATGCTATGTGAGCAAAACTAGCCTGGATACACAAGACAACTGAATAGGCTAACCAGAAAGCCTCTAGAGGAGCTCAAGATATCGCTACTTAAATCCCAGGTAAAGTGAGTAGCTGCTGAGAAAGAACAAAGCTATCCTAAGATAGCCATGTCCCTAAGGTCTTATGAAGGCTTGTGGACCAGAATAACATAGCCAAGATAGTCTTCCTAAGAGCTACCCAGACCACAGAGAGTGGGCCATCAACTTACAATCCTAGCAGGGGAGATAGCATTGTATTGGCAAAGGCTCAAGGAGACTGCTACTTAAAGACCCTAAGAAGGGGAGCAGTTACTGAGCTAGCACATATATATCCTCAGATAGCTATGTACTTAGGAAGGGCTAACGGAAGGGGGACCGACTGAAACTACCCAGACCACAAAGAGTGGGCTGTCTACTTACAACCCAAGAGGTGAGGCAGCACTGTTTAGGTAAGGGCTCATAGACCACTTCTTAAAACCCTAAGCAGGGTAACAATCACGGAGCTAGCACATAAAGAGCAAACACATAAACCTAAAATTCAGCAATCAAAGCCCTGATGTAAGCTGACAGCTAGCCATAACTCTAGAGGACTGGTCACAGCTATCCTCAAAAAGCAGTTCACTCAGATAAGGCTGAAGATAGCCCAGACCACGGAAGTGGGCCATCTACATAAAACCCTGAAGGGGCGACAGCATAGTCCATGAGAGTTGCTCATGGAGACCACTATTTAAAAAAAAAAACTAAAAAGGGAAGCAGTCCCCGAGCTGGAACACAGCTATCCTCGAATAGCAGATTCCTTGACAAAGACTTCAGCACTTAATCAGAAGAGCTTGTGCCAAGGGGAACCCAACATAGTTAAGTAGCCAGGCTTAACACAGGAAGAGACATTTCCCATAACCACTCTAGGTGCTGAAAACCCTGGGAGAGAAAACTTGCAAAACTCTCTCCACAGAGCATAAAAATATATTCATGCCCAATAAAATGCATATTAGAGAGTCAAGGCCGAGCTGAATATAGCTCCGCCCAAGATCTTACAGGATCAGGGCTGAAACGACTCCGTTCTCACACTTCATCGTCATAACAACCCAATAGTATCAAGCGATGACCCCGAGGTGAGAAACTGTGCAGCGGCAATGAAACACAAACGCTTTGTTCCGCATCCCTCTGGAATAGGAACAAACATGAGCGCTGCTCGACTCGAGAGCTAGCCGCGGGATCTGATAACCCAAAAAGAGCATCTTAAACCCGCAAATGCCGCAATCCGAGTCTTCGGGACCCGAACTTCTAGACGTAAAAACTTGTCACTCATCTCTAGAGAAGAGGGAAAAAAGTGAATAGAGCTTCTCATTGGATAACACTCACAATGAGCGCGCAAGCTCCTGAACAAGACACATGACAGATAGATTGTGCTTGTCCTGAAGTGCCAGAAACCTCTGGAACAGAGGCACACACTTTCCACACCGTTCACCTGCCTTGGTCTCTCACACGTACTTCAAACAGATGGCTCCTGAAGACTAAAAAAGAGGATGACGTATTCAGCAGATGCTCTTTTATACTTCCGGGCAGTATTATATACTATACTTCCCCGCCTATGACGTCATGGGCCATGTGGGCCAATAGATTAGCGTTGTTTCACACGTGCTTCAGACACTGGTCTTGCAGGCTGCATTCCCCATAGTGCCCTCTAGGGGGCGCAGCGTGGAGTTCCCTTGAATTGTAACACAGAAGCTGCATCTGAAGTTGCTCTTAGATGCATTTACACACTACTGTTTAGTGCAGGACATGAATGCATTTAACCCAGTTACAAATGCATAAATAAGGTTTTGATAATTTAAACATAAAATGTTGAATACTGATATTTGAAATTATTAAACAAATGAAAATATACTTTAAATATGAAATTAAAACTGCCAGTAGGTGGTAGCAAGTCACTGTTAATAAGCGAGTCGTTGCGATTGAACCAAATCATTTAAACGGTTGATTCATTCAAGAACGAAATGCTGTCTTGTTGCTCAGAGACTCACAGCAGTGCTGTGGCTTTGTTTAGAATTCATTTTTGTTGTCGAAATAGAGCAAAAACAGGCAATATGGTGTCTAAAACGGAAGTCTCTTAATATTAACTTCTTGTTTATTGAACTGTAGTATAAAATCAATATCACATTTGCAATAATGGCACTCTGTGTGTGATATTGATTAACTATATGAAATTATATAATGTCAAATCGCACATTGTTAAAACAACAATTACGGTATTATCGCATATGATATAAATCGCAGAGCCCTAATAGTTAGTATAGTTTCCCTCAAATTCTCATGATTTGCGACCACATATTTAACATCTAAATATTTAATATCCAACTTATCAAATATCTAAAAGTTTTCCTTGAATTCTTGTGACTTCAGGCCACATGAGTTTTTGAATCTGATGAATGTTGGGATGCACTTAACCCCAGAAACAAAGTGGTCTTTTATTTGTGTATTTAGTGTGGGTTAAGGGAACAGAGTTTTTTTTTCCAGACCTGACCCGAGACACTTACAGATGAGACACATCTTAGGCTTTTTTTTAAAAACTACTTTCAACAGTGCTCTAAAATAGATACGTGACTTTAACCGAACTGTCTCTTCCTGCAGCGACTGCCATGACCACAGACGAGGCGGAGAGCGTCCACAAGAAGCAGGTGTGCGAGCAGCAGCAGGAAGAGGAAGACCCCGATGCACAGGAGCCAGGCTCCGCTGACACTGCTCAGGACAGCTCCTGCGGCACCTCGCCGCCCCCTGGGGGCTCGGAGGAGGAACAGCAGCTGAAGCCTCGCCGGCGAACCTCCACTGGCCGTGGCCTCTCCCGCCTATTCTCGTCCTTCCTGAAGCGCCGCTTCAGTGCTCGGACGGCGAGGGGGTGGAGACGGAGAGGGCCAGGGACAAGGACGGCCAGGAAGAGCCCAAAGCTCCCATAGCAGACCCCGAGCCAGAACTGCGCATAGAGGGCGATGTTGCTCTAGACCAGCACTCAATCAGCAGTGCTGAAAACCAGGTGAGAAAGAGAAACAGATTAATGGTACTAAAACTAGAGCCAGATTTAAGATTAAATTCTGACAGAAATTCAGTGATGAACTAGACTAATGTTTTGGTAATCAAGACACATGTGGTCCAAGCTGACTGTTATATTTTCTCCAGTGATAGCTTTTTATTTAATATAATCCTTAGTAAAATGTGTTTCATCGGTTTGCAGATTTTGGTATCTGATTTGGATGATCATTTTGCTGCTATTCCAGCACATCTCGCCAGGTTAGGCAGTGTGACGTGAAGAGCAAAGTTAATGCCTTGATTCATTAGTTTCATTAAATATGATTATAGTACATTTGTTGAATCTGACATCATACCTGTTCCAGATGTTTATCAAATAAGTAAATTACACCATATAAAGACTAATTATATAATTACATAATTATTGAAGAATGATATATAAAACATAAAATTATCTATACATATTAGGGTGGCCCTTATTTTTGGACTTTTGAAATCTTCTGCTTCTTGGGGGGTGCGATTGGTTTCAAGTAAACGCACAAAATGCTTGAGAAATTATTATCTTGATCTATATAGTGTAGTAGTTAGCTATCTCTGTGTCGTACGTGGTTGCTTGTCAAGCATGAAAAACAAGTTTTATTTAAATTCTGAATATATTATCCTATACAGCATGCAAAGATTGCTCTCTTTAAACTGTCACTCATTCATCAGGATCTTACAAAGTTCTGTTTTAACCAATGAATGTGACCACACAATGAAACTTTTTTTTAAATGAAGTTATGAGCATGATAAAACTCGGCACTGGACAAAAGCGGTGAGCGCGTGGATGAGAGATATGGAGATTGATTTATATCATTCATACTGGCAAGCAGCCTTTGGGGGATCATCATTGGCAGCTGACAAGCCACTCCCTAGCAACCAAACAGTGTACCCTAGCAACCGTCTAGCAAGAGCTATATCTCTGCTTCACAATGTCATAGAGACATGGGGGTGGGCTCATTTTACTCAGGCAACCAATCAGACTCTCAGGATCTTTGTGAAGCTGTCAAGCCACGCCCTAGCAACCATTTAGAGCACCCTAGCAACTGATCCATAGACTGCCATTATAAAGGGCCAGATGGATATCTTTAGATCGCAGTACGTAGAGACATGGGGTGGTGCTTTAGACTCAGGAAGCAAACAACCAATCATGAACCATCACTGGCACTTCCTAGCCACACCCTAGCAACCATTATGACGACCCTAGCACCCAAACCCAAAGAGGTTCATCTTCAAAACTGAATGTCATAGAGACATGGGGGTTTGTTTATTTCATTCGTATTGACAAGCTACCTTTGGAGTATAATCATTGGCAGCTCCCAAGCCACTCCCTAGTAACCAAACAGTGTACCCTAGCAACCGTCTAGCAAGAGCTATATCTTTGCTTCACAATGTCATAGAGACATGGGGCGGGCACATTTTACTCAGGCAACCAATCAGACTCTCAGGATCTTTGTGAAGCTGTCAAGCCACGCCCTAGCAACCATTTAGAGCACCCACTGGCACTTCCTAGCCACACCCTAGCAACCATTATTGACGACCCTAGCAACCCAAACCCAAAGAGGTGTATCTTCAAATCTGAATGTCATAGAGATATTGGGGTTGGTTTATATCATTCATACTGGCAAGCAGCCTTTTGGAATCATCATTGGCAGCTGACAAGCCACTCCCTAGCAACCAAACAGTGTACCCTAGCAACTATAATCATGCTAGAGATATGCTAGTCACTTGCTAATCATGCTAGAAACATGCTAGCAACATGCTAGTCACTTGCTAATCATGTTAGAAATATGCTAGCGAAATGCTAGTCACGTGCTAATCATGCTGGCAACATGCTAGTAACATGCTAATCATGCTAAAAACATGCTAGCAACGTGCTAGTCACTTGCTTATCATGCTAGCAACATGCTAGCAACATGCTAGTCACTTGCTTATCATGCTTGCAACATGCTAGCAACATGCTATTAATATGCTAATCATGCTAAAAACATGTTAGCAACATGCTAGTCACATGCTAATCATGCTAGCATTATGCTAGTAACATGCTAATCATGCCGTTCACTTGCTAATCATGCTAGCATTATGTTAGTAACATGCTAATCATGCTAGAAACATGCTAGACACATGTTAGCCACTTGCTAATCATGCTAGCAACATGCTAGTAACATGCTAATCATGTTAAAAACATGCTAGCAACATTCTAGTCACTTGCTAATCATGTTAGCAACATGCTAGCAACATGCTAGTCACTTGCTAATCATGCTAGCAACATGCTAGTAACATGCTAATCATGCTAACAACATGCTAGTAACAGGTTAATCATGCTAGAAACATGCTAGCAACATGCTAATCATGCTAGAATAATGCTAGCAATATGTTAGTCACTTGCTAATCATGCTAGAAACATGCTAGCAACATGCTAATACAATGCTTATCATGTTAGAAACATGTTAGCGACATGCTAGTCACTTGCTAGTCACATGCTAGTCATATGCCACTGCAAGCACCACTCACATCTTGCTTTGTAGAAATCAACAAACATGTCTGTGATTGGCTACCTCAGTAATGGTATTGAAGGTGGAAGACAGCGCTGGTCATTTACTTCCCCCCCACCTACAATCCCTGCTGGTACTGAGACTCAAACCCGTGACCTTCAGGTTACAAGTCTGACTCTCTAACCATTAGCCCACAACTGCATCTCTGACATCAGATACAGTCAACATTTTATGGGGGTTTGAATTTTTTTCAAAAATGTGTGAAATTTTTTATAATCAATGCTAGTATCATCAGAGAATAAATGGCATTTAGCTTATGCTTTACACATACAAAATTATTGGTTATTGGCAATTAAGTTGGCCTAATTTCAAAAACTGTAAAATAATAATTCTGTAAGAAACCTTGGTTCTAAAAAAGGTACAAATTTGTCTTCCTCCAGCGAATTAATTGTGTAATAATCTAAACTTTGGATTTTTAACATGTTTGTCTTCCTGCAGCAAATCGTAGCAGATCAGAAAGAAGACGCAGAGCTGGAGTCCGGCAAGGCAGAAAAGGGGGAGAAGAAGGAAAAGAAGAAGGAGAAGAAGGAGAAAGCAGATAAGGAGAAGCCGGAGAAGAAGAAGCCAGAGAAAAAAGAGAAAGCAGAGAAGAAAGAGAAGATGGAGAAAAAAGAAAAGAAGGAGAAGAAAAACGAGGACAAGGCCAAAGGAGAGGAGAAAGAGAAAGACAAGGAGTGTGAGAAGGAAAAAGAGAAAGCAGAGGAAGAGGCCAAGCTGGAAGACGCAGGTGCGGCAGAAACAGGGATAAAGGAGGAAGGCGAAAAAGAAGAAGGGAAACAGGAGGAGAACGCAGTGGCGGAGGAGGAGGAGGAGGGGGGGAGAAGCAGAAAGCATCTCGCGGCCCCAGGATCATGCACTGCAAAGTCAAGCTGCTGGATGGTACTCTCTTTGAGTGTGAGCTGGAAGTAAGCGACATACACACACACACACTCACACAACCGCTGCTTTTGTTGCTTATCAAATGCGGCGTATCGTTGTCTAGTCCCACAAGAGCGACTCTGAAACTCAAGCGTTGCTCAAGGGCTTTTACTTCCTTTGCTAATTAACTCTCAGACTATCAAGAGACTTATTTCTGCTGATCTGACACTTTGGCCTGTTTTTGTTGCCATTGTACTGTGTGGCTCTTTTCTGAAACCGACTGAGCAGACTCGATGTCTACTATCTACAGAGACAGCATCCTAAGTGAAACAGAACATCCTTATTAGCAGCAACTTGACCCACAAGTCTCTCTTTACATTCAAAGCTAATTCTGCTGTTAGTATGTAGCGAGCTAAGTTAACAATTATTTTTCCACACAAGAGTCTCTATGTTCAGAATGGAATACAAGGCAACAATTTTTATAGAACATGAACTGTATACTTCAAAAACAGTAGGTGAAACGGTCTGCATAATTCCATGTTTCAAACAGCAGTGTGCTACCATGTTGTCACATGACCTTGCTACGTTGCATGTGAACTAGTTATCATCTTGTAAAAATGTCTTAATCTTTGGCAGTCCCACAATAACAATAGCAGTTAATCAAAAACATCATGTCCCTAATAACTTCTGGTTCATTCACCCTGGAAAGTGAAGTCATAGACATTGCATTGTGGGATACAGTACCCAGCACAATGTGCTCTGTTGTGTACTATGGAATCTGTAGTCATCTGTTTATTCCATGCATACAGAAAATTTGCTTACTGTGCACAATATGCATTCTATTGTGGAAACACATTTCTGCCACATAAGAAAAAACAGTTATGACATATTATCTCCTAATTTTCACTTTTTATGGTGTGATTATGAGCCATGATTATGAGATAAATATTGAAAATTATTAAGGTAAAATATTTTTGTCATATACAGTAATTTTAACTTTTTGTCATAACCATGACTTCTTAACTTATAATTTCAATTTACTTGCATAATTATGACTTTTTCATAATTTAAACTTTTTATGTCAATTGTTTTTTATAGTTTTGACTTTTTATCTCATAATTCTGATTTACTGTCATGATTAGGACTTGCATAATAATTGTATAACTTTATCTCATATGTCATAATTTTGGCTTACCTCTCCATTATGACTTAGTATCTCATAACTTTAACTTTTTATTCCATACTCATGCATCATGATTATTGGATAAATGCGTGCAATTATGGGATTAAAAAAGTAAAATATTTGTCATAATTTTGCAATAATTTCGACTTGCTGTCATAACTATGACTACTTTGTCATCATTTCAACTATTTATGCCATAACAATATATATATTTTTTAATTTTGACTTTTTAACTCAATTCTGACTTGCTTTCATGATTATTTTATTGTTAATTTCAAATTATGTAGTAATTTTGACCTTTTGTCCAATAATTATGACTTAGCATCTCATATGTTTGCCCTATCTCTCAATTATAGACTTAGTATCTCATACATTTCCTCTCATATTATTGATATTTGTCATATCATAGAAATGGGTTTCCATACAATACACTAAACAAACAAACAAACAAAAATATATATATTATAGTATGCTATACTGTACATAAATGCACTTGCTAATAGAGCTGCTCAATTCATAGACCTTAAACTTTGAAGAGAATTTCAAGCCATGGGTCCTCTCAGGAATAATATCCTCTCAAAATTAATCACACACAGTTGTATCTCAAAAGTCTAGAAGTCACTGTATGCTTCAATGCTTGTCGCTAACAAGTTGCCATATTAGGACTACAGTTGTTGTCTGATTAAATTACTAAAATAGTACTGATCCAAACGGGGCTTCTGTGTTTTAACTACATTTCTTTGTTTCCAGAAACATGCCAAAGGCCAGGAGCTGTTTGCAAAAGTGTGCAACCACATGAACCTGTTAGAGAAGGACTATTACGGTCTGGCCATATGGGAGACGCCAACCATAAAGGTGCCTCAATCTGTTAGCACTCACTCTCGCTCTTTTAATATTAACTGTAGGTGTTTTTTTCTTGATGCAGCATGTTTAGATTAGCTTTGGAGTAGAATTCTAGTCAGAATAGAAATAATGGGTGTTTTCTATTTAAATTATAAAAAATAAATATTTAAACTATATTCTTTACTATTGTTATAAAACCTCATTTTATAACACTAATTATGAAGTTTAATAATCATTCTACTGTAATTCTATAAGAATATAATTATACATCCACACCACAGTTGTAACAATAAAAACTACACAGAGAAATTATTTAACTGAAATCACTTTCACAACAATTTTTTTAACTGATAAATGATAAAAAAACACTGACAACCAATCATAATCCGCCGAAAAGAGCTTGGGCATTTAAATTGGCTGACTTTAGATTGTAAACATGCCTTTAGTTAAAGCTTTGTGTCTTTTAGACATGGCTGGACTTCACCAAGGAGATTAGACGGCAAGTACAATGTGAGTCACATCACCGCTGTTCATCTCTTTGACATATAAAATAACTGTCAGAAAGTTAGTGTCATTTTCTGTTGTTCCTGTTTGAAATCATGTTTGCATTTATTTAGGCACCAACTACGATTTCACATTCAATGTGAAGTTCTACCCACCTGATCCAGCTCAGCTATCTGAAGACATCACCAGGTGAACAGCATTTTTTTATATTTTATATATATATAATGTGCAGACTATCAACTCACACATGACGGTCTTTCTGGAGCTTTGGCCTGTCGATTTGACCTTTTCATTGAGCCCTCTGTTTCTCCTTAATGTTTCCTGTCCCTGATGTCTAGGATTATAACCATATAAAAATTAATTTGATTTTGTGATGTGGCTTTGTGGGATTATCAAATTACAAAGGCTGTGTTTGTTTAAATAAATATACTGTATGTGATGCTATATGTGTGTTTTAGAGTGAAGCACAGCACTGTGTTCATTTACTGTAAATAGGGTTGGGCCGATTGTATTTCTATACAAGCTGCAGATTGAATACTCTAAAATATATCCAAGTTTCATTTGTGCAGTATTGTCCCTTCAAAAATTATACAAAAGTTTTTGCTGAAATGTGAGGGGTGTACTCACTTTTGTGATATACTGTATATAATTGGGTGCTGTATATAAATTGTGGCCATCAGGGAGTCATGCCTTGCATTGAAACTGCTTTGCACGTACTTTTTTTATACAATGGAGCGGCAGTACATTTTACATACAAAGATTATATGTTTGCCAGTGGTGCTCAGTATCTGTAAATCATTCGCCAACATCCTCAGTAATCTCTCCTTACTCTGCTTATGTAGTGAGTAAACTTGAATGTACTGTAATGTAACAAGCAACCGCTAGCAATCGTTATTTGTTTTCCGTGCGATACGTATTCAAGCTTCGGGCACACCCCCTAACTCCCCCCTCCCCACCCCCGATGTCATCGTCCATCGCGATGTTTCACTGTAGACATCGTCCGATGCCAATTTTGTAGACATGTAAACTAGGGTTGTCAAAATGGCTGAAAAACTCAATTCGAATTTTGTAGTTAAATATTATCAAAATTCAAATTATATTCTAATTTAAAAGGAATAATTTCAGTTAGGGAAAAAATATTTTGACTTCTCTCCTGAGGCCACAAGAGGGCGCATAGAGCAAAATATTACTAATGCACGGTTCTTCAAAGCATAAAATAACACGACTACCTTTGAAAAATGGTTTAAAATAATGTTTAACCATATATAATTGATTAAGTTGCTTAAACAGTTATAAACAAAAAAAGCATAATGTATATACACAGTTTAATACAAAGCACGGAAAACTAGTCACAAAGAGTAACGTTATTTTTTTCATCTAAAAACATGAGATGCTGTGGAATGGGGAGAGACCCGTCCCGCCATAAAGTTTTCAGACATGTGTTTTAAAAGTTGAACTTACAATAATTTTAAATGGCTTTCTAAATATCCGACTCTCTTTTGCGAGATGCGAGTGCAACACTGATTGATGTCCCTCGAGAAAATGAGCAAAATATGTGTTCTGTGTGAACGGCTTGGTTTCAGTTTTGATATAAAATCATAATTTCCGCATTGATGGTCTCTTTTTCCGCAGTATTTTAAATTGAACAAAGTATCCAGTGGGTTCAACTAGATAAGCTAAAATAAGCATTAAAATGCAATGACGCCTACCTACATCCTCATCGCATCTCTCGTGTGCCACTGATAAGACAGCCTGACAGACACCTAAAATTCTAATGCAGTGTTTTGCATTAAAATGTGGATTTTTATTTTAAATTCAAGTAATATTCCAAATTCAATTTTTTTGACAGCCCTAATATAAACCAAGTCTGAGATGCTGAAACACCACACCACGAGCTGCTTGTGTGTAAATGAACACAGTGCTGTGATTCACCCTTAAATATGCAGTATTGTAAAAAAAATACTTTTACTAATACTTGATTTTACCTACAACTTGCAATATATTTGCTTAATATTTCAATACTTTTCATAATCGAAATTGAATGATTTAATACAAAAAATGAAATGAAAACGTAAATATTAGCATTAGAAAAAAAAACTTTAACTAAATACTCGATTTTACCTACAACTTGCAATATATTTCCTTAATATGTTAACACTTTTCTCAATAAAAAGTCACATTTATAGTCATAATGAATGGGCCAACAGTGGAAATGAAGATATATATATATTTTTTTTTTACTTTACGACTACAGAAAGAGTTTTGAGTTGGTTTGTGTAAAGATTATAAACAAGTGTGAACATACATATTTTCATTCAGTCCTGAAAGGGTGTTTCATACTTTTTTTTTTTAGAGTAATAAAACCATTTCAGATTTTTATAAGCAGATTCATTTGCCTACAAAATTATCTCTATCATAGTAGAAGTTTCCCGATATTTTACAGCTAGCAGCAGGACATCTGAGTAACAGTCCTTAGTGAAGCACACTGTGTAAAATGTGCATTCAGCAGTGGCACTACTACTTGATTTACAAGTGCCACAAAAATAAGTGAATTTACAATTAGAATCAGAACCGGAATAATTAAATTCCTCACAATTGTCACCCTTACTAATATCCAGTTCGCCAAATATGTCAGTCATATATCGCCATGATAGTAGTCTCTCTCTCTCTCTCTCTCTCTCTCTCTCTCTCTCTCTCTCTCTCTCTCTCTCTCTCTCTCTCTCTCTCTCTCTCTCTCTCTCTCTCTCTCTCTCTCTCTCTCTCTCTCACTCTCACTCTCATTCACTCACAAATTTTAAACTAATCTCAGATTCCTGCCAGATTAAATCTTTAATAAAATGGAGAGCCTCCTGCTGTTTCCTACCAAGTGAACATGCCATTCCCTAGCCAGTTTCATTATCACACTCGTAAATTACAAAAGGCCTTTCACCCTGAATAATCTCAGCAGCGTGCTGACATCACTTTAATTCTGTCGTCAGGGTTGCAGTTCTGGACTCCTGTTAATTACATTTTGCATCAACATATTGTTTTAGCTTGTAACATGTGATAACTTGGCACATAATGTCTTTGAGTTTTTGAGCGTATATGAAAGTCTTTACGCTCTGCAGGTACTACTTGTGCTTGCAGCTGTGGAAGGACATCAAAAACAGCCACCTGCCTTGCTCTTTCGTAACCCTGGCCCTACTGGGATCTTACACCCTGCAGTCTGAGCTGGGCGAGTATGACCCCGAGGTTCACGGCACTGACTATGCCAAGGAGCTCCAGCTCATCCCAGGACAGACCAAGGAGCTGGAGGAGAAAGTCATGGAGCTTCACCGCACACACAGGTGATCATGACTGTTTCTTACCGGTGTGCTGATGATTTACGCACATGCTTTCTTATCATAAATGAATGCTTGGGAAATATTTTTTAACACAGTTTAAATAAATGTACATTTACAAGAGGTTAGCATTAACATATTTAGTATTTGTACTTTCCTTATGTGTTGTTATGACTCTGAATAGAGTTTTTGTGTTGTTGATTTTTTTATGTACAGATCTATGAGTCCGGCTCAGGCTGATATGATGTTCCTGGAGAATGCTAAAAAACTGACCATGTATGGGGTTGATCTCCACCAGGCAAAGGTACAGTAGATTAACTGGAGATATTTTTCATAAATACAGTAAATAATAATAAAACAAACAAAAATAACAAACAAATAAAAAAAATAAAAAAAAAGATTAACCTTCAGAGAATAACAACTATTCAATTATTTTTTTGTGTGTTTTATGAGGTTTGCAATGTTTGAAATGCAGTATAAAATCCATGGTATAATGATATTTTCAAAAAATGTTTTTAAATAAATTTCAAATAAATAAATAAGCTTATATGCCAAAATGACATAAAACCTATTTTATTTAAATACTTTACATGAAGTTGGTTTTGTATTTATTGGTTATATATATATATATATACAATAACTTGGGTTTTTGAAAGGATAATAATAATAATAAATACATTTAAATTACATAAATACATTAAGTCTCCATTTACTGAGGCATGATGTGACTTAAAATACTGTATATTCAATTACATGTCCCAGTTAGACAATGTGACTTTCCCTGGCACTGATTAAACTGCATTCTTTATGTGAAATCATCAATCTGAGCTGTCATAAAACAATTGGTAAACTGAAATGTCCTTCATCTCACAGGAGTGCTTGTGATAAAAGCATTGCATGTCCTGCTCAGATTTGGTAGCTGAAACTAGGTCAATCTGTTTACATCAAACCATGGATTTAAATAAATTATGGATTCACTTTTTAAAAGAGAAGCAAGTACGCTCCCTAGTGGTGGAGATTTGTGAAAATCTTTGTACGCTTGGTCTCAATAACTTAAGTCATCATAGTCAAAAGAGTTATATATATATATAATATATATATATAAAAAACATTTTCCTGTTCTTTTTTTTTCTCTTTCTGTCAGGATCTAGATGGAGTGGATATAATGCTGGGCGTTTGCTCCAGTGGCTGATGGTATATAAGGACAAGCTGAGGATTAATCGATTCCCCTGGCCAAAGGTTCTCAAAGTCTCCTACAAACGCAGCAGTTTCTTCATCAAGATACGGCCATCTGACGTAAGTTTGATATACATTTTGTTTTAATGTCCAAAGATGTGAAATATAGATTCTAGATTTGTTTTATAATTTTGATTAATGTTTTCATTTGAAATTGTATTTTCTAATTATAGTTCATTGTTAATATAATTATTTTACATTATTTAAAATAAATGTTTAACAAATCATTTTTTATTAATTATTATTCCAAAATATTTTGTAATTTTTTTACATCTGTATAGCTCATTTCTGTTTTTTTATATAATTAAATATTAAAATGTAATCAAACTTCATATTAAAAACAATATGACAGCTCCTTAATAAAAAAATATAATTTCATTGTTTCAGTTTTACACATTGTTTCATAATTTTATCCAGATACTGATGTTTTAATTTTATCCAGATACTGATGTTTGAAATGTACATACAATAATAAAACCTTTTAAATTGTGAATAATAATGTGTTGATTTGTCTACCTTTCACTCAGTACAATTAAATGGAAATTAAATCAGATTAGACACGACATCTTTTTATGATCTATACGTGCAAGAAGGTGCACATATACTCACACACACACACACATATATATATATATATGTTAATAGTTTCAGAATGGTATTTCATAATGATTTATCTGCTCATTAGAATCACCAATAGGAGCAGTCAGTCTTTGTTGTAATATTATTCTTTTTTTAGCTGGAACATTATGAGAGCGCCATTGGCTTTAAACTGCCCAATTACAAGGCCGCCAAGAAACTGTGGAAAGTGTGTGTGGAGCATCACACATTTTTCAGGTATGAATATCAAACAACACATCACAGCATGTATTCCCATCTTTAGTGACTGTTTTTGGGAATTCATGAGTCCAAGTACATTATGAAGAGACGTGAACTCTGTGGTCTCAGGTTGACGTCCACAGAAGTGGCCACCACTCCTAGGAAGTTCCTGGCTCTGGGATCGAAGTTCCGCTACAGCGGCCGAACTCAAACCCAGACCCGTCAGGCCAGCTCCATGATCGACAGACCCGCTCCACATTTCCAGCGTTCCGCCAGTAAGACGGCATCTCGCAGCTTAGATGGAGGTGTGTTTATTCTCCTTTATTTTGATAGTCCATTTTAGATATTCTACTAACTATAAGTAACTTTGCTACTATATGTCAACTAGAAGTTATTAGAGTATCAGTAGATTAGGGTTGGTAAAATAAGCTGACATGTAGTTGCAGAGTTAGTCAGCAGAATGTTTAAAGTGGAGTATCAAAATGAAGTCTTACCCCTTTCCCATTTATTTTTGCCATTTAATTTAGTCCGTTCTAATTGCGTATGGATACGGCTTGTTAGGTTGTAAATAGAGGCTGATGATTGGCCCTCTTTGTTGGATTCTGGCCAATCATTGCCAGTCACCTCGGGGAGTTCGATCACAAGTCTGACACTCACTTGTGCTCTGTTTGGGATCCTATTTTATCTTTCAATCTCTGTTTCTACAGTTCTCTAATGCACTTCCCATGGGGAGGTTCAGACTCTTTATGTAAGCTCTGCTGCAAGCATCTGTTTTTATTTGAGCTGTGAGAAGAACTCATTTGTCTCTGCTGGCTTTGGGCTGAAGGACAGATAGAGCCTCAGCATTCAGGCTGCTCTAATCACTTACAACCTGATGCTTGACAGCTTTCTCTGGCCTCAAGCGTGAGTTTTGACCTCTACTGGCCATTTTGTGCCTGAAATGTTAAGTCATGTTGACAGTAGTATATTTCTGAAATGTGACTCAAACTGTGTGTCAAGTCCATTTCACACTCATGCTGCTCTATATAGGATGCCTCCAATTCCAAAAAGCCTTTCATACTTGCTGGGGGAAAAAATCCCATAATACAGACCCCTTTGAAAATATATGGGTTTAGCATACATTTCCCCTCTTTCCTATCTTATAATACAAAGCATTTGAAAGATATAACGGAAATAATTTATTTTAAAACAATAAAATTATATGTGAACTGAATGTATTATGCAGGGTTTCCGCGGAGTCATAAAAAGTCATAAAACGTCTTAAATTTAATAATAAGAATTTTAGGCCATAAAAAGTCATAAAAACGTCCGGATTTTCCATACAAGGTCATAAATTACATTTAGCCACATCTTAAATTGATATGCTTGTTCATTCATTGGTTCTACCATCGCATGTGATTCGCGGATTAACTGATAAGTTTAATCACCATAGAGTGAAGTGTATCATTTGCACGTGTTTCGGGACTCGCGCTCTGTTTTCTGTGCTCAGCCGCTGCCGCACACTGAAGCGTGTGTGTGCAGAGAGAGAGAGAGAGGGAGAGGGGCGCGATTCAGATACCGAGTTTCAGACAGTGCCTCAACGGATGGATACATACACAAAGTTGTTAAAATACCCGTTTTGTCAAGTATTCTGGTAAACACAGTCGGTTATGTCTTAAGTTAACGTATACAGCTGAGAAAGAACATGCTGAACAGTTGTGTTTCCTGCCGTTCTTAAACTGGGAGTACTGAGAACTTTCAATGAGGAAGACTCAGGGACTGCAATTGAGTTCAAATTAAAGCACATTCCTTTATATTGTTCTGTAATGTTTACATAATATCCTTCACTCAAAAATGAGGGGTTTGCTGCCATGTTATTTGCACTAAAAGAGATTTTTGATGCTGCTAAGTCAAGTGCATTCACAGTTGGTTGCTTGAGGACTTTGTTTTATATAAAAATGCAGCAAGTTGCTAAAAGCTGAAAGTTAGAAAGCACTTTAGATGTTCTGTGTCATTTATACCAAACACAAATGTTGCGGGTTGCTAGTGTGTTTGTAGCACTACTATTATTTATTTTGTATATTTTTTTAGTTTAATTTATTTGTATTTATAAAGTTGTATTTATTTAATTTAAATGTATATTTAAGTTTACATTTATGTTACAACAAACTTGAAAAATTCTGCTTGATAAATTCTCTAAAACTTTTATGCAAATGATTGAAAGTTTTTAGTTTTTTTTATTACCCGTTTTATTTATTTATTTAATACTTGGTCAGTTTAATGATTTGTTTGGATAAATATTTAATTTGAATACCATGCAGTGCACAAAATTAAGATTCGAGAGATGGTTGAAGTCAGTGTTCAATAAATGATGTTAAGTTTAGATGTTGTGCATCCACTTATTATTAGTGTGACATTTTAGCATGCAAATGAAGGGAAAAACTTCAAGATATCGGCCCTAAAAATCGGCCAAAAAAATCGGCAGCACATATCGGCCATCGGCTGACCCTGACCTCTAAACATCGGCATCGGCTATAGAAAAACCCATATCGGTCGATCTCTATTTAGTAGTTGGCTCAAGCCCGTCGCAAACAATCAGTATCAAGTTTATTGCACACCGTGTAAGAAGGCATTGGAGCTGTCTAGTTTAGGCATAAAATCCTTACAGTCACATGCAAAGTCAGAAAAGCATAAAGTTGCTGTAAAAGGTCTGCAGCGGGTGCAGGCGATCAGTCAGTTTTGTTCGGCTCCGTCACTAACGTTACCCGGTCCAAGTACAGCGCGGGATTCCGTTTGTCTCACATCCACTGCCACACACAGTGGTTTCGGTTGACTGACTGACTTTGGAAAGTAATGCCATAAAATAATTGTTACTTTACAATTTACAATTGTTATGTGTTGTTCCTGTGTTCTTGATATTTAAGAAAAGGGAGTCTTCAGTTTGTTACCCTTAAGAAAATGGAACCTTTAAATAATAAAAGTTATTTTTCGTAATTCATGTAGGTCATACATTTAAATCATAATGGTCATAAAAAGGTTTTAAATTTGACTGACTAAACCCTGCAGAAACCCTGATTATGTAATGTTTTTGCACACTTAATTGCATGTTAACTGCAATTAAATAAAAATGTATTATATAATTTTTTTATTATTATTAAATGCAATTAGCTGAACTTAAGTAGGTACATGCTTATATGTACTTTCAAATGCACTTCTGTTGTAAATATGTGAACTGCTGAATGTACTGACAAGCATTTACGATAAACTAAATATACTTTTCTAAACTTTTCTATCAAAACTTGTATTTCATATGTACTGTATATATTGTAATTTTTGAAATTGCAATTTAGTACATTTAAAATATACTAACTTTACATGTACTATTGAATAACACACTACAGTTAAAATGAGTTATTTACATTTTTTTAATTAGTTAAATCAGTTATTTATCAAGTATTCTTTTTAAGTAATGTGATTTTAGTCACCACATCAAACTTAGGGTGTATTCACACCTGTTTTGTTTGCTGAAGAGCTGAAGAGGTGTTCTCGGTACGGTTCCAAACGAACTCTGGTACGGTTCGTTTAAGGTGTGAATATGAACCGGCCTCGATCCGACCAAATTGTGGAAAGCATGCTCAGAAACACACAGCTCGCACATATAGTGCTGTTGTTTGCATTTCAAAAGCTGATCAGTTGTTTTTAAACCGCAATGCTTAAAAAGTGTTCAAATTATGAGTTTTCATGACCATGGCGCACATCAACGTGATGAGTCTAACGCTTGCCGCAAAGCCCCAGCAAAGGTCACAATGGATTTGTCCAGGGGAAATAGTAAGGAGATATTTGAATTATTTATTAATAAACTAGTGTTTTCTGAGTCAGTGTCACAAAGATGACGTTAATCACCATCTCCTCATTGGACGTGCCTTTAGAAAGAAACGCATCTTTATGGATTACATAATGATAGAGTTTTTGTTTTGGACATTAATTATTTTGTTTTGTAGTAATTCAAAGCTTTCTATAGATATATTCATCATGTCTGTAAGGAAAATCTTCACTGAGTTTCGCTTCATTTTTGAGAAGCGCTCCTTATCAAGACCGGGACAGCAAGCACATCCTATTAGTTTTCTTTATTTTAGAGTGCACACAAATACAAATAGACCCTATACAGTTCTGAACAATGTATTATTCTTATCTTTATGAGCAACAATTAAAGCGTATTTAATTTGTTTCTACTTTAGTCCTGAAGCGCACTTCAGCATCCACTCTCGGCACAAACAATTGGATATGCGCCTGATAGCGCACATTTATCTAGGTTAGATGTTTAAACTAACATTTTCATATGCTTTAAGTATTTTATACCTATATATTTATTTTCGGCAAGTCGAAATTACAACATCGTATGACATTGTCTCATTAGATGCTCATAAGTTTCTTCATATTGCGTTAATATCTGATAACACCAAATCAGTAATAGAATAAAAATACAAAATATCAAAATATCTACAAAATATATCCATGATTAGCATGTTTTTGCACTTCCTGTTTTTCCCTGCTTGAGAATTTCTGTCCAATGAATGGATGACCTTAGTACACATTTGGTTTTGTTTACAATTTCACTTGCAAAAAGGGCAATGTGAAAACGAACCGCACCAAAAAAAACTAAAAATCATACATAAAATTTGGTCTGGACAAAAGCAAGTGAACTAGCGAACTTTCCTGATTTGAATACACCCTAAGAGTACTTTAAAACACAGTAATAGATTAAAACACATGAATTTAAAATGTACTTTAATCAAAACTTAATTTGTCTGACATTATTATAAAAAGTCAAAATTTTTTTAAGCGTGTTAAGAAACAGAGCCATGAAAGTGTCTCTTAAGTGTGCACTTAAGTGGCCTTTTATTTAACAAATGTTCGATTACATGCAGATAATTTTTTTAATATACATTTAAGATTTGAAGTACACTATAGTACACATTCAATATAATTAAACATTATAATTAAGGCTAGTCAAGAAGCATTGAATTTTACATGTTATATTTTATTCAGTATTACAAAGTATTTAGAAATATTTGATTAATCGGTAACATTTTAGAATAGGGAACAGATAATCATTATTAAAAAAGTTTTTCTTGAACAAACTCCTAATTTGCTGTTTATTAATAGTTAGTAAGGTAATTGTTAAATTTAGGTATGGGGTGGCTTAAGGGATCTAAAATATGGTCATGCAGAATAAGGCATTAATAAGGCATTTGCACTACACCATTTATTTTCTGCACTGTTTGTTTGTTTGTTTATTTCACTGATTTGCACTATCTGCCATGTGCCTTATGCCACTTTATCAATTTTTTTTATATTATTATTTGTATTTTTTTTATTTAATGTTTTATTTTTTTCCTACATGTCCTTATTTGTATATTTGTAATAGTTGCATTTTTGTGTATGTTTGTGTGTATATATATGTGTATATATACATATATACTATATGTAGATGTGTATATATATATATATATATATTGATTTGTACTTATCTGTATTTTTGCGTTCTAATGTTAGTGTTTAGTGTTATCTGTATGCACCAGGGAGTAAGAGAGTAACGCAATTTCAATTCTCTGTATGTATGTACGGTACATGTGGCAGAATTGACAATAAAGCTGACTTTGACTTTGACTTTGAATATGTGCTTTATAAGTACTAATAAACAGCCAGTATGCTAGTAATATGCATGCTAATTAGCAATTCGTTAATAGTGATAATTGGTCCTTAAAATAAAGTGTTACCATATCATCTAATAAACTATTTCAACTAATATTTACATTATTTGTGTTTTAAATATGCTAAAATCAAATCTATTGGAATCAGCTGTTCAGAGTTGGTACCTATGGAGAGCATCTCTTGAGGTTGCGTTTCAATTATTGCAGCAGCCTGTGTGGACACTGACAGCTCACTAGAGTTTGAAATGGAGCCAGAGTGTCTCTGAGGTAAAGTGGAGGTGATTTATTGTGGTATAAATCCGTGCTTGCTTTAGGCAGTGCAGGTGAACTCACTGCGGGTGAGAAATCACAGCAGGGGTGCATTCCAACCCTGGTTAACCCACTGACGATTTAATCATTCAGCCCTCAGTTAGAACACGGACGCAGATTGAATTACTTTCTGCAGACTGTAGGTTATTTACATAAAAACTCCAATCAGCAAATGGCCCTCTCTGAAATGCTTGTAGAAAGAAAAGCAAGACAGAATGCCGTTAATATAATTAATAATAATAATGAATTATTGATTACTAATTTGAATCAGTACTTTATAATAAAAATCATATCTTAAAATGAAAAGAAGCAGGCTTTTGCAATCACATCACTTTAAACCGTAAACTCCTGGGAAGTCCAAGGATCCAGTGAACAAATTCAAACAGTAAGCTCAAAACAGCCCTAATGCAGAGAAAACATGGCCGATTTCATCAGCGAATACAGAGAGAATAGTGACTTACGTCCAGATTTCAGTAAAAGTATTATTTTCAGCGTGTATTTGGCTTAAAAGCAAGAGTGTTTATAATGAACGCTGAGTATGCGACGGTCAGAGATTTAGCGATTCTGAATGGAATCGTACATTAAAGGCAGGAGGTTTAGTCTTTGGCGTCTCCCTGTGGTCCTGTTTGGTATTGCAGCTTGACTTGTGCTAATTTGTATTGAAAACTTTTATTTAATTATTGATTGATTGATTGTGGCACTATACATACATTGTGAATTATAAATAATTACTTATTTATTTATTATAAATAAGTAAATAAATTAATAAGGGGGGGGGGGGGGATTTGGTCGGGTGAGTACCGGCACTTTTTTCCCCCCACTTCAAGCTCTGGAAATATGTCAATTTTGCTGTCAGAAATGCAAGGTTCAAGGTTTCTTTATTCGTCACATAATAAATTATACAGGGTATAATCAGAAGTGAAATGTAAATCAAATCAGGTCCACTCAGTGGACAGTGCAAAAGAATAAAAATTAAAATTAAATAAAAGTAACACAACACAAGAGCATATATATATATATATATATATATATATATATATATATATAGGTTAAAAAAAGAGAAATAAAGAGTAAAATGTGCAATAGAATAAAACAGCAAAAACAGCATGGGCCTTCTGCTTTGCGATTCTCCGCTAAACTTCACAGACGTCATTTAGAATGAGCGCCGATGTGCGCGCACAAACGGAGAGCGCAATGAAATAAGAGCTCAATAATAACTCTGACTAAAATATACATTTTGCTTAATAATTTGTAGTTGGGCATTTTAAACCTACAAGTAAGTGTATTTGTATGATAGCACTAACTGTAAAGTGACTATAATGGGGTAATCAAAATAGCCTTTTTACTCGATTAGCCTAGTCTGTGCTTTTTAATTTTTAGTTTAGTAAATGTAACTTCTGCTTTAAAAGCATTATTTTTAGTTTTTAGATCGCAATGTTAGAATGTAATGTGATTTTAAGCCTTTTTGCACATTATATATGCCTACATGGTTACATTCACTTTATTTGTTTAATCCAAATACAAAATACCGAGATATATACCGTATACCACAAATCAGCCAAAAAATACAGAGATATGAATTTTTGCTCATATCACCCAGCACTACTTTGAAGAAACGTGCATTAGTACAGTAATATTTTGCTCGATTCGCCCTTGTGGCCTCAGGAGAGAAGTCAAAAGCTTTTTTCCCCCTAACAGAATTGATGCCTTTTAAATTCGAATATAATTCGAATTTTGATAATATTTTAGTACAAAATTCAAATTTAGTTTTTCAGCCAATTTGATATTCCCTAATATATATATATATATATATATATATATATATATATATATATATAATGGAAATAATTTAAGAAACCATTCAGGTTGATTGGTTTGTGCTCATGGGCTGCACTCTTTCTGAAACCCATCTGACCAGAGTCAGAGATGTATCCCTTCAACTTGATCTTCTTTCCTCCTAAAAATTCAGCTCTTACAAAATGCAACAGCATTTTTTACTGTGTTTACATGATCGTGGAGATATTTGTACATTGTGAGATGACTCAATATCCTGTTTTTTTTTTACTTGCACTTGTGAAAAAAGAAGTGTGCTTAATTGTATTGAATGTGCACTTGTAGTGTACTTCAAATCTTAAAAGTATATTTAAAAATGTTTGTGCAAATTAATATAATATTAATGAAATAAAAGGCCACTTAAGTGTACTTAAAGAGACCCACTTTCTTGATATTTCAATTAAATTATTATGTACACCATATTTCAATACAATAGAATAATTATATTAAGTTTCATATAAAGATGTACTTAAGTCTTACTTAAGTGAATCAAAAAGCACTGTGAAGTTCATTCAGCTAATTGCATGTAGTATGAATTTATATAAAATACATTTTCATGTATGCAGTTAACATGTAATTAAGTGTCTGAACAGTATAGTTCTTACTTATGTTATTTTTCACAAGGGCAGTGTCAATGAGAGTTGATTTCTGCCACCGATTTACGATTGTATTTTTGTATAATAATCACAATTAGATCAAAAAATGTGTATTGCTATGTTTGATGGCCTTAAAAATTAACCGTGTTTCTATTAGAGTTGCACAGCAAACACCCGAACTGGTACTACAGCAGCAAAGCTCAAACAATTGACATTGTCTACAGTATGTTAAAGTGAATATTTATTTATAGTCGTTGACTTAAGTGTAACATTTTTTTCCTTCTCCTCTGTCCCATACGTCTCTATCTGACAGCCATGGTCTCAACCCTGGATAAGAAGGCCCGTCCCGTCAGTGCTCCCATCATGTCTCCTATCTTCCCAGGCGACATGGCTCCTTCCCCAGTAGCATCTGCCTCCCGCACTGACCGTAAAGAGACGTCCACGCCCACGGGCCGTCCACGCTCCACTGAGAGGAAGAGTGAGGTGAAGGCAGAAACCTATGTGACAGATGGCTCCAAAACACACAGCACCAAAGCAGAGGGTACACCTGAATTCAAGGTATGACACACACAAATGTGCTAAATAACACTCAAATATTTATACTATAGCTTTCCAATGTCAAATTAATGGAAATATATTTGAAATCATAATTTGTACTATCGATATTTTTTGTTTAAACAAAATTATGTTTTGTTTTAGATCTATTTAGAGTCTACGATGTGTTAGTACAGTTAAAAGCACTGGAAACTTAAACACAGTTTAAGAAAATGCTTAAGGATGAACCTATTTTTATAAACCTGCAACACAGACTCTTATCTGACATTTGAATTATTGGACTAAGTGTTCATACAGCAATACGGCTTATTCTCACCAAGATCGACATTAGAAAAACAGTGCAAATTAGCAGCAAAAAGCATCTTCACTTGTGATCACAAATGCAAGACAGCCATGATATTTAGGTCTGTGTGAGACAGCAGGAGTATGTGTACTCTCTCTGTGCTGCTGCAGACGGCCCAGCGAGAACGGCGGCACCGTGATGCCCCGGTGGTGACGGCCACCAATGGGGAGAGAAAGAGCCAGGTTTGTGCTCTTGATTTCAGCCAATCACATAAGAGCATGTACAACTTTGATTTACCTTAGTGGCCACCTTCATTGTGTTATTATATGCAAAAACGTGTTACACAGTTGGCCAATCACTAAGCTTCACCTCTTGTGATTACTTTTTCTCGCTCAAACAAGTTTGACAAAATGTCCCACAACTACAGTCTACTATATATGTAAAATAAGTATGTTAAGTTATTAACATTAATATTCCTTATTACACAATACACATAGACTGTGTAAACTTTGCAATAATTAAGATTGTTCAGTGTCTTTAGAAGTCTCTTCATGCTCATCAAGGCTGCATTTATTTGATCAAAAATACAGCAGACAAAAAAAATTGACAATATTTTTCAAATGTAATTTATTCTTCCAGTCTTCATTGTCACATTATCCTTCCGAAATTATTCCAATGTGCTGATTTAATTCTCAACAAACATTTATGATTATCATCGATGTCGATCAATGTTATCAATATTACTGCTTAATTTTTCTTTTTATACACTACCACTTGGCATGGTTTAAAAAAATAAATTAATACTTTTTATTTGTCAAGACACAACAATAAAGACAATAATAATAATAAAAAATCCACAAAAATATTAAGCAGCACAAAATGTTTCCAACATTGATAATAAGAAATGTTATTAATAATTGACCAGCAAATGAGCATTTCTGAAAAATCATGTGACACTGAAAACTGGATTAATGGCTGCTGAAAATTCAGCTTTGCGTCACAGGAATACATTACATTTTGAAATATACTGAAACAGAAAAATAAGTTATTTTAAAGCTGCAGTCCATAACTTTTTTTGTTCAAAATGTATTTAATAAGCAAGTACACCATGAATCGATTTTCCAAACCGTGTTTTTGGCTTGTCCTGAATCACTACGGTACACCTATAAGTGTTTATATTCAGACTATTTTAGACTGGTTCGAGTAGGTACCGCTGCGGAGTAGCCCAGTACCTGCGTGAATCGTCATAGACATAAATAGAGAGAAGTAGCTCCAGCTACAGTGTTCTTCCGCAAGACTCACACAGTTCTGTTTATTAACCGCTAGAGCACCAAAAGTTATGGACTGCAGCTTTAAATTGTAATAATATTTCACCATATTACTGTTTTTACAGTGTTTTTGATCTAATAAATGCAGCCTTGGAGAGCATAAGAGACTGGCACATTAAATGCAATGTGAGTCGCTTTGGATAAAAGTGCCAGCCAAATGCATAAATGTAAATGTGTAGTGTTGGATTGGTCAGAAATTTTAAGGTGGATCTTAGCGAAGGATCAATTGCAAAAGCAGTAATATGACTTTAAATAATAAATAATCAGCAGATATTTGTGCTAAACTAAATATTAGTGCATTCTGATAATATTACATACATGAACAGCTGTATCATGCTCTGAATCTTGCTTTTTTTCACTGGTAAGTGAGTAGCAAAGTAGCTTGTTTCGTAAACATTTACATGCTCTCTTCCTTCCCCTCTGGGGTCTGAGCAGTCGCCACGGGCGGACACAGAGATAGTGCGCATGAGGAAGGTCAGAGTTCGTTCTGTATGGGTATCGCAGCATGAGGACGATGCCATTGTACTCATCATCTCCTCACAACCCATGTTTTACAACAAAAAGATAATTGTATTATTGTTTTCTCATCTGCTTTGGCTGTATCTTGCTTGCATTTGTATGAGTTTGGCTGTACCAGACAGAACTGTAGCTGCCAGTTACACACCTATTCAGGCAGCGACAGTGAGTCAGTACAAACTGAGGTTTATAGAATGAGGAAAGTGTTCATTATGAGTGAAGTTCAAATTAACTTTTGCATTGTTATTGTGGCATTTACTCTAGCATGCTCTGTCTTTTACATAGACATAATTGTTTTTATAAAATAAACTGTTCTCCTGCTGCAAACCTGAGTTATTCCAACTTTAAAACAAACTGAGATAAATAATAATAGAAAGAAACACTTTAAATCAGACTTTCAATTTATAGACATTTAGAGAATTTAAAGCTTGTTCAAATTTAAAGCTTTTTCAAAACTTTAGATCTGTTAACTGAAACATGCTGATAATGTATAACACAATAGTATGCACTTTATATACACTACCAGTTAGAGGCTTGGACATACCTGCTTGATCCCAGTGGATACCATATGATATGATATGATCCCAGTAGTATAAATGTATATTGAAAAGGAGAAGGGGCCAAGGACTGAACCCTGCAGGGACCCTATGGTTAGTTGATACCTCAAGATCCCCTGAAGATTTGACCTATAAGGTAGGACTTAGGAACCTTTCTCTGCTTGTTTGTGATGCACATGTTTGAAAGGTTAGAAAAGAGACCGTGTCAAAGGCAGCACACAAGTTCAACAAAATGAAGACGGATTATGTCCTTTCCTCCCACGAAGGCTTCAGTCAAGGCTGTATCTGTTAAATGTCCACATTGCAATCAAGTCAAATCCTCACTGATTTGCTGTCCAGCCGCTTGTTCTGTGGGAATAAAGAAGAAAACATCTTGCTCAAGTGTTTTTCGCAGTGAATTGGAGGAGAGACTAGTCTGTAGGTGGTCTGGTATTTAGTGTTGATTGAACAAGTTGGCTTGAATGTGTCGGGAAGAGTGTCAGTGCGTTGTGATGCATTTATGATGGATGTGAGTGCAGGTTAAATTGTAGGAGAGATGCCGTATAAAAGATGCGAGGGAATTGACTCAATGGGGCTGACAGTAGGGTGGTTGGAGAGGAGAACTTTAGAGACCTCTGCTTCCATAAGAGGAGAATAGAGATTTCCATGTGAGTCGTGGGTGTTTGTTAGTTTGTTGTGTTGAGAATTGCCTGCTGCTGATTGATACTGTATCTGTTAAAAATGGGCAAAATTGTCAGCCATTAGGGAGGATGTGGGAGGGAAGAGGTGAATGCCTCCTCCGTTTGTGAGTGTCTGAAGTCTTGTTGATCTTTAGTGTAGTTGGATGCTTTTGCAATGGTAACATTGGCAGAATGAAGAAATCAGAGCAATGGGTCTCTTCTCTAATACAGATAGGCTCTCTAAAGATGTGCTCTCACCCGACAGCACACGCAGTGTCATTCTCAAAACCGGTTGAAACACCTATCAAACAGGCCTAGACTATACATTACTGGCTACTCTTTTTCCTTTTTTACACAGAACCATATGCTAGATAAAGCTATAGCACACAATATACAATGCATATGTCTAAGACCACCATCACTTGTGGCCTGAGTTGTTTCAGAAATTTAGATAAGCACAGCAAAAGATTATTACCAACATTTAAAATGTATGTCCAAACCTTTGACTGGTAGAGTGGTTTTACAGATTATCACAAAATGATGGATGAAGTCAATGATAAACAGCTTACTACAAGACATTATTTACACAGGTTAAGCCTGTATTTTAAATGTATTTCACCAATACATTTTTTTTTTTATTAATTTTATTTTTAAAATGTACATTTTAAACCGATACCTTACACTTTCATAACTTTACCCATTGCACAATTATACCTGACTTCGCAGTCACCCCTGACCGCTGACCTCTCCTCTCTGTCTAGCTGCGGCTGCTGCGGTTCATCCATATTTGATTTGTCTCCATCTCTCCAAGTCCTTACACACTGAATGCAACTGCAGATCAAACCTTAAAAATTACCCAAGAATCATTTCACGACTTTCTCTACGTTCAAAACACTGCCAACTCTATTTTTTCCCTGTTCTTCACAGAAAAGAGCTAAGGAATTTGAGGGTGAAACTATTTATATAAGACATAGCAATTTAATGTTGGAGGTTTGTATTGAAACTCTGGAAATGTCTTGTTTTTGCCGCTGCATGTAGCACTGCATGAGATTGTGTTTTGTTTATTTCTTCATTCTTCTCACCGCACTCTCTCTTTGTGTTTTTTTTTTTTTTTGTAGCTTAATCCTAAAGGCTTGGCATGTACTATTTACCTCACTAACTGTAATGCAAGTACTCTCTTCTATTTATTCTCTGTTTGCTTAGCACACTTAACTTTTATATAAAATTTATAATTGTATAAATAGAGCCGATATGTGTATTGGGCATAAAATAAGCTTTTTAATGAGTACAATTTTGTGTAAATGTTATTTTATTGAAGCAAAGTTAGATGCCTTTTGCATGTTAGGCTCTTAGCACTATGTCTTTTGTTTAATAAACTTATGTTTTTTTTACCTTTGTCTTGGGTTTGAATTTATAACCCATGTTATTTTGTTTTCTGTTCGCTTGTTCACATTATTAAATTAATCCTGGGTAGTCAAATTTCAATGAAGCTTTGGTTTGGCCTACAAATTGATGCAATGGATACCAAGCATGTGTACTATCACAAGACCGGTACTTCGGTACCAAGTCGGTACTAAAAAGTGAAAACGTGTACCAAGATTCTTTTAATACCGAGGACCGGTCGACCCGGTTCTTGCTGCGTGATCTGAAATGCAGATGCGCTTTAAAAGTTGAGAAATGAGAAACACATCAAACTAATAAAACACTTTACAATTTTCAAGCAGGTAAGTTTCTATTTAATTTTAGATATCCTGTTATGAATATTATTCCATATTTTAATTTGAATGTCACTGCCGTTTAGCGGAGTTAATCCTTAGATGCTAACGCTAATATAATGAGCATTAGCATTAAGTTTCTTTATTAAATATTTAATGCGCCTATAACCTTAGTAAAAACAACACATGATGGTATTTAATTGATCTTTTTGAATTGTGAATCTAAAATATGCGTGTTTGTTTAACAGTGTTTATGTCATATCTCCGTAGCCTTTTATTTTTTTTATAATTTTTTTTTTTGCTAGTTACTGTTGTTATTCTTCTAACCTTTGTGTACACAGTTTGTATTAAATGAAAGTACAGTATGTTATGTATAGACTTTACAATGACTTCTATCTAACATCAACTTACAGTTGAACAATATATTTTTACAAATTAATTAAAATGACTTGATCATTCATGTTTGTTCACCTTGTAAATTGAAATAACTAAGAAGAAGAATTGCCCAAGTGTTTTTAATATACAGTTCCATCTTTTGATATACACTTGTCTGTTCTGAGGTTTGTTATTTACTAGCTGGAGTCAATGATCTAATGTTGTATTTTAGCTGGAGTCAATATTAAATTAATCCTGGGTAGTCAAATTTCTAGAATGAAGCTGCTTCTGTTTACAGTTTTTCAGCAGAAGCTACAAATTGATGCAATGGCTAAACAGCTCATTATATTGGTACGAAATTGGTTGATTGGGTACCGAATACTGAAATTTTGGTAGACAACCCTAATGTGTACAGAACAGCCCACTTGTGAAATTGTCACCACATAAATCTGCTAATGTAAAAATAGCAATAACACTGTCTCTTATATGTAGATAACCTGTTTTCTGTCACCAGTTGACATGTTTAATGCTTTTCCTGGGACACTGAAACTAAACACAACAGCTGTAACTTGCTGTAACTTTCTTGCACCACATTGTCCCATGCTGTTTAGCATCAGAGATTGGAGTTTAGCACTACAAAAAAAATGCCGACATGCTTCTAAAATAGGATTTCATGACTTTACCCAGGGTTAAACATACTGTGACAAGCCCATACTGAAGTCTACTGTTTAGACAGATATATATTCATTGGCTGTATATTAGCTTGCTAATGCATGTTTTTATTGTTTTATTTGTTACCAGATCACATGATTATAATATTACGGATTTGTAGTGTTACACAGTATACAATCTGTACAGCCTGTCCCAGTCATGTATTTACATAGTTGCTACAACGCCTGTTTCCACTGTTGTGAGGTCTGATAAGTCTGATAATGAGTCTGAAAACCAGATGGATTCTGTGATATTAACCCCTTCATCTACCCACTGACCTCTTCTCTAACCCTGTGACCTCTGTATCTAACCAAACCTCATATATAACACTACGTGTCCATCATATACACTATCATTATATTAAGTGTTTAAGATTGCAGTTGGTGTTTGAGCCAAGCACTGTTTTGCACTCTGCTTTGTTTCATAAATCAGCAGACATGGTTCAAATGTCCATCATATGCTGCAGTGAATTATGACAGCATATGATTTATTTAATACACTAGTTTTGCATTGATATAGATCAGTTTTTGAAACAGCTTGTGTAGAGATAAGAATATAGTAATTTGACCCATGTCTGAACCCAGGCTTTGTTCACACTGGAGCTTGAACAGTTTATCTAATGGTAAAATTTCTGAAGTGTTCACATGATCACCACCTCATCTATCTCCTCCTAATAACAAATTAGCATTATATTAGAGTTTAATTAATGATAAAAAAACAGAAATTCAATTTCTTTCTCCACAAACCATAGTGAGCTGCTTGCCAGACTAGCATTTTAAGTAAACAAAAGCAAAACCATACAAAATAGTGCTACTTTAATTGATTCTTATAGAACTGATATTAGCACGTTGCTAAGCTATAGAAACAATACTTGAATACATATTGAAAACCTTATTGCAATGCATTTCTGGATTGCCTTTTTTTGGAAATGATAGATTGAATGTTACCTTGAAATTCTGCCAAACAAGGTATCTGTGGAGACAGAATAAAGTTGCCGACTGTAACTGTAAGTTTTTCCATGCATACTAGGCTATGTGTACAGTGCATGTGATGTAAAATGTATCATTAACAGTGTCATTATCATTAAACATTCATGTTTAATTTTCACTTTAAAATATTTAGCTAAGCAGCTCGCTAGAGTTTGTAACAAAACCATAGCGTCTTAACTATACCACAATGCTTTTCATTTATTAGTTTGCCACATAGCAGTTTCAAACTACTAACCTGTGATCTTAAATGTCACATGCTTGTGTAGCTTGTAACTTGAATGATGCTTAAAGGGTTAGTTCACCCAAAAAAGAAAATAATGTAATTAATTACTCTCCCTCGTGTCGTTCGAAACCCGTAAGACCTTCGTTCATCTTCAAAACACAAATTAAGATATTTTTTATGAAATCCTAGAGCAGGGATAGGCAACTTTCGTCCTGGAGGGCCGGTGTCCTGCAGAATTTAGCTCCAACCCTAATCAAACATATCTGCCTGTAACTTTCTAGTGATCTTGAAGACATTGATTCGCTTCTTCAGGTGTGTTTGATTATTGGTGGAGCTAAACCCTGCAGGACACCGGCCCTCCAGGACCGAAGTTGCCTATCACTGTCCTAGAGCTTTCTGGCCCTGCATAGACAGCAAGGGTACTACCAGGTTTTAGGCCCAGAAAGGAAGTATGGACATTGTTAAAATAGTCCATGTGACATCAGGGGTTCAACCGTAATGTTATGAAGCTGCGAGAATACTTTTTGTGTGCAAAGAAAAGAAAAAACTCCACCTCGTTTACAATCAGAGGAATTGTAATACAATCAGAGGGTGAGTAATTGATGGCATAATTTTCATTTTTGGATGAAATGTCCCTTTAAAAAGATTAGCTCAAAAATTAAGGAGACTGACAAACATCTTGGCATTGTTTATTTTAAAGTGTCAGCTGTCAGTCTGATGTAGATGATGAGGCATGGTTTGTCATGAGAGTGTTTCGTTCTCGCAGATGTTCTGTTGGGCACCAAGACACAGATCTATTTTATTTCCAAAGTCAGTAGTTATGTGAATAAAGATCAGCTGATCTGTCTCTCTCGAGAGCTCATTAATCACAATCTGTCTGTGCACACATGGATCATTTGTTTTGGGCAATTACAAAGCCTCCTCTCCGACTTGAATATGCATAACCTCAAAGTGTCTGAGAATAGCTGATTAGCCGATACAACTGAGCCGAAATGATGGGAGAAAAATCAGGCTGCAGGTGATGGAAAAAAGAGAAACATGCGGTTATAAGACAGTGGAAGTTGAAAGAAGAGACTTGTGTCTTGGTGGCCAATGGACGATTTGTTGAATGGCTTTGTGTGTGTCATTCACTCGACTGAAAATAAAGTGACTAGGGATGGGGATCATGAAATAAAAATGATGTTGGTTCCTTTAACTATATAAAATGTACTATAAGAATTCAGTAAGTGAATTGTTCGGTGAGTTCAGACCCATTATAAACCCATGAATTCAAGATTGATTTGAGAGTTTTTTTTTGGCTGATTCATTAAAAACAACTGGTTGAGTCATTCACACCTACACTTGATGTTACGTGCAACCAGCGAGGACAATGCAATATGAATGTGTTGTCTATTTGTTGTTGTATTATTTTGTATACACTCTTAAAAATAAACATTATTTATTGTCATGGCGAAGAACCTTTACTATCCATAGAAACATGTTGGTTACGTATGTAATTGTCATTCCCTGAAGGAGGGAACGGAGACATAATGTCGGATGACTGACAAATTGGGATCTCGCCAGAGAGACCAATCCACTTCGAGTGTAACTAAACGAGCCAATGGACATTGGCATGCGATCATTGCATCCAGCTGCCGCTGATCACAGCGTGAGCATAAGAGGCAGCAGGTGCACCGCATTAATTCATGCTTTCGCTGAGGAGCCGAGCCGGTGAACCGGCAGCTCAGCGGTGGTAAAGCAACTGTGGCGACGGGACGTGACGTCTCCGTTCCCTCCGTTAGGGAACGAGGGTTACATACGTAACCGAGACGTTCCCTATCAGTCGGTCACTCAGAGTCACGTCGGATGACCGACGAATTGGGATCCCTTCCAAAGCGCCACAGGAGCTGCCCCTTCCAGTGCCCTGTGTAGGCCTCCTGATCCTTCCTATAGGGCAGACGATAGGACCGGTCTCTACACAGAGAAGGTCAACTACTGCTGTTCCTAGAGCAACCCAAACAGTATGACTTGAATAAGACTGGGAAAAGTGTTCCCTCCCGCTTGGAAGAGGCACACTGTGGAGTCACCTCCTCCCAGAGGGGGTTAAGTGACATTACTCATGTGAAGTAACCCCGCAGAGCCCCATTGCACATGGAAGTCTCTGAGATGGCTCAGGCTGCATCATTAGAGATGGCAGAGCGTGGTCTACCAGGGGAAACATGGTTCTAGTAGGAATATCGTGGAAAACACATATGGGATCCCAACAGGGTCACTCATATAGGTACTAGCCTCACACCAGATTTCAAGAATTAATTGCTGAAAGCCCTGGGGCCGGACGCTCCGCCCCGTCTGAACGCCGGAGTGCTGAAGGACTCGACAGGGTTTGCCTGGTTAAGGAACTCTCTGGAGAATTAGGCGTTAAGGACGCTGCAAACCGACTCTGAACAAGGCCTCTCAGTGCCAGTACCCGTTTGAAGTGAGAACACAGGAGGAAACCGGTTTGACATGTAGGCTATCTATAAAACCTAGCGAACATGTTGGGAGTCACCCAACCCGCAGCTCTACAGATGTCTGCTAGCGAGGCACCACAAGCCAGCGCCCAGGACGATGCGACACCCCTAGTGGAGTGAGCACACAGCCTGAGCAGGCAGGGCACACCTTGTGCTTCATAGGCCAAGGTGATAGCATCCACTATCCAGTGGGCCATCCTCTGCTTGGATACAGGCTTCCCCTTCTGCTATCCTCCGTAACAGACAAAGAGCTGTTCTGAGGTCCTGAGTTCTATCCACGTACTGTCACAGTGCGTGTATAGGACAGAGCAAAGCTAGGGCTGGGCCTGACTCCTTCAGGGGCAGCGCTTGCAGGTTCAATACCTGGTCCCTGAAGAGAGTGGTAGGAACCTTGGGCACATAGCCGGGTCGGGGCCTCGGTGTTGCACTGGAGTCAGCCGGCCCAAACTCAAGGAACGACTCGTCGACCAAAAATGCCTGCAGGTCACCCACCCTCTTGATCGAGGCCAACGCAGTCAGGAGTAGGGTTTTCATAGAAAGAAACTTTAACTCAACTGAATGCAAAGGCTCAAAGGGGGCAGTTTGTAAGGCTCTTAGCACCAAATCCCAAGAGGGTAGGGAGGGAGACCTAGAAGGATTTAACCTCCTGGCCCCCCTAAGAAACCTGACAACCAGATCAGGTATCCGTGAATACCACAGCATGCCTGTATACCTGCTCCAGGGGCACTCCTGCCCGAAGGAATGAGGGATCTGACCACGGGCTGAAGGTTTTGCGGCAGGCTGGTGTAATCTGAACCCAGTAAGTACAACGTTTCAACACCCACCTCGGGATTCGGCCATGGAGCCAGTGCTGAAGCGGACTCATATGGAGCGGAACTGTCGCCACAGCTGCAGCCATATGCCCCAGGAGCCTCTGAAATAGTATGAGTGGGACTGCCGTCCTGCTTGATAAAGTCTTGAGGCAGTTCAGCACCGACTGAGCACGTTCCTGGGTGAGGCGTGTTGTCTGATTGACCTAATCCAACTCCATGCCGAGAAAAGAGATCATCTGCGTTGGCACGAGTTTGCTCTTTTCCCAGTTGACACGAAGGGCCAACTGGCTGAGGTGCTTGAGCAGCAGGTCCCTGTGTGCAGACAACTGCTCGTGTGACTGTGCAAGTATGAGACAAAATGCGCACACCCCGTTCTCTCAGGGGAACAAGAGCTGCCTCCGTGACTTTGGTGAAGATGCGAGACGACAGGGACAGCCCGAAGGGTAGGACCTTGTACTGATATGCCCGACCCTCGAACGCAAACCGCAGGAATGGCCTGAATGAGACATGAAAGTACGCGCCCTTCAGGCTGATCGCTGCAAACCAATCTTGAACGGCAGCTTGTGAAGTGCACGGTTCAAAACTCACAGATCCAAGATCGTTTGTAACCCACCGCTTTTCTTTGGCACAATGAAGTAAGGGCTGAAAAACCCTGACCTCATATCGGCTGGAGGGACCGGCTCTATCGCATCCTTCGCCAGCAGGACTGCGATTTCTGTATGCAAGACGGGCATCGACGGCCTTGACTGAAGTGAACCGGATGCCCCTGAACTTGGGGGGATGCCAGGCATAGCCGAGTCTGATGCTCAGCAGGAGCCACCGAGACGGACTGGGGAGCGTTAGCCAGGCTCTGAGAGACCGTGCCAGCGGGACTAACAGGGCCACCAACGTATCCGCGGTGGGGCAGCGAGGTGGAACACAGGGACCCGGCTCGGGGCCTGTGACGGCAGAGGGCGGTGTCTGGGTGTGTACCGGCTCCACGACGCTGCCTAGTTTAAGACTGCTGCTGCAGCGTGGGAGTGGGGGCAGCCGCAGGGGGGCGCCCACGGCAACGAGCAGACTGAGGAGCTGCAACCGGAGTGGAAGCAGCAGGTATACTCCGGCACATGATGTGTTTGATCGCCTCAGTCTGCTTTTGTGCTGCTGAAAACTGCTGGGCACAGCTCTCGACAGCGTCGCCGAAGAGGCCGGTCTGCGACACGGGAGCATTCAGGAACTGTACCGTCTCTTGCTCCTTCATGTCAGCGAGACACAGCCAGAGATGGCGCTCCTTGACCACAAGCGTGGCCAACGCACGACCCAGAGACTGTCCAATCACCTTCGTCACTCGGAGCGTGAGGTCCGTCGCAGCACGCAGCTCATGCAAAACCGCCAGGTCGTGACCTCCCTCTTGCAGGTCTCTCAGGGCTTTGGCCTGATGGACTTAGAGTAAAGCCATGGCGTGTAGGGCAGAAGCCGCCTCTCCACAGGCTCTATAAGCACTGCCAGTTAGGCCTGACGAATACTTACAGGCCCGTGAGGGGAGACACGGCTCACCCCGCAGAGTGGAGGCGGCTGTTGGACATAGTTGCATGGCCAAATACCGCTCCACAAAGGGGATGCCCGTGTACCCCAAAGCGGCTCCACCATCGAGGGTGGTGAGGGGTGAGGAACTCCACTTGGGGAAGCCCTCACCGTAATCCTCAAATCACCTCCGACTCTACCGGATGCTGCGCTGCCCTGGGTGCCGGGACGAACGCCAGATCGCGGCAGAGGCAGAGGGACCCACCATGTTTTACATAGCGGAGTCAATTACGCAACTCCGAGATGGTCATGTCCCCACAAGAAGAACATGAACCATCCACGAAAGCCTCCTCTGCGCCCAGACATGTGAGGCAGCGATCGTGACCGTCCTGAGGCGCCAGAAACCGACCACACCCAGAAACGTACGGGTGATAAGACATCTTTAAAAAGACGCGATCACCCATGTTGCTCTTTTAGAGAAATTTGCTCTTTTCAGCGCTGAAGCACGCAGGGGCGCTGGCCACCGCATACTCCTAGTGTGACACTGTCTTCACGGGAACCGCTTTTCCCTCCCGTGAGACCACGACCACCGCTGCTGCGCTGTAACGCCCACATTCGCTCGCTCTTTCTCACTCGCAGGATAGGAGAGCAGCAGTGATGCACCGCTGCTCAGCACCGAAGCAAAAGGATGAATTAATGCGGTGCACCTGCTGCCTCTTATGCTCATGCTGTGATCAGCGGCAGCTGGATGCAATGATCGCATGCCATTGGCAGCTGTCCATTGGCTTGTTAAGTTACACTCCAAGTGGATTGGTCTCCCTGGCGAGATCCCAATTCGTCGGTCATACGACGTGACTCATAGTGACCGACTGATAGGGAACTTTAAATTGCACAAAAGGTTCTTTAAAGTGGAAAAAGGTTCTTTAAAATGTTATTTTAAGAACTGTTCACTGAAGATTTTTTGAGGAACCCAAAATTGTTCTTCTATGTTATCACTGCAAAAACTCTCTTTTGGAATCATGTTCAATTCAGACTGCAACCTCACAACCGACTCTAGATAGGATCTTTTGACATTCAAGAATTGTTAATGGAACCAAGCATCTTGAAATTATACAGTAAAAATACTTTATTCCCCAACCTTAGATGTGACGCCCCTTGCGATAGTTTGGGGTAAAACAGTGATTCATGCCAGATCACCTTAATAATAAAATGTCTTCATTGGGTTATTTCCCCTCTCTTCATTTCTTCATCTGTCCTTCATCTTCATCTGTCGTTCATCTTCATGTGACAATAAAAGTGATTTGATTTGATTTGATCTTCCTGTGCTCTCTCTTTTTATCTCAATCTTGCTATTGGTTCCCAAATTTCTCTTCTGCTATCCTCTTTTTTTATCTTTTGACCTTTTTGGTATGCTTTCTCTCTGCCTGGACCTCTCTTTCTCTCTCAGGACGTGGAAAAGACACAGACAGAAATCATGCGTCATCACACCAGTATCAGCGAGCTCAAACGAAGCTTCATGGAGTCTGTGCCCAAGCCCAGGCCCAGCGAGTGGGACAAGCGTCTGTCCACCAATTCGCCCTTCCGCACCGCCAGCATTAACGGACAGCTGCAGCCCGACGTGAGTACTGGGGTTAAAGTTTACACTTTACTGTTGTATTTTAGAGCCTTTGTATGCCTTTATCTTAAAGACTGGAAATGTATTGATGATAGATTGCTGGCTTCATGAAATGGAGGTAACTTTGGCCATCCATTGGTGTTTAGCTGCATAATATGTCGACAGGGTTTCATGTCTATAAAATGAGCACTTTTGGGGAAGAACTAGTGACTGTTTTTTCCAAAGTTTTCAAAAAGTGTCATTACATTTTTGAAGGATACTCAGAGTTAGTTAGTTGTAAGTAAATTAGATCTCAATGATATCAATGAACAATGGGTTTATTATGCGTCCTTTTCTGAGATATAATAATAATATGCTTCCTTTTCTGAGATATCTCTGTTTTGAACCTTTGGAAGGATCTCTGTGCTGTTTTCAGTGACTGCGGCAACATTATTAGCATTTTCTGTATATTTTCTGTTTCCTTTGTATTACTCTGGTATCATCAAAGTGTTTATAAATTGCCAGCCTCTAAATGACACATAAAAAAGTCACTTTATATGTAAGTTAGCCTGTCTTGTCCTGTGTAAATTTACAATCATTAAATATTCAAATATTTCATAATTTACTGATTTATTTCATAATTTACTGTTTTATGTATTATACTTTTATTATTATTATAGCTTTAGTTATACATTATTTACTTGATTTAGCTTTAAATTTATATTTTCTGTTTTAATTAAAATTTTAGTTTAAGATTTAATAATCTTGAATAATAATGTGCTTTTGTAATTTTGTTGTTTATGTCGGTTCATTTCTGTTTTAGTTCTAGTAATTTTAGTTAATCAACTTAAAAAGAAAAATAATTTAGTTGCCAGAGCAACATTTCACTCATTTACATTTTTTTTACATCTAATATTTATTTCACTTTAAATTATTTAGCCTTTATTTCAATTAACACATATATATTTTAAAGTTTTTGCTAATAATAACTACTATGAATCTCAATAAACGTATACATTTTTAGAGAAAGGTTTACATCAGCCATGTTGTAACAGTCTCAGTATTAGGAATGAGCGGACTAGTCGACTAAACCGTACAGCTCCTACTAGTCGACACTGAAAACAATAGAGAGAAAAAAAAACATGATGATTTTATCATTCAAATTATTTTAACATTACATTCAACATTTTAAATAACAAGTTAAAATAGAAGTTTTCAATATAAAAAATACGTTTTAAATATATGAATATTTTGAAAACCTTATCTGGGTGAAAACTAATAATTTTTTTCTACTTCAGACCTCGCATGCATTTTCTTCATGTCAGTTGTGGCGAACTCAAAATGACCATGCGAAGAACCAGCAAGGTGTGGGATTATTTTGAATTAGAAGGAAATATAAAACGTTTTGTGTAAACTAAACTGTGTAATGTCAGATTGGTTTACAATAACTTTACTGGAGCGATGTGTAATCATATTCAATACAGGCACGTATGCGTTAGCTTGGAGGCTAGCCAAAGCCAGCAAATGTCAATCACGTCAGTGCAGGATTTTCAGGCTCTTTTCGAAACCGTGTGTTTGCTTGTTGTTATCTCTCTGCATGCCTGTGACTTCAGTTTCTGCCGAGCACATTTTTTTTTAAGTGCAGAATGCCTCTAGTCCATCTTTCGCCAGACCACGTTAACATGTTAAATTCACTGAACAAATGTGCATGGTCTGAGTAAGTAAAACGAGCATGGTTTTGTTTTTAGACAATATAGCAAACACATTTTTAAAAGCCGTTTTAATGCTATTTCTTGATAAACTTTCTGATTGATTTTGACTTGTTTTATTATGTTGGTTAGCGTTATAATGAGGAATTCTGCATTGCTTCAGTCGATCTGAATAAATAAGCTATGCCCTGGTTTATGTTGAGTGTATGCTCTTCCTTTTTTTCTGTTTAACGCCTAAAATTAAATGATGATAACGTGAGGCAAGCATACGGCATAATCGTGACCTATTTTTTGCAGAATTCATTGAGGGATTTGACAGTGTGATTCAAAGATTAAGTATTTCAAGTGTAGGCTGTTATATAGACACACATTTTTTGTGTGTCCACAAAAACCCTCAGTCAAACCAGATTATGCGGCGTTCCAGGATGTGTTCAGTAAGCAAGCGGCCACTCATTTACCACCTCCCCGGCCATGGGACTGTGCCGTCGACTTGCTGCCTGGTGCTAAACTCCCTAAGGGTCGAGTCTATCCACGGTCCATCCTGGCAATAGAAGAGTACATCAAGGAGGCTCTGAGTCAAGGTTGTATTTGCCCTTTCACCTCCCTTGATGCATCTAGTTTATTTTTTTTTCCCTGGCCCTGATCTCACTTCCTGTTTGGCCGTGGCCGTGCTGCTGAGAGGTTTGCGTTTGTAGCTCTGTGTAGATTTGTTTTTCTGTTGAATCTCTATCTTACTTTCACTCTCTGTTTAAGTAGTAAAATATAACTTAATTCCCACCATATTTTTGATATTATCTATCAAGCTAATCTGACTAATTTGATTGTTCGCTTTTAATCTAAAACCGCGAGTGCAGTGCATTAGCATTTGTTAGCCGGTTAGCTTGCCATTCGTGTTTCTACTCCCGTCTATTACTTTTTTCTTCTTTCTTATCGCTCCGTTTAATTTCTCTCTCGCTACGTTTTTCACACGTTCGTCAAACAACAGTGGTAAGTGGTGAGTTAATTTGGAATCATTCATCAATCATGGTGAGTAATGGCTTCTGCTCCTGCTATTGTTTTTTGCACTGTTTGTCACATGTATAGTTTATCTGTCTCTGTCAGCAGTGAGGGATTCATATGTGATAAATGCAGGTAAATAGTTAGGCTGACAGATAAGATTTTAGAACTAGAGTCATGCATCCAAACTTTAGTTGAGGATAGTAAGAATGTGAGGGCTGTAGATACGGCTTTGGATGCGACTAGCTCAGGGAGTCCTGTACATTGTTCTGTTCCGGATGAGCCCGTGCAGCAGGGCAATTGGGTGACTGTGAGGCGGCAGAGTCGCTGGTCAAACACTGTTCTTCTGTTCCGATAAAATATTAAACAGGTTCTCCCCACTCAGTGACGCACCCACTAAGAAACATGATGAAAGTGCTCTAGTTATTGGCAATTCTATTGTACGGAACGTGAAAATAGAGACACCAGCCACCATAGTCCATTGTTTACCGGGAGCCAGAGCGCCTGACATCTTGGCTCACAAGAGGTGTGTGAACTTGCAAATACGATGTCAGACACTGTCAAGTCAAGTCAAGTCACCTTTATTTATATAGCGCTTTTAACAATACAAATTGTGACAAAGCAACTGCACAATAGCAAAAAGAGAAAATAGTGTCAATAATGTAAAATGACAAGATTAAACACTCAATTTTCAGTTCAAGGCATTTCATTATTGAATTCAGTGATGGCATCGTCCAGCTCAGTTTAGTTCAAAAAGTTTCTGTTCAATCAAGTCGACGATATTGCTGGAAATTAAGTGTCCCCAACTAAGCAAGCCAGAGGCAACAGCGGCAAGGAACCAAAACTCCATTGGTGACAGAACGGAGAAAAAAACCTTGGGAGAAACCAGGCTCAGTCGGGGGGGGGGGCATTTCTCCTCTGGCCAGACGACACAGCAGTTCAATTCCAACTGCTGCAAAGTCAGATTGGAGGGCTCAACTGGTTCCCGAGGTCTTTTCCTGTTGGCTGTCTAGGTGACGGGGTCCTCACTGGGGGTCTGTCTCTGGGGCTCATCTAGGTGTCCTGGTCTCCGCTGACGTTCAGGGCTGTAGAGGTCGTCTCTAGGTGCTGATCCACCATCTGATCTGGTGAATGCAGTGACCTCGGAATAAGAAAGAAACAGACTAATATTAGCGTAGATGTCAATCCTTTTACGATGTAACAAGTACATCATGTGTTATGCGAAGTGTTCCCGGTTCCGGTTGATCTAATTAATGCAGCCTAACAATCCTTTAGCGGATTTGAATAATGGAAGTGTATTAGTGTGTTAAGTGTACGCCAGGTTAAAGAGATGGGTCTTTAATCTAGATTTAAACTGACAGAGTGTGTCTGCCTCCCGAACAGTGTTTGGTAGATTGTTCCAGAGTTTGGGCGTTAAATAAGAAAAAGATCTGCCGCCCGCAGTCGATTTTGATATTCTAGGTATTATCAAATGGCCAGAGTTTTGAGAACGCAGCGGACGTGAAGGACTATAATACGATAAGAGCTCGCTCAAATACTGAGGAGCTAAACCATTCAGGGCTTTATAAGTAATTAACAAGATTTAAAAATCTATACAATGTTTAGTAGGGAGCCAGTGTAGTGTTGACAGAACCGGGCTAATGTGCTCATACTTCCTGGTTCTAGTAAGAACTCTAGCTGCTGCATTTTGAACCATCTGTAATTTGTTTATTAAGCGTGCAGAACAACCACCCAATAAAGCATTACAATAATCTAACCTTGAGGTCATAAACGCATGAATTAATATTTCTGCATTTGACATTGAGAGCATAGGTCTCAGTTTAGATATATTTTTAAGATGAAAAAATGCAGTTTTACAAATGCTAGAAACGTGGCTGTCAAAGGAGAGATTACTATTAAATAGCACACCTAGGTTCCTGACTGATGACGAAGAATTTACAGAGCAGCCATCAAGTGTTAGACAGTGTTCTAGGTTATTACTTGTGGGGGTTTTAGGTCCGATAATTAACACCTCTGTTTTTTTCAGAATTTAGCAGTAAGAAATTACTCGTCATCCAGTTTTTTATATCGACTATGCATTCCATAAGTTTCTCAATTTGGTGTGTTTCACCAGGCTGTGAAGAAATATAGAGCTGAGTATCATCAGCATAACAGTGAAAGCTAACCCGTGTTTCCTAATGATATTTCCCAAGGGTAACATATAAAGCGTGAAAAGTAACGGTCCTAGTACTGAGCCTTGAGGAACTCCATACTGCACTTGTGATCGATATGATACCTCTTCATTCACTGCTACGAATTGATGGCGGTCGGATAAGTATGATTTGAACCATGCTAATGCACTTCCACTAATGCCAACAGGGTTTTCAAGTCTATTCAAAAGAATGTTGTGATCGATAGTGTCGAACGCAGCGCTAAGATCCAGTAGAACTAATAGAGAGATACAACCACGATCAGATGATAAGAGCAGGTCATTTGTAACTCTAATGAGAGCAGTCTCAGTACTATGATACGGTCTAAATCCTGACTGGAAATCCTCACAGATATCATTTTTCTCTAAGAAGGAATATAATTGTGAGGATACAATCTTTTCTAATATCTTTGACAGAAAAGGGAGATTCGAGATCGGTCTGTAATTAACTAGATCTTTGGGGTCAAGTTGTGGTTTTTTAATGAGAGGCTTAATAACAGCCAATTTAAAGTTTTTGGGGACATATCCTAATGACAATGACGAATTAATAATAGCCAAAAGAGGATCTATGACTTCTGGAAGCACCTCTTTTAGTAGTTTAGATGGAATAGGGTCTAACATACATGTTGTTGGTTTAGATGATTTAACAAGTTTATACAATTCTTCCTCTCCTATAGTAGAGAATGAGTGGAATTGTTCCTCAGGGGATCTATAGTACACTATTTGATGTGATAATATAGCTGACGGCTGTATGGTAACAATTTGATCTCTAATAGTATCAATTTTGGAAGTAAAATAGTTCATAAAGTCATTACTGCTGTGCTGTTGGGAAATGTCAACACCTGTTGATGCTTTATTTTTTTGTTAATTTTGCCACTGTATTGAATAAATACCTGGGGTTATGTTTGTTTTGTTCTAAAAGAGATGAAAAGTATTCAGATCTAGCAGTTTTTAAAGCTTTTCTGTAGGAAAGTGTACTTTCCCGCCAAGCTATATGAAATACCTCTAGTTTTGTTTTCCTCCAGCTGCGCTCCATTTTCCGGGCTGCTCTTTTTAGAGTGCGAGTGTGCTCATTATACCACGGTGTTGGACTCTTTTCCTTAATCTTCCTTAAGCGTAAAGGAGCAACTGTATCTAAAGTGCTAGAAAAGAGAGAGTTCATAGTTTCTGTTACATCATCAAGTTGTTCTGAGCTGTTGGATATGCTGAGGAATTGAGATAAATCAGGAAGATTACTTACAAAGCAGTCTTTTGTGGTAGAAGTGATGGTTCTACCATATTTATAAGAAGGAGTTGAATTTACTGCTTTAACTATATGGAGTTTACACAAGACTAGATAATGATCTGATATATCATCGCTTTGCTGCAGAATTTCAACACCATTAACATCAATTCCATGTGACAGTATTAAATCTAGAGTATGATTTCGACTATGAGTAGGTCCTGAAACGTGTTGTCTAACCCCAATAGAGTTCAGAATGTCTATGAATGCTGATCCTAATGCATCTTTTTCATTATCAACATGGATATTAAAATCACCCACAATTAGGACTCTATCTGCAGCCAGCACTAACTCTGATAGAAAATCAGCAAATTCTTTAATAAAGTCTGTATGGTGCCCTGGTGGCCTGTATACAGTAGCCAGTACAAACGTCACGGGGGATTTTTCATTAATACTTTTTTCTCTAGATAATTTTATATGAAGCACCATTACTTCAAAGGAGTTATACTTAAAGCCTGTCTTCTGAGAAATACTGAAAATATTGTTATAAATTGTAGCAACACCTCCCCCTTTTCCTTTTATACGCGGCTCATTTTTGTAACAGTAATCTTGGGGGGTGGACTCGTTTAAAATAATGTATTCATCTGGTTTTAGCCATGTTTCTGTCAAACAGAGCAAATCTAGGTTATGATCATTAATCAAATCATTTACAAAAAGTGCTTTTGTAGAAAGGGACCTGATATTTAGTAAGCCAAGTTTTATCAATTCTTTCTGTGTATTGTCAACATTTTTTATTTGTTGAACATCAATTAAATGGTTACTCATAAATAGTTTTTGACGTTTTCTGTATTTTCTAGTTCGGGGAACAGACACAGTCTCTATAGTGTGATATCTAGGTGAAGGAGTCTCTATGTGCTGAGAATTAACTGACTTCTGTGACTGTAATATGCTCTGGCCCGCTCCCTACTTACCGGGGCGATGAGATTAATAGCAGAATGGATTCATGGCTTGCGGCCGTGCATTGCTTATAGAGCACTGAATTCCCAGACGGTAAAACTTCAAATTTCTCTTAATATTCTCTTAACCTGGTTCCGGCTGCACTCGAGGAACTCCGTGGGGCACGCATCTTCTCTAAGCTGGACCTGCGGAGCGCATTCAACCTCGTTCGGATCCGGAGGGGTAATGAATGGAGGACAGCCTTCATCACCCTTACTGGCCACTATGAGTATTGCGTTATGCTGTTCTGCCTTTCCAACGCCCCATCCGTGTTCCAAGGCTTCATGAACGAGGTGTTCCGGGAGTTCCTTCTCCAGTTCGTGATCGTATACATCGACAACATATTAATTTACTCCCGGAACCAGGCCGACCATCGCCAACACGTGAAGCAGGTCCTTCAGAGGCTCCGTCATCACCATCTGTTCCTCAAGCTGGAGAAATGCAAATTCCATCGCCCCACTGCACAATTCCTCGTATACATAATTGGCCCGGATGGCATACAGATGGACCAGGGGAAGGTAAAGGCCATCACGGAATGACCTTGTCCCAAGACGGTGAAGAAGTTACAGAGATTTCACGGCTTTGCAAACTTCTTTCGGCGATTTATCAAGGATTTCAGCCTGCATACTGCCCCTCTTACGTCATTACTCTGAGGAAAGCCCAAGTCCCTGTCCTGGAACACCAGCACCCACGAAGCATTCGACGACTTGACAACTGCCTTTTGCACTGCCCCATCCTTCGCCATCCAGATCCCCATGTTCCATTTCTGGTTGAAGATGATGCTTCCACCACCAGAGTAGGGGCCGTGCTTTCTCAGCAGTTCGGTGAGCCTCCACGCCTCCAGCCTTGCGCATACTATTCCTAAAAACTGTCCCCAGTGGAGCAAAATTACGATATCGGAAATCGGAAACTCCTTTGCTATCAAGCTGGCTTTTGAGGAGTGGCGGCATTGGCTGGAGGGAGCTAACCACCCCTTCGTGGTAATTACGGATCATAAGAACCTTCAATACTTTTGGGACGCCAAACGGCTCAATCCCCATCAGACCCGCTGGGCATTGTTCTTCACTAGATTCCAGTTTACCATCAATCGACCAGGAACTCGAAATTGCATGGTGCACACTCTTTCCCGTCTTCACTTCCCTGATGCACCGTCCTATCCTGAGTCCATACTACCTCCAGCCCTCATCGTGAACCCCATTCAATGGAACACCGACGAGGACATCCGAGCTGCCACTCTGACGAAACCCGCTCCGCTGGGAGGCCCAGAAGGTAAAACGTATATTCCCACCTCACAACAGCAATCCCTTCTGGGCTCAGTTCACCCTCTTGCTCCTTCAAACCGTTATTGGTGGCCCAGTATGTCCCGCGATGTCATCAGGTACGGCCGAAGTTGTTTAGTCTGTGCCCAGCTCGTGCCCCTGCCCATTCCTCATCACCCTTGGTCTCATATAGTAATTGATTTTGTAACTGACTTACCCAACTCCGAAGGATACACTTGTGTGTTTGTGACTGTGGATCGCTTTTCTAAGGCCTGAAAACTGGTTCTGCTTCAGAGGATCCAGCTGTGGATTATTGGGTCCTGGAGAGAAAAAGAGTGTGGGACTCAGCTCACAAGGATTGTAATGTAGCTCCCGCTACATCAGTCCATTCTGGATACAGAGGCAGATCAATGAAGTCACTTACCAGCTCCACCTAACTCCCAGGTACTGAATTCACCCCACTTTCCACGTGTCCCTCCTGAAACTCTTCTTTCCTTCCTCCTCAGAACTCAGGCAACCCAACGAGCCTCCTCCTCCTCCAGAAATCCTAGACCAGCCATCAGTCTACCAGGTCGAGAACTCCATGGACTTGCCGCGGCGGGGTGGACGACACGAGTATCTGGTCGACTGGGCTGGATATGGACCTGTGGAACTTTCCTGGGTGGCCCGGGATGATATCCTGGATCCCATATTGCTCGAGGACTTCCATCGCACTCATACAAATTGTCCTGCACCCAGAGACCGTGGTCGCCCCCGCCGCCACTTGAGGATGTCAGGATATTTTTCTAATAATTCAATGGCCCGAAGTAAATTATTCCGCTTATACTATGGTTACCACACCTCAAGAAATCGATCAGATTATATATTTCAAGGCATTCGTCCGGTTTTAGAATCTAAAACGCTATAGTGAGTAGGATTATTTCTTCCGCATCTCATCCAACATCTCCGTTGCAAATTCCAAACCGTAATTTTAAACTGCAATGGAAGCTTGATAGCAGACTAATGTAGTTAATAACTAAGTTATGAGAGAGAGAGAGAGAGAGAGAGAAGATGTCTAGAACTACGTTTGCCGTGTGTTTCCCTGAAAATAATTGCACACCTTGAAACATGCGTCACCCAATCAGATGCAATCATTCAACGTAGTATAATTAAAAGTATTCACTGGCATAAACACACATTAAAGATGGAACCACTACCGAACCTAAGTTAGCAATGATTGTTTATTATTTTTGGATGCAGTAAACTGTTAGTCTGGTTCTGTGACCGACACAACCACCGATCTGATCCTCTGAGGATTTCACTTAGTGGCCAGCCCCACCCAAACCCTGCTGATTTTCATGGTGTTTTTCTGTCACTGACGGATATTTACACTGCCAAAACAATGTCTGCTGCAAATCTTAATATCAATCCAATCAGTCCATCAACCCCATAAAAACCCAAAAGGCCTTTGCTTCAATCCATATTGCAAGCTTAAACTCTAAGCTCAGATCCTGAGCCTAGACCATTCAGACCCACCCAGAAATCTCCACTACACCTCATCAATCTCTCCCACATGTCTCTCCCCACTCCACATGTCTGGTAAGGGTCAGGTGGGCACCTGCTCCAGGAGGCCCGCCACTGCTTCAGCTTATGGAGGAGGAGGATGATGATGACTGCGATGAAGAAAAAGACTTTGAGGCTCAGGGACATGCTGTCCAGGTCTCCATAGACGTGGCCACAGAGGAACCAGGCCTAGTCTGCAAGCTGTACCTAGTGGTACTGCATCGCCCCCGTGTCTCCCTCCTGTTGAGCAGCTTGCTGGTCCTGACGCTGATGCTGTGGTGGCTTGTCTTCATTTGAGAGACTGTGGAAGAAACTAAATAGATATCAGGGAGGCAGCAGCTGTTCTCAGACTGAGCTTTTCTGGAATATGTGACGTTAAGAAGGGAGAGGATGAGGTCCTTCCTGTTTTTATTGTTTTTTTTTTTGTTTTTTTTTTTTTTTTTTTGTCCCTCTTGGATTCTTAGTATTTTTAGATTCTTAGTTATGTGGTCTTAATGGGTCGCGTTTCAGTCACTATTTCAAATTCATCCCGTTGTCTGTCAACAGCAACAATAAACTATATCAATGAAAACAGTTTTATTGAGAATTTTGCTGCATTGAAATAGGCTACAGTATGTGGGTACAGAGAGGCAAATAAATGTAATAATAAATAATAAATGTACATTTAGCATGTTCAGAAGAAGTGAGCTCCTCTTTCGTGTGAAAATGTAAAGTGGTTTGTGTAAGTAAATTGCTCAGTGCAAAGAAAGAGAAATAATAGGAACCTGATATTTGTTCTTTTTTCATGTGTCTAATAGACATAAACAGGTTCTTTGAAAAACATCTATGACCTATGAAACATATCAACTCCTCATGCTTTGTTAACTATGGTTTCACTAATAATAAACATATATTGCATAAAGCATCCAAATGTCTGCATGCCCATGTTGATTAGAGTATTAAAAACTTGAAAAGTATTAGGTAATTTAAGGTTCTATTTTCATTTAGAACAGATAAAAATGTGCAATTAAGTTGCGATTATTCGCAAGTTAACTCATGGCAATCTCATGATTAATCGCGATTAAATATTTTAATCGATTGACAGCCCTAAGTTAAAATGACTAAAATGCAGGCTTATGCTGGTAACTCATCAGTGGATTTTCCACGTCAATATAGGCTATATTTTGCACACTTTTCTCATTCTCACTAATTCAAGTTTTTATATGAATGAACATCTGAAGGGAACCGATTGGCTTCAGAAAAGTTTCAATGGCATTTTCATATGGGATCATTTTCCCACCAAAAGTATTGTGGTCACGGATAAAAAAAATAATAAGAATGAAACCAAAATTTAAAAAGGCAAGTAAAAATATATTGCACAAAATGTAAAAATTAAAGCAGTTTTTTTTCAGAATAGCAAACAATGGTCACGAATCGACATATAATAATTGTAAATCAAAAATGTAATAACGCATTTAAAAAAATATTAAGCATTTTCCAACTTGCACAGAAATTATATTTTCCTTGGTTATATCTCTCTGTTTTTTGTGCGCTCGGACATTTTCTGCTCCTATTTGTATTTTTTGTATGCTTATTCTGTTTTTCCTTTTGCTCTTGTTTCCACATTCTGCGCTTGCTTTCCCAAATGTTGCGGTTAGAGTTCTTAATTATTTATTGTCATGGTTATCGTATAAGCACAATATCTTAATTTCTTGCTTATAGCCAAATTATCTTTATTTCCAGACAAACTGCAACTGCTTTATTGATGCAGGTAAGAAGACTGGAAAATGTATGTCTATATTTCCAAAATATTCTAAATTAAAAAAAATTCCCAAGAGCATGTAATCCATTCAGTATGAAAACAGTTTATGGAGATATTATCGCTTTCTTAAATGTATTCTGCAAGAGATTTTATGGTTCCCTGGATGGTAAGGATATATAATCCTAAACGTTTTCCAAAAAAACTTACATAGTCTCAGACTAATTTGATTTCAGCCTTTGCCTTTTTCCACCTTAATTTATTAGGATGATTTCATGGATACTTGAGATTTTTTTTTATTTCTGAGCTCTTCAGTTCTTGAAGAGTGACTATTCTGGTAGTCCTTGGTCTCTTTCACCTAATGATTTGTACTTTGATTGACTTTAGTTTTTAAATGCACTAATAACTATGCAAAAGGAGACTTGCAGACAGATGCGAGTTTTAACAACGATCTGTTCTTTTGAAAGTGCCACATTGGTGAGCCCATAATTTGGCTTGAATTTGCATCCGCGTTCATTCCCATCATCATCTGTCAACCTGACGTCGTCATTATTGGATGAAAATAATATTTGACTTACAATGTGCCAAAAGTCAAGTCAAGTTACCTTTATTTATATAGCGCTTTTAACAATACAGATTGTGTAAAAGCTCTTAACATTATCAAATTGGAGGATAGAGTGTCAGTAATGTAAAATAATAAGATTAAACACTCAATTTTCAGTTAAAGGCATTTCATTATTGAATTCAGAGATGTCATTGTCTAGCTTATTTTAGTTTAAATAGTATCTGTGAAATCAAATTAACGATAATCGTTAGAAATTAAGTCTCCCCAACTGAGCAAGCCAAAGGCGACAGCGGCAAGGAACCAAAACTCCCTCTTTGACAGAATGGAGAAAAATCCTTGGAAGAAACCAGGCTCAGTCGGGGGGGGCAGTTCTCCTCTGGCCAGGAGATTATTGTTTGTTTATTGTTTTAATTAAAATGTTAAATGTATAAATGTATTATATTTCAATTTGTATATAATATTATTATATGTTTATTTGCGGCCCGGTGAAACCATACTTCTAACAAGGAGTAGAATTAACAGCTTTAGTTGTATGGAGTTTACACAAGACTAGATAGTGATCTGATATATCATCGCTTTGCTGCAGAATTTCAACACCATTAACATCAATTCTATGTGACAGTATTAAATCTAAAGTATGATTTCGACAATGAGTAGGTCCTGACACGTGTTGTCTATAGAGTTCAGAATGTCTATGAATGCTAATCCTAATGCATCTTTATCATTATCGACGTGGATATTAAAATCGCCAACAATTAAGACTTTATCTGCAGCCAGCACTAACTCTGATAGAAAATCAGCAAATTCTTTAATAAAGTCTGTATGGTGCCCTGGTGGCCTGTATACAGTAGCCAGTACAAACGCCACGGGATTTATCACTAACACTTGTTTCTCTAGATAATGTTATATGAAGCACCATAACTTCAAACGAGTTATACTTAAAGCCTGCCCTCTGAGAAATACTGAGAATGTTGCTATAAATTGTTGCAATGCCTCCCCCTTTACCTTTTGGATGCGGCTCATTTTTATAGCAATAATCTCGGTAATAATCTTAGGAAAATGTTCCTAAATCAAAGCTTTTTTGGCCATGTGCCTATATAAAAGATTAAAAGGCAAAACCATACTAATTTGTGATGGTTTTGAAATGCATAATCTGCATATCTGAACTGAGCATTGTGGGTAATAGGAGTGGTGGGCTTCTAGGCATGATGAAGGCTTCATTTAGGTCCTCTCAGTCAAGAGGATGTACAGTACACTGTAAAAAAAAATACCTGTAAATTTGACAGCAAGGTGCTGGCAGCAGGTTTGCCAGTGGGATACTGTAATTTTTACAGCAGTGGTGCTGTAATTTATTTTACGACATGTCCCTGTATTTCCTGATTGCAGAAAATAACCATATTTTATATGCTGTACATTTGCGTCAAACGTCACATGACCCCAGAATGCATTGTTGTTTAAAGCAGTATTCTGTATTATTAGAAAAACAGTTCGCTGCTGTAAAATGTTGTTGTATTTTTTACAGAAATTTGTTACAGTGTTTAGAATGAATACTCTTCACTCTTAAATGAGTAGTGTTTGTGGAGCTTCCTAATATTTTTCTCTATTGGGACGCACTTCTGTGAAGCATAATTCAATTTAAACTGAGACTGATTATGACAAATCATAATTTTCAATTATTTTCCATGTAATTTATGTTAATATACTTACTTTATGTGGAGCAACAGCATGCACTTATTTCTGCCAATCTAGAACTGTGTTCCTGTATTACTAAATATCATAATCGCAATATTGTAGATTTAGTGTAGTTGATATCGTAATTGTGATATGTTTGATTAACTGGACAGCACAAATTTCAGTACACTTTTCTCTGATTTTATTATTTACTCAGCTAAGTGTCAATTTTAAACCATTTATGTTTAAGAAACTCAGTCAGTGTGCCATAATAAGCATTTTTGGATAGATTTACTTTTTTTACTCACCATAAAAGACAATATTTTTTTATTGGAAAAGGTGATAAAGTATATATGAAGTAGCTGTATTTTGTACCAGGTTTTTTTGCCAACCATTCAAAGTCTCACCAGGCTAAGCAGTTTTCTTATCTAGCAGTTTTTTTCTGAGATAGTCAGCACAGAATATCAATCTCACAGTACAAATGCTTGGCCAAAGGTTCCAGATGGTGTTTAGAGATTGTGTGATGTGTGTGAGGTGAAGTTAGTTTAGTGAGAAAAGCAATTCTCTACTCACTTTCCACTGTATCTTGACCCCTCTCACAGTCTCCTGTAATGAAGACGAAAACGATCACCATTTCTGATGTCACCAACTCCTTTCACAGCGAGATCACCACCAAGGAAATCCCGATTGTGCACACAGAGACCAAGACCATCACATATGAGTGTGCACAGGTGAGCCCGGTTACTGACATCAATTTTGGTTAGTCTTTCACTGTGCCATTGTTTGACTGAATATGTCACACATGGAATGAAAAATTAACTAGGATGTATTGGGATGTAAAATGTATCGGAATATGTAACCACACATTAATAGTCATTTTGAATAGTAATATCAAGAAAAATTAACTAGGATGTATTGGGATGTAAAATGTATCGGCATCAATACATATTGGTAACCACATCCCTCATTAATAGTCATTTTGTTATTAATAGTAATAATCAAGAATATTGGAGATTTAACAGTGCATGTATCGGCACTCATCTCTATTCTAAACAGAATATATCGCTTTCATAACTTCCTATTCTGCACTGTATGTGTTCAGTGTTTGTTGTAATCTATTGCAGTGCTGTCAGTTTCACAGTGCATTTCTGTGTGAGTGTAAGATCCATTAGTTTCTTTCTTTGAGCTCTACTGTATAACTTTAGACCAGTTTTTTTAAGTTTCTAACCAGAAACCCAGTGGTCCCACTGCTGTAATATCACTGATTTAATTTTTCCCCATTTTTTTCAAAAAATATATCAGATTTCAGAAGAAAAGGCATCCATCTTTATAATGCCTGTATTCACTTATAGCATACAAAACTCGCTGGCTGCACTATTTTACTGTATGCGCACTTACACTAAACTCACAGTGTACAAACCTAGGGCCCCTAATCATACATCCGGCACAATGCAGCGCAAGGCGTATGGGATGTATGGGATATTTTCTTACCACAGTGAAGCAGCAACAAATATCGCAGTTTGGCAGTTAACCCCCCCTAGACTGCGACAAAAAGGGACCATTTTGCAACCATTTTTTGAGCGTGCGAGTAAAAATTTGGCATGGTCGCACTTGTGCAAGTGCATGGACTGCTGCTCCAAAGCGTCTTCTTCATACAGCGCACGCTGTGGCACATTGTAGCTGGAGTCAGATTTCACTGATCATGTGAAGAGAGACGCTTTCCGCACTAACTCTTCGTGGGTAGAGCTTATACTCACTGCGCACTGCGCACAGCGGACTGAGTGCAACTGAGGATTTGGTTTTCAAACTAAAGTAAAAGACCGCTTCTTAAACCAGAGAAGGTGACACAAATAATACTGATGAAAAATAACGGGTTGAATGTTGAACACTTTCGTTACGATATAGTTATAAACTATGATAAAAGTTCATCAGCATGCATTTATTAATCAAATGTTGTATAAAACTAAAAAAAGAAAGTGAGACCAAATTATGTGCTCGTGCGTCCAACTGAGAAAGTTAGGCGCAAAAGTGCTACCAGTGGGAAGAATGAGCCTAGAGCCCTGAATGACTTTTGATCAAGAACGCATGCAGCTTGTAAGCTTGTAAATGATTAATAATAATAATAAAAAAGTAATCTTCTTTATTCTTAAAACAGCAAATTATATGAACAATAATAACACAATTATACTTTGTTTTTTTTGTTCAATATCTTCTGAGTTTAATAGGAATTATGGAACAGTCTTTGTCATTGTTTGTCATCAATTCCCATTTATTTTATTCGTCTTGTCCAGAATACAAAATTTGTTTAACCTTTTGCTGTCAACACAGTAGAAAAAGTGTCGCAGAGAAAAAAAAAGACATCTGTCATTTAAATTTATATGCAAAATATGAACAAAACCGTTGGCTTAGGCATTGCAAAATGAAATCACTTTTTCATGAAACCGAACAATTTAACATCCCTGAGAAGAATGTCCCGAGTCAGACTTGCCTGACGTGGGTTTCTTAGCAGTAAACTGACCATTTTCCAGTCCAAGGAATTATGGAACAGTCTTTGTCATCATTTGTAACCCATTCTTTGTGCAATAAATTATTAAAAGAATAACAACCTGAGCAAGCTGCAGAAACAACAAGCCGAGCTCAACATGTCCCGTGCTTTGTTCTGGTGAGTTGTGCTAAACTTCAATTCCTATTTCTTTAGAAATAGTTTTTCGGGTAACAGTCCGTGGATATAAACGCACTTGTCCAAGCGCAACTTGTTGAAAAATGTGTTTGTTTAAACTACTACAATTTATTCTGCTACCGTGTTTTATTCGGGAATTTAACACCGCGTCGCAAGAAATCTGGTCAGGTCCCGCGGAATGCAGACCTCTAGCTTCGAAATACGATGCATTGAAATACAATGTTTCCTACCATCTAATTTTTTTTACGTCACTGTGTCCCCTTTGGGGCTCCATAGGAAATGGCTTTGGATGTAAGTGATAAATAAGGGATGTAGAAAGAGATTTCTAAGCACATGTGTGTTTGTTTATTAATAGCCCAATGCGCTGTCAGAGAAGGAGTCTGGGATGCTGAGTGCTCAGACCATCACCTCAGAGACTGTCAGCACCACCACCACCACCCAGATCACCAAGGTACGTGAAGCTACACCTCAATCTGCAGTGTCTGCTGCTTAAAGAACAACTGATTGATGTTAAACAGTCATATTTAAGCACAATGCAAAACTTAAAATAATAAGACAAACAATTTCTGCAAAACATAATTGCAGAAAACTATACAAAACTGCACACTGCAAGATAGGGCACAATGGTGCCAAGAGGCTGCGTATATAAGATAAAGCCATTGTTAATTACAGTTTATATCACCATTCCACAGCATCTTTCCATTTTGCATGGTTAGTGAAGAATTGCTGTACTGCACAGATGAGATATTCGCTTCATTGTTTCTGGCTCTCTCATTCTCTTGTTCTCTTCCTTTTCTCTGCTCAGATGGTGAAAGGCGGGATCTCAGAGACCCGTATCGAGAAGAGAATCGTGATCACTGGAGACACTGAGATTGACCATGATAAGGTGAAATGCACCTACAGCTAATAATCATGTCGGCCACATGGGTAGATGCAGAATGTTTTACAGATATTCTCATAGACAGGATTTATAAGATAAAAATGTCCAAAAGGCTCTAAGAAGGAGAATATGTCATCAGTATTGGTCTATTTTCCTGAAAGAAAAAAAACAAAACAATGCATATATCTGCTATATAACAGATAAATAAGACCTCAAAGCTTGGATTAAAAGCCACAAAGCTTCAGTTTTGATTTCATGGGGCCTTTAAATGTATATGTTTAGTGGTCTGGTTTAAGTGCGGTCCTCTCTGCTCTCCAGGCTCTTGCTCAGGCTATAAAGGAGGCGAAGGAGCAGCACCCTGACATGTCTGTGACTAAAGTGGTGGTGCATCAGGAAACAGAGATCACCCCTGAGTAACTCCTGTATGAGACACAGGTTAGTTTCCTCCCGCACAACCTGACTGAATATAAGACCCGCTTCGGCACATGAACGATTACAGCTAGAGAGATTAATATTATATGCACAAAAAAAGACGTCTTGCGATAATGCTTTCTAGTCGTCACTCAGCATGTTTTATTCAAAATGAGAAGCCGAACACTGGAAAAATTAAAGGAAAGTGCTGTATTCTGAGCTGGAATGTGCAGTTTGCTAAAAGACGAAAGCCTGGAAAATTATGATTATGATTTAAAAACAAACATGCTGAAGTTAATGAAAAGTGATTGTGTTATTTTTTACCCTTTATATAAGGTAGGAAAACAACAGATTTTTAATTTTGTCAGCCAGATAAATTAAAGCTGCTAACAGAAGATTACTGTGAATATTCAGTGATAAAAGGACTACAGCAAATCTACAAAATAAGATCTGCTGCAGACATGCACATGATTTCAGTATAATTAGAGCATACTTTATTCATGAAACAAATACAAACTACTGGTCTGGATTTCTTGTTTTAGTTTAAGTGCAAAACCAACTTTAGCATGCTTATTTCAAATAATTTTGTTGAAAAATTTATAGAAATTAATGTGACTTATTTTCCACATAGAAATGGATCATTGATTTGGTTGTGAGGGCGTTAAAGTAATTTCAAGATGATTTCATGTCAAAAAGATTGCTGACCTCTGTTTTAGGATATTAATTTCAGATATATGATTTCATCCCACACCATGCCTTCCTTTTCACTATTGCATGTAGTGAATGTCTCTAGCAAAGCATTGCTGCTGTACAAATACATTATTGTATCAGGCCTCTTAGTGTAGCACATTAATAGCACTAGAGTTTGATGTGTTTATGACATATGTTTAAATCCCTTCTCTCATGTGCCATACAGCCATACCATCTCCCATGTTACATTAAATCTATTACAGCATTTCTGAGATTTTGCCTTTTCAAATTTTGAAATTTTACATTTTTAGCTTACCATAACAAATAAAGCAAGATCACTTAATAAGATGGTAACGATGGAAACCCTCCATAGCACACCTCATACCAAAAGAAAGAAGTCCTATAGGATCTCAGATAATTCAACACAGACTCATAAACGGTTTGATTTACTCTCACCATTAACTGTGCTCCAATAATTGCCTCAGACCATTAGAAAGCACTCTTATACTGCCATATTTACAGCCGTTATACATGCTTGTAGCAGGTCGGTGACATCCCAGTTCAGCTCCAGAATTTCAATTGAGGTGGCAAAGAGGATGCATAATTGTATTTAATATTATAATTTATTAGATATTAGATGCAGGGTTCTTAAAAAGTCTTAAAATGTCTTAAATTTACTTGTATCAAATGTAAGGTCATAAAAAGTCTTAACATGTCTTAAATTTACTTGTATCAAATGTAAGGTCATAAAAAGTCTTAATGTCTTAAATTTACTTGTATCAAGTGTAAGGTCATAAAAAAGTCTTAAATTGTTCAAGAAAGTCTTAATTATGATTTCAAGAGGTCTTAAATTTGGGTACAGACCAGAATTGCGATGCAGCTTAATTGAGACGATTTAACTTCAAAAGGCTATGATTTTATTAAATAAACATGAGCGCTGTGCATTTCAAAGCCTGGTGCTGCTGCTGTGTGTTCTGCCGTTACTGGGGAAACCGTACCGAAAGGCCTCCTGCTGGCAGAGAATGAATTTGCATGTTCAAGGTTCAAGGTTCAAGGTTTCTTTATTCGTCACATAATAAATTATACAGGGTATAATCAGAAGTGAAATGTAGATCAAATCAGGTCCGCTCAGTGGACAGTGCAAAATAATAAAAATTAAAATTAAATAAAGTAACACAACACAAGAGCATATAGATATATATATATGTAAAAAAAGAGAAATAAAGAGTAAAATGTGCAATAGAATAAAAAGTGCAAAACAAATAAGATGTGCAAAAACTGTTCAATAAGACTGTTGTTGTGAGAAGGGTATTCCTGCAATACTGGAGGCTGCAGTTTCAGACCGCATTTCTAGGACCGTATAGTTTTTAATTATTTTATAATTATTTGATAATTTTTTTGTATATATATATATATATATATTAGCGGCTCATTCTATTTTATAGCACTTGCTATTCAATTCTGTATATTATTATTTTTAAGGAATGATGTAGTTGTTTAATTGTACACACTTAATTATTGTCCTAACCAACTCCTAACACTAAACATACCCGTTGGTATCCCTCTTGAAATATTTAACCTAATTTATTTCAATATATTCTATATATATTCTGGTTTTAAGTTCAGTTTTCTTGGAAAGAAAGACTTGTGTCTGTGCAAAACTTCAGTTCATTAGCCGCAGCACTTCACGTCTGATGTGTGACCCACTCTTTTTATTATCTGTGTCCTGTCCTGTTGCTGTCTTTCTGTGTTCGGTCACTATAACAAATTCCTTGTATGTGTAAACACACCTGCCAATAAAGCTCATTCTCATTCTCTCATTAAAGTGTAGTAAACGGTAAAACAATTGTGGTACAAATTAGTGTGATTATTAGTACTTTAATAAATGTTAAATCATTTTAATAGAAATACTAATTTACAAAATCCAGCAGCACAATGAACTGTTTTGCACAGCTAAATAGGCTAAATGGAGTTCACGCTCTTACAATACAAATGTGAAATGACAAAAAAATGTATAGTTTACGTGGATCTAGTCTTTGCATATGTTTCAATCAGGTCTCTTCTTTTGAAATAGATGGCCCTGTCCCAAAAATAGGGTCCTATGCAGTTCTAGAACTGCAGCCTCTGGGATTGCGGGAACATTGGGTTGTTTTTGTTTAGACCAATGCGAAAATCAATCCATGTTTTTACCCTGCAAACACACAGAGTCGTAAATGGCATTCATTATAAAAATCTAAACAGTAAAATGTGTTTGTATGTTAATTAATAACATTTATTGATATTATTGAATAATTAAATTAATATAGTAATTAATACTTTTGACTTTTTCTTACGTTTAAAAGCTGAAATGTGAAGTGTCATTTTAGAAAACTTTTTGTTTTTGTGAAAACTTTTATCTGAACTGTAAATCATGCTTTTTACAGTCATTTTACACTTTAACAGTTTACCATAGACATTGCCCTACCCTGCTAATATGGCATTAAATGTATTTGTGCAGGTCTTAAAAAGTCTTACATTTAAAATCCTGCAGAAACCCTGAGATGATACCTCATATTAATTAGATAATATTATATGATAATAATATTCAGTGTTTTTAATGCCACCTATAAAAATGCTTAATACATTTATTTTACTAAATTACTACTTACTACTAATTTTATGGGCCACGATGAAGAGCAGTGTTATTTTAGATTTTTTTTAAATGCTCTATTATAGTATTTACAAAACATTTGAATCAGCCTTTATGTAATATTTTCAGTTTTTCTTTTTTATAATGTGCTTTTGTCATTTGTATTACTTTTTTACTTTTAAATATTTATTTTTACATATTTATTTTAATGTTTAGATTTCTTTTTAGTCATTTTAGTACTTAAAAAAAATTTTTGCTAAGTTTTTTTTATTTAAAATTAAATACATTTTATTTTTTCAGCTTTTTTTAAATTAACCAAACATTTTAACTATGTGGACAAAAAACAAAAACTGATATAAACTTACAATTCATTTCCAGAACCATTTATCTGACCCCAAAATTGTCAGAACATTCAACATTTAAATGAATAAATCAAATAATCAACAGAATGTTTAAAATTTAGACTGTTTTTGGTCTGTTGTTTTGACTATAGAACTTGGCTTACAGAAATATGTGTAATTAAAATGAAAAACAAGTCCAGAGAATGAAGCGTCTCAGCTTGAAGCCTTTTAGTGTGTTTGTGTGAGGCACTGGGCATCTGGTGCTGTTTAACCAGCTGTCAGGGTGGTATGTACACAGACACAGAGCTCACAGAGGATAATGGGTAAGGCTGCCCTGCTAGTTTGTTCCCACAGTGCCCCTGTGTTGTGTGTGCAGTTCACCCCATTCGCCCCGTTAATGTTTACTTCACTTTCTTTCACTCATCCACCATTATTTCCATGTTGTTTAGGTCTGCATGCCGCAGGCCATCCCGGTTTTCATCACTGACTCTGTTTACTTTTTGCTTTACCAGAAATGCTGTCCTGTTTTGTTTGTCTTGCATGAGTGTTTATTACGCTTTGATCTCACATCAACACAGGGTGAAAAAAACGGGACCAGTCAGGTTTATGAATGTGAAAAACAACGCAAGATCCCTCAAAACCAGCCCCTTCCCATCAACCCACAAGTTCCCCTCACGGACAAACACTTCTTGTAGCAGCACACAAAGTCATTGCCGTCTGAGACACCACTTTCCAGACTCTAAGCATCTGTCAGATCTCAAGCGACTCATACTGCAAACTGAGCATCCAGCATCTACTCCTGTCCAGCGTCCACAAGCAGAATTCAAAGACCAGTTCTCATCTGTTTCTCAACACCTCGGGCAGACTTTAAAAAAAAAAACCTGCCTGACCCCCCACCACGTCAAAGACATTCCATGACGGACTGAGCCATGTTACAAAATCGTTTTTAAAACAGTGGCTAAAGAGCAACTTTTTATCTAAAATTCATACTGTATTTTTAGGGTGGATTCCAAAGGGATGGTTTACATTATAACAACTGGGCGGCAGGGGAAAAAAAAGGTGTAATTTTGTTGTTGTTGATTTTTTTATTTTATTTAATATTTGTATTGGTTGATTATCTCTTATAATCTGAAACACTTAAATGGGGGATGTTCACCCACCCAAAATTTTAATTTGCCATTTAGTGATGCAAAAGCTATACTTTAGGATTTTCTTTTCTCCATGAAAAAAGAGAAGTTTAGCAGAATGTTCACACTGCTCTTTTCCATTCTTTTTTCAAGAAAGTGGAAGACTTAAATTTAGGGATAGTTCACCCCATATATAAAATTTTGTCATAATTTACATGTATTTTTGGTAATCAACAGTCACCATAACTGTGTGCTGCGGCGCCTTAAGATAACCAGAGGCCCCTGGGCTACAACATTACGGTAGGCCCCCCACCCCAGAATTGTTGTTTTTTTTTAAGCTTCCTGACAATTATTTGTCAAATTTCGTTTTTTTTTGTCTTGTTAATATGCCAGTTAAAATTCACAACACTGTTCCGCATAAAATTTGAATATAAGTGAATATGCAAATTCTCTTTTTCCAACAAGGTGGCGCTTAAGAACAGCAGAATATAGCCGTTACATAACAATATTTCAGACTTTATACGGAGGTAATATGAAAATAAAATGCCATCAAAACATCAGTGTAAATCAGAGTTTACAGGTATGATTTAAACACCATACATCACACAAAATATTCATTAATCATCATCAGTAAAATGAAACAACATGATATGTTGACATAAATGTAGATTGTTTGGTGATTGCTAACTGCGTTTTTATTTTGAAACATGTTGTGCTCACATTTAATTAAATCACAGCCGTATAACGTGATAATGATCACATTTAAGCAATAGGACAATTCCTATTTTTCCATCCCTGGATTTAAAATTGAGATTTTAAAGCAGCACATTAATCTAAAACCTTCAGCTGACACAGATTAAGGTTACATCTACGCAAGTTACTGAACTCGCACTGTATATGATGATGCTACAGAAAGTTGTCTGATCCAGTTCCTTTCACACAGCAGTGTTGTTTCTCTTGTTAATCTGCACGTTAACATAAAGACGCTCTTGTGCTGGGCTAACATTACTTTACTAGCGAAATGAGCGAATGCATTGATTGTGCATTTCGTTTAACTTTTACAGTATATCGGTGGAACACGTGGAACATACCAACTACACAAACTGTGAGGGGGGAACCTAAACTGAACCATTCACTGTATAGGCTACTACAACCAAGGCGTCACTAAAAACGAGTGTGTGAGTCTGTTTACAGAATGCTGTTGTCACTGCTGCAAACTCCCATATAAATAATTATTCTAAAAATATAATTTCCCTGCAGCCAGTGCTTTCCAGTGCAGGCCCCTGGGCTTCAGCCCCTTGAAGCCCGTGCATTAAATGCGTCCCTGACTGTGTGATTACCAACATTCTTCAAAATATCTTCTTTTGCGTTCCACATGAGAAAGTCATACAAAATTGATGATTGAATTTTTGGCAAACCATTCCTTTAAGTTCTGTAATTTAATTTCCGTTCACATGCATTCAAATTTGACAGGTTTAACATCAATAATGTTTAAACATGAAAATAAGATTTGAGCACTGCAGGGGAAGATTTCAGTGATTAAATGGCAATTGTTCCTTAAAACCATCATATGATGTCCTAGGACTTGGATCGTGGTACACGAGGCACATGACTGCTTTTTTGACACTTTTATGATGCTCATTTTTTATATTTGGAACCCTTTTTGCTTTCATTGTATGGAAAGAGAAACTTGAACATTCTGCTAAACATCTGAATTCCTCAGAAGAAAAAACGGTTTGGAAAAACACGAGTAAATTGAGAATAAATTATATAATTTTCATTTTTGGGTGGACTGTTATTAATCCTGTTGTAAAGTCCCATATTTTATGTTCCTCTTAAATGTGAAAGTATTATTTTGTTCTTGGTGTAAAAATAATGTGTTATTTTCATTCAGAATGCTGGAGCAATATCAGATGTTCTCTTGTGCTTTAAAGATACTTTACTTTTCATATTTGTTGAAGGCTTGTATAATTTTCCTTTTTGTTTTGTTGGTAACATCGTCCTGTGTCATCATGGATTAGGGGTCCGATGAAGATGGGGTGGGGTATTGTAGTGAACCTACACTCTATGATATTTATATTTATTTTCATCAGTTTTGTTTCTCGTTTGTGTGTGTACTTTGCATTTTAGATGCCCTGCTCTTTTTAATGCAGCTTTAATGTTTTTGTATTAGATCCAGAATCCCAAACACCAGCTCCCACCAGTTTTTAAATGGGATTTACAGGGATAGCTTTGCTCATTTTCAGTGCATTTCTACTTTTCTACTAGAGGGGGAAGTATGCTCTTACCCATGAGGTCTATAGCACATCTGCAAAGCCTTCAAAACGTGCATCCACTCACAACCTAAAGTGGTTTTAGATTAATTGGACTCGATTAGCCAGGAATGGAGCCAATTAGAAATTATAGGAATTAATTGTGCCGAGCGTGAATTTGAAAGTGATCAAGCAGATTCTAAAGCAAATTAAAATGAGTCTCATGCTGCGTTCAAGTCCTCCTGGGACGTTCGTACTTACGAGTTGACAAGTCGTTATTACGACGTTGGGTGCATTCAAGTCACTTTGGTCGGAACAAGATTGCGATTTAACTTTTCTACACAAAATTTTACAATTTTTTTTAACTCTACAAATATAAAATGAATGAAGAATGTGCATCATTGCATTTTTTCTGTTTTTATTTCATTTATGAAGGTGATGTAAACTGAATAATTATACATTATATTATAATCATACAATAATATAATGTTTTATATGTAACTTATATAGTTTTATTGTAGATCACACACACACAAAAAAAAATATTTCAATAACTTTATCAACACTACATACTGTATCTTTAGTTGCGTCCATTGCATCCGACACGTTTTCTCACTGACACGCCCCCAACTCGGAAACTCTGGGCTTAAAGACAATTTTGAGTTTCCCACTCGTAATAACGACTTTGTGGTGACGTTCATGTGCATTCAACTCATAAATAACGATGTATCCGACATGACTTGAACGCACCATCAGTCATTCATTGAGACATTCAAATGCCTCTGATTGACTTTAAAGGTCACAATTCTGGAGCGGTAATTCAATTCTATAAAATCAAATTGGGAATTTGAGGATTTTATATTGTGCATCAACACTGCCGTTGGCGTAAAGCATACTGCCCCACTTCAAACTGACGAGTCCAGTACATCCAATTTTTTAAATGTCTATTTTAAAATGTTACGCTTTTATAATAGTTCAAATAGTATCCTGTTCAGAGACCGAGGTGTTGTAGTTTGTTTAGTGTGTTGTTTTCTTCATTGTGGAACTCTGAGGAACTCCTTTCTTATGCTAGTCTGGGATGAAGAAAAGAAACGAATTGTACGTTTGTCCTCAGAGGTTCTCTTTCTTCTCATCACGCCCCTTTTTCTTTTGCCATCACTGAAAAACCAAACAAATGTACAATATAGCTCCATGCACTGAATAAACTCCAACTTAGACACATTCTACACACAGTTTCCAGAGTGTTTGTTATTTGCACGGTTGATCTGAGACTAGAGCTCAATTAAAGAGCTGTTTATGTGATTGTCGGTGGCCGTATTGAGAAGCAAGAAAGATTCGTAAGACAGCTCATAAAAAGAACAAAGACGTAAATGATTTTACAAGTCAAAATCTAAAATTAATCGCGTGAACATATCACATGAAATTCAGTGAGGGGGAGATGTGGGCGCGCGGGACCCATACAGCCGCATTTTTCTGGTCAGTTTAACCTGTTAGCCAGCACTCCCCATTTTGGAATTTTGAGACTCACAGTTGAAAAAGACATACCAATCTTAAAATTATAACAGGTGCTGACTTCAGTGTGCCAAACACACAATTTTGGTGTCTTTGCAAAGAAGACCCTTTGGGCTTTACTATCCATCATCCAGAGTTGATTAATGCTCAAAAATATAAAAAGTTATAGAGACTGACGTGCCTGTACCACACTGAATGAAAAACAATTATAATTGTATTTCATATAAAAATAAATGAAATAAGTCCTGGAGCAATCCAGAAAAGTAATGGGTTGAAAGTCACATGTCTAATGAGTTTATATTTAAAATCAGAAGATACCATGAGAAATGAGATTTTTCCTGAGATATAGCTGTTTGAGGAAACATATTTATTTACCAAATTTATTGAAGAGTTCTACAAACTATTAAACTATTTTAGTCATACATACCACTGCATGTTTTTCAATTATACAATTTTTATAGACGGAATCTTAGACATCATATAAGTGATTTATTTGACCACTAAAAAATACAAAGAAATAAAAAAAAATGCTTTATATGAATTATCAACCACACAGATACTAATCATACAGATACAGCCACATTCCCCACAAAACACATATACACATATATAAAAATGTGAAATAAAAAAAGGTTTATTTTGTCCAAAAAGCCGATCGCTAAGTTACGCCTCCATCAGATGACAGGTACGTCACAACGTGCGTCCCAGCCCTCGCGAGAGCGTGCCAGATTCAAATAAACAAATTTCTCCTTTTTTTCCACATTTTATTTTGGTATGGTCTCTTCTGTGTGTAACACTGTAAGCTACAAAACCATGTCGTTTTTTACAACCAATACGCATTTTTTTGAGCGTGAGCTATTCTAAAACGGATACAAACAATAACTATCCCTGAAGAAAGGAGACGTAAACAAAGGAATATCCGTCCAAATAACAACGTTATTGCTTCATTGGACTAAAATACACAATCTGATTTTGTTCAATGGATCCTTACCTCTCTAACTAAACCGGGATTTACAGCAGTGGATGCGTTTGTGACTCAATATTACACGAAGCTGGTATGTACTGCTTTTGTATTAAGGATGTTTTGATGTTACTGCTTACACAAATTTAGCAAATACATTCTTTATAAGCTTTCCATCAAAAAACAGCGTCGATCGTCGATGCTTGAGGCTTAGACCTTTAGAATGATATATAGTTTGTCAAGATTAATTTTGTCCCGTTTCATTTAATCTATTTGTAAACAATGACATATGCAAACAAAGAGCGTTCAGTGCGATGGCGTCCTCGCGCAGCTAAAAGATTTAATATAGGCCTATAATTAACTACAAAACTATCACAAAATTCCAGTAGGCTATATTGGGGATGATCGAGGGTCACACGCAAAATCTTAGGCCCAGTCCTGCGGCGGGGGGTGCTGCAGCATCAGCACCCTAGTTCCCATGGCCCTGGAGGTTTAAATTTATGAAAATTATATATGAACGATATTTTATATAAAATAGATATTTTATGAAACAAGTTGAACTCTATGCCTGTTAGAAAATCAAATCAATATATCTAAACAAGTTGTGTTCCAAATTTGAGGTTGATATCTCAACAAATGAGCTTTCATTAAGATTTATTTGGGCGCAGTACAAAATTTCCCCCATTAGATGCCAGAAAAAATCTGCTGGTGCACACAGTGGCTTGATTTGTGATTTGCAGTAGAGTTTCTCTCTCAAATAGTACAAGAACACACACACACACACACACACACACACAAAAAAAATATATATATATATATTGACATGTATAAACCACACCCTGACATCCATACACAATTATAGCTGCATCATTTATCCAATTGGCTCTATAATATGCAGAAGCAGAAAACAGGAATAAAGCGAGTATTTGCTTTATAGGCCAAACTTGAAAAAAATGTCACCATCTGGTGATTTTTTCATCATTTAATTTTAAAGCCTTGCCAACAGAATGAAAGCCTATTAACAAAAATTCATAATTTTTACAGTTAAAACTGCGATTGCATTAATTTCAATACTTAATGTCCTGAGAGGAAAATGTGTACCTAGTGCTAGTAAAATTCCAATAAAATACAGACCTCAAAAATATGCAGTTGGCAATTACACAGGCAAAATTATATTACTGAAAGGGACAAACATGTTCAAATGGGCACTTTTCACAGAAATGTCCTTAATGTCCTGAGAGGAATCAGGTCAGTCGGTGTGCCTAGTGCAATAAGATAGATTTATTAAAGTAAATAGTGAAATATGTAAATTACCTTTGAATAAAATACAGACCTCAGCCACATGAATGCAGGTTGGCAAATTACACAGGCAAACGGATATAAAAAACAATCGACACATGTTCAAATGCCTCGTTTCACAGAAGGTTAATGGCAGCCCGGTTTCACAGAAAGGTGAGTCATATTACAAGGTCAAGGTTTTTCAGGGCATAATCATAAGTGAGCTGGCAAAATAAGTAAAGTCAGGTCCTCATGTCATCCACAAATCTTGAAAGTGTAAATACAATCAACAACCAATGTGCTAGTAAAATAAACAATTATATAAAAGTAACACAACACACAAGCAATTAGATAGGTAAAAAGAGAAATAAAGAGTAAAATGCTGCAAGTCTAGAATAGCAAAAGTGCAAAGGGACAAGGATAGATGTGCCAAAACAGTATATTGGGACTTAAAAATGTAGTAATATGAACAAGGGGATGTGCAAACGGGTTGTACCTGGTATGTACACATAGCAGCAATACGGATGATGAGAATATGAAACAGTTAATAATGAGTCTTGTAAATGTTTATGAAACTGGGTTTGTGTTAAGGAGCCTGATGGCCTGAGGGAAGAAGCTCCTCCTCAGTCTCTCAGTTTTTGCCATCATGCTCCTGAAGCGCTTGCCAGATGGCAGTAAACAGGAGAAAAGATGGTTACCGGTGAGTTGAGTCTTTGACGGATTTTAGCAGCCCTGCTTTTACAGTGTTTGAAGTAGATGTCCTGCAGAGAGGGGAGAGCAGACCCTGAGATGCGTTCAGCTAAGCGCACGACTCTCTGCAGAGCTTTGCAGTCCTGGTTTGAGGAATTACCATACCACACTGAGATTACAGAAGTAATAAGGGATGTTAATGTGATCTACTACCTCATGTAAATATGATTTAATGGTTCCCAGTTGCCACCATTTTATATTTTTTTTGTAGTTATTAAAGAAAACTCTAAATAGTAACCCAGAAATGACTTTATTTTCTGCGTAGAGTCACAGGTCTGTCATGTAGGCACACACATGCATATATTCCAGGCCTTGCTCTCCTCAAATGAGCGCTGCATTTTTCTTGCAGGTTGTTGTTTATTACCAGCGTTTAGCTTGATGAAAGCAGGCTGCAGTTAATGGCTTTGATTGCAGTGGATTCGGTCATAACCCTGGAGACGGGCTGAGATGAGCTGCCACAGAACGACACTACAGAGTTCAGAATAAAGCAGGATATATCAGCAAGGTCTGAGAGAAAATTGGAAAACAAATTCAGCTGGAAATCACAGTGCTCTGCTGTTAAATAAAAGAGTGAAATATTGCAGATTTTCTTGTCTTTGCTTCATACTTGCATCATGCACTATATGCTTCGGTTCAGTTGCCTAAAAATGGGCGGCACTACAGATGGGGTTGTCGAATTAATGCATTACACTATATTTAGGATTCTTTCTGGCCAGACAATTATATTTAGCTTTTCTTTTTTTTTACCTAAGACCATAACATGACATACATGAGGGTCAGACTATTATTCATACAGTAGGCTAACAGACATGTTGAAGATTCAGATTTTTTTATGCATGCTTGGAGGGTGTTATTTTCATCCATCCATTTCTATCACAATTCACATTCTATTTATTTCTATTTGTTTAGTATGTGAGATTATATTTGCACATCATACTATGCTGAAAATAACACAACAAGGCAATATAGCAATATGAATATGTACAACTACATTTCCCATCATTCTGCACAAAGAACATAAAATGCTTTACACATCTAATGTGCATTTACTAATCATTTTGTGATCATTTCATTGTCTTTTTTTTTAAGTGAAAACGAGAGAAAGAAATACAAAATTGCTGTATTTTATAGCTCATTTTAGTCCAAAACAGATTTATCCAGAAATTGCATATATATATATATATATATATATATATAAAACAAAAATAAAATTAATTTAAATGTATTTGGTATGTCCCTCTTGAACTCCACAAGTTTGTACAAAGACGTTCACATGGTCAGTGTCGCATCGAATTATTAAACTACAAATAGTGCAGATTCTTTCTTTGTTTTCTTTTCCTTTTTATATACAACATATTCCTATTATTTGATCTCAGAGCCCCTGTACTTCCGTTATCACCAGTGAAGTATTTTAAGAGAAAGAGAAGAAATTTTTATTAGTATAAAAATGTAATGTCTCGTGTTTCTTTGATATCTGCTTATTCCACTTGAGATTATCCAAAGCTATCTCACGGCAATTCATACATATTTTACGAGGTGGCTAATTTGTACGAATTCGTACGACCTCACTCGTACGATTTAGTATGATTTGTCTAAACCCCAGTGACGGGTAGGGTTATGGGCGGGGTTAGGTGTAGGTCATTCGTACAAATTGTCAACTCGTAAAATACGTACGATTTAGCAAAAATCAAATGAATTTGTACGAATTAGCCACCTCGTAAAATATGTACGAATTGCCGTGAGATCGGGCTGGATTATCCTCTTTATATCATATAAATATGGTGCACACACACATATTATAGTTCTGATCATGTCAGCCACAGCGTCTTGTTGGCGTGTTTCTCTTCAGTCTGTCAGAAGGGATCAGAGAGGAATATTTAAGAGCGTCAGAAAGGCTCCAGCCCTGTAACTCATGAGCTGAAGTCAACTGGAATTATCTAGGCAATTAGTTTTTTTTTCCCTGGAGCTGTATATAACCTTAGTTATTTATGGGAATACTCTGAATGCTTTGAATGTTAAATCTCTGGCTGCCAATTATCATTGTGTTAAAGGTCAGAGAGATGGCTGGGCCACAACCATTGTAGCTTTATTTGTTCTACCAACCAATAGGATTTGAGGCTGTCTTACTCTAAACATCAGCTCGCAGAGCAGACGGATTAAACACTGAATCATGACACCTGCAGTAAATTAGGTCAGTTAGCGATGGATGTCAAGGCAATCCCTGCATCCCAATGTGCAGAGAAGTTAGGGAGATCAATAGATTTCCAGTTGCGATAATTTACAGTACGGAAAGGGTAAATGTAAGAATATGACAATTCCATATTCAAAAAGATAGCAAAATGGTCAGACAATCCTAAATCCGTGGTGGAAAACTGCGACAAGAATGATCCATTTGAAATAACCAGATCTAATGTGTGCCCCTAAATATGTGTGGAGCAATCCACATGTTGCTTCAAAACAAAACATTCCAATAAAGACACAAAGTCCTTAGTCATCACAGTCTTTTTTGTCCATGTGGATGTTAAAGTCTCCTAGGATTAGAGTTATTTCAAACTTAAGACAACATAGACATGAAATCAGCCAATTCAGTTAAAAAGTGTTTAGTAGTCTTAGGAGGTCTGTAGACTGTGGCTATGACAGTCAAGATGGGCGCAGAGACACTCAGCACAAGACATTCAAAATAATTAAACTGAGGATTGACGACTGGACTTATAGTGAATTGCTGATTATGCAACACAATGAGTCCCCCACCCCTGCCTGAGGGTCGTGGGGAATCGAACAATCCATGGCCAGATGGAGTAAGTTCTTTAAACACAAGCCTATATCTTGTGCTGTGTGGCATGCAGCTTGAGTTTTTTATTGGCTGCGTGTTCATGTCCTGTTTTGCACATGACTAGTGATTTGTTTTGCTGGCTTTTGTCTTTGTTTTCTGTGTGCCATGTGCTCTTGTCAATTTTCTTGACCCCACCCATATCGTGCTACCTGATTATTGGTTAATTTGCCACACCTGTGTTTACCTCGTTACCCTCCTCATTTGCTCCCTATTTAATTATACTTGTGTTTGCATTCTTGTGCCAGTTTGTCATTGAATGTTGCCTCGCCCTGCCCATTGCCAGCTGTCCAGGGTCCCGTTTCAGAAGGGAGGTGAAGTGAAAACTCTGAGCATGTAACCCTGAAATGAGAGAAACTGTGTTTTCCATTTCAAAATGGGAGGTTTGTCAAACCCTAGAAAGCATGGTAAGTCAAGACAATTTCTGAAAGAGCTATAACTTATACTCCAAGTCAGTTACCGTGGTCAGGAGCAGTTTTTCTTCAGTAAAACCAGAGTTTAATTTGGTCTCCTCCCCCTTTTTATAGTAATAGCGAAGTTTAAATACCTTGTTCATTCATTCACACTGCAAAATGTTATTTTCTTACTGAGTATTTTTGTCTTATTCAAGTACAATTATCTACAAATTTCAAATTATATATGAAAATGCTCTATATTTAGTCTTGTTTACTGGGGGATTTTCCTTTTAAGTGCATTTGAAATAAAACAAGTAAAATAGTCCGCTATAGGGTTAAGTAAAAAATATCTTAATGCAAACAAGAATATTTTAATTGTCTTACCCCATTGGAAGATAATTACCAAAATAATAAAAACGCACAAAATAGGAGATGCAGAGCACATAATAAGTCTGCTGTATGCAGATTTGAAGGAAAGTGTGCATCCCTCTCACACTCATTCTTAACATTTTTTTCCAAGGCACAAATCTGTCAAAGAGGAGTATTACAGCACTGTAGGTCAAGCGGTGTAGATATCGGTTTAAATGAGGCTAATCTGATAAATTGTGTTTACTTTGTAAACATCTTTCTGTGACCTCTAGAAGTAACCCAATAATCAGAATTTTCTTCAGGATTTCGAGTGTTGTTGGATGCATTGATGACAAGCATATCTCCATCATTGCACCTTCTGAAAATTAAACCGATAACTGTATGGTATGGAAGGATGCCAGATGGAGGGGTAATGCGAGCCGTAACCACCACCACAGCTGTTAAATAAACAAATAATTCAAACATTTTTTTTGTCATCTTTATTTCCTAATGCAAAAGTTATTATTTTTACTTTTGGATTTTAGAATCATTGCAATACTTGACCATCTCTTCTTCATCTGTCAGTGGTGCTGGTGCAGGTTCTCACACTTTTTGGGAGCCTCTGCCTCCTTGCTGTCGAAAAGTCAGTAGTTAGTTTTATTACTCTAATTAAAAAATGTAACGGGTTGGATTAGATCATAATAAATTATGTGAAAAGAGTGTTAGACTGTGTGGAAAAAGCTGCAGCGCATTGAAATAGACACTGAATGATATTTAATGTCAAATGTTTGTAAAGTCATTTAACCAACACCCATGAACCTTTCATGCTTAAAGCTTTACATTGATTGAATTGTGTTTTTATACTTTATTTTTAGCTGCTGCCACGTTCTTTTTTCTGTCTTTTTTTGTGGCCATTGGATACCATTAAAATGAATATTAGTTCAATAATTTACAGTTTTCACCTCTGATGTTATTAATAATTAAAGATACGCATTGAAGTATGCGCAAATATGTATTTTTGGCGGGAGCTGTTGCCAAGCTGAATCGTAATTTTGGCACTCTGCTGATCATGACTTTTCATAGTCGTGGTACACGCGATTAACTCCGAGTCAACCTACTTAAAGTTGAGTAATCTAACTAATTTCAGCCGTTCTGAAACCGAAAACTCTGAGTTTCCCATCTCAGGGTAAGTCAACTCTGAGCTGGTTGAACCTCATTATTAAAACAGGCCCCTGTTTTTTCACTACGGGGTAGTTTTAGTTTGTTTTGTTTATTTTGCCAATACAAGCCCATTCTCCTGCATCAGTGAGTCTTCGCCTTATCCCTTTACCCAAACCCTGACACAATGCCTGTGCACCTACTTATAGACTGAACATGTAATATGCACATGCATGATGCCACAGTTTTTCACAAATTTGTGTATTTGTAGTTTACAAATACTCTCATAAGAAACATCAAAGTGCAGATGTGTGTAAGAATGAGCAGGTGTATCTCAATAAATTAGAATGTCATGGAATAGTTTTATTTCATTAAATAAATTCAATGCACACAGACTGAAGTAGTTTAAGTCTTTGGTTCTTTTAATTGTGATGATTTTGGCTCACATTTAACAAAAACACACCAATTCACAATCTCAACAAATTAGAATATGGTGACATGCCAATCAGTTAATCAACTCAAAACTCCTGCAAAGGTTTCCTGAGCCTTCAAAATGGTCTCTCAGTTTGATTCACTAGGCTACACAATAATGGGGAAGACTGCTGATATGACAGTTGTCCAGAAGACAATCATTGACACCCTTCACAAGGAGGGTAAGCCACAAACATTAATTGCCAAAGAAGCTGGCTGTTCACAGAGTGCTGTATCCAAGCATGTTGAGTGAAAGGAAAAAGTGTGGAAGAAAAAAATGCACAACCAACCGAGAGAATGGCAGCCTTATGAGGATTGTCAAGCAAAGTCGATTCAAGAATTTGGGTGAACTTCACAAGGAATGGACTGAGGCTGGGGTCAAGGCATTAAGAGCCACCACACACAGACGTGTCAAGGAATTTGGCTACAGTTGTCATCAGAGGCGTCTAACCTGGGCTAAGGAGAAGAAGAACTGGACTGTTGTCCAGTAGTCCAAAGTCCTCTTTTCAGATGAAAGCAAGTTTTGCATTTCATTTGGAAACCAAGGTCCTAGAGTCTGGAGGACGGGTGGAGAAGCTCATAGCCCAAGTTGCTTGAAGTCCAGTTGTTAAGTTTCCACAGTCTGTGATGATTTGGGGTGCAATGTCATCTGCTGGTGATGGTCCATTGTGTTTTTTGAAAACCAACATCACTGCACATGTTTACCAAGACATTTTGGAGTACTGCATGCTTCCTTCTGCTGACCAGCTTTTTAAAGATGCTGATTTCATTTTCCATCAGGATTTGGCACCTGCCCACACTGCCAAAAACACCAAAAGTTGGTTAAATTACCATGGTGTTGGTGTGCTTGACTGGCCAGCAAACTCACCAGATCTGAACCCCGTGGAGATGAGCTGAAGGCCACTGTCAAAGAAACCTGGGCTTCCATACCACCTCAGCAGTGCCACAAACTGATAACCTCCATGCCACGCCGAATTGAGGCAGTAATTAAAGCAAAGGGAGCTCCTACCAAGTATTGAGTACATATAGAGTAAATTAACATACTTTCCTGAAGGCCAACAATTCACTAAAAAAAATTGTTTTATTGGTCTTATGAAGTATTCTAATTTGTTGAGATTTGGTGGATTTTTGTTAAATGTGAGCCAAAATCATCACAATTAAAATAACCAAAGACTTAAACTACTTCAGTCTGTGTGCATTGCATTTATTTAATACACGAGTTTCACAATTTGAGTTGAATTACTGAAATAAATTAACTTTTCCACGACATTCTAATTTATTGAGATGAACCTGTAAGTTAAGATTTTAATTTCACAGTGTAAACAGCTTCAGTGATTTGAATAGGAGTTTTTGATAGTGCCTGAACTCTGGCTAGACTGAATTAAAATGTTCTTTGATAATGTAAATATTATTTGCGTTCTTTAAAATGAAACTGTTATAATTAAATTCACATTAAATACAAAGTCAGTCATATTAAACATATTTTATGGAATGACACCCATATTTGGTACTTAAAGGGTTAAATACTTTAATAGCGGAAAACTTAACTCAGGGGGAGTAAATTGTTATTTTTGTTTTCTTTGTTCAAAAGAAAAAGTATTCTCAGAGCATCGCAAAATTGAAGTTGAGCCACGGATGTCACATGGACTGTTTTACTGATGTATTTACTAAGTTTCAGGACCTGGGAACATTTCAGTTGCGTTGCTGTCTATGGAGGGTCAGATAGCTCTCAGATTTAATTAAAAACATCTTAATTTGGGTTCCGAAGATGAACGAAGGTCTTATGGGTTTGGAACGACATGAGGGTGAGTAATTAATGAGATACAAGTAAAAAGCTGGGTTTGTCACTACAGTGTTCCTGTGGCTCAGCGGTAGAGCACTGCGTTAACAGCGCAAAAGTTTATGGGTTCAATTCCCAGGGAACACACATACTGACAAAAATGTATAGCCTGAATAACATACCATGCTTTGGATAAAAGCGTCTGCTAAATGCATACATGTAAATGTAGTCTACTTTGCCCAATACCATTTATCAGTGGTGGCTACAGGATTTTTTTGTTGGGGCTGCTAAAAGACTAATTAAATTGAGAGAAAGTAATGAACGCTTAAACTTTAGCTATCAGTGTTTTTATATACAGCAGTTTCGAAAAAGTCATATTTTACTTTTTTTTTGGTATGATGGGGTAATACCAAATGGGGTAAGAAAAATAATCTAATTTCAAACAGAAAACAAGATTATTTTTCTTACCACATTGGCAGATTATTTTGCTTGTTCTAAGCAAAAACTTACTTTTTTTCTCTCTCTATTGCAATGTCAAATGCAGAAACATTAAATCATGCGTTCATGACCTTAAGGTTAGAAAACAAGACAATGATTTGAATTTGTCTAGAAAATACTTCTTGATGTAATAATTTTTAGATATTTTGTCTGGAAACAGTAAGTAAGAAAAGCGTATTAATTTTTTTTTTTTGCAGTGCAGAGCAACTTTCCATTGAGATGAATAGGAATGTGACATGAATGCTACATTGAATTGTAATTAGGTGTGTCCCAAATCACGTACTTATGCACTGTTCTTTGACGTTTTGTAGTATAAATAGTGCAAGTAGTGTGTTCACACTGAAGTTTCCAAAAAGAAAAAAATGCATTTTAAAAACCTGGATGATGCACTTAAATGAGCCAAAAACGAAGTGTGGAAGGTTTGACACTTCATGCACTCAATTGTCGCAGCTTTAATTACCTCGCGAAGGGGAGGGGCTATCGGACCCTGATTATTAAGGACAAAATAACCTTAAATAATTCATACACTACATGGTTGAGTACATAGAGCATAGGTACATAGTGTATAGGTGCATAGAATTGCTGAATTTGGCTGTTTTTTGACCAGGTGTTGTGACTGAACATTCTGAGCAGGTCTACTATAACATTTCTTAAAGTGTCAAATTTTGTCTTTGTGAAAATAGTGGAGTGGAAGATTTTTTTTCTATGCCGAAAAAACTATATTTGAACAAAAGGTTGCCACCGCAAGGGCCTGGTTTTCTTATTGTCGTCATCTTAACAAATCATTAAATTAACAATTTAGTTTAGGGATGTTTTCCTGCTCAAAGAAAGTCAGTCATCATGCCCTACAGCTAGAGAACGGTGGGTGCTCAGCCAGCTGCTTACATAAATACCACCATTTGCTTTGGTTGAATTAAATTATTTATAATACAATTTAGAGTATGTTTGACTTGAAATAATTTTCTACTAAAGCATATTTTCATTGATCTTTTGAAATGAAAAACCTTGGCATAGCAGTATAAAAGCTTCATCCACAGTCGAGAAAAAATATTTATTAAAACTAATCTGCAAAAACTGGTGGAGTGTTAAAGGTGCAGTAAAATTAAAATGGTCAATTGATTTAATACAAAATGGCATGAGGGAGAAAGAAAATGCTACAAAAAATACATCAATAATGATGTATTTAACATTATAAGTGGACCTTAGGAGAAAAATAAACTGAAAAAAATGTATTCCATGACCCTTTAAGCCTTTTACTAAGAAACTCTGCATAAATTGTCAGGCTATTTTTTTTCAGGCAATTACAAATACACTGTACTGGATATATATTGAACCTACCAAAGTCTGACCTATAGGTTTCTTTCTATAAAACAGCACAAAAACTGCTGCAGTTTTCTCTGTTCACACTTCAGAAAAAAATAGCAGATTAGGGTCCTTAGGCTTGTAATAATAGCTGTGCTTGTTTAGTTTCATTCAGAACTTATTCTGTGGCTCAGTGGTATAGAGCATTGCGTTAGCAGTGCAAAGGTTGTTGGTTCAATTCCCAGGGAACACATACTGACAAAATGTATAGCCTGAATGCACTGTAAGTCGCTTTGGATAAAAGTGTCTGATAAATGTAAATGTAAACATGAGCCTAGTGCAGGAAAAAATAAGCTTAAAGACACACACACACATCTCAGGATAAAAGGAGCACTTAAAATAAAATCTAAATTAAACTACTGATGTCGATTTAAAGATCATTTATATTTTTATAATGCACTTTCACATATCTCTGCCAATAGAGCAGTAAAAATGGTAAATCAAAACAACTGACATTTAAATGTATTTATTTTTAAGTTATTGAGCTTTAAGAAAAAAATAATCTTTTGAGACAATCAATTAGATGAAAATGATAAGTCTCCTAAATATAAACATTATTGGCAACAATTCACCATTAGTTACTTTTTTAACATTAGTTAACTACATAAGTTAACATGAACTAACAATGAAAACGAATTAATTGTAATGGAAATAATGAAAACTAATTCTAATACAATTTAATGTTAATTTTAACACATTCTTATGGATTATTAATGCAACTGTATGACATTGTGTGTGTTTTTAGGACTTTGGAGGCCCCTAATGTGGAGGCCCCTAATGTGTTACCACATTTATACATGGTAGGCTATACACTGTTGCTGAACCTTTTTCATTTTAAGGCTTTAGTATTTAAAGTTTTATTTGCCTATTATATTTCTGCTATTCAGTTTGTAAGGTCAAGGAAAGGGAAGCTTTGATTTATCCCTGTTCATGATAAAAGAATAACAGAATGTTTTATTGAGGTGCATATGAGTAGGCTATATGTATGTGCGGATGATTTATTTTGTTGCAGAGTCGATGACATGGAAGTGGCCCCTGGGTCTCACCAGCCAACAGAAACAATTCAACAGCCAGTAATGAGCTACTCCTCATATGCTGACAGACCCTCTCAGGAGCTCAGGTGACTGCACTGTATCTCTGTGTCACACACACACACACAACACACACACACACACACACACACACACACACACACACACACACACACACACACACACACACTGTCTAGAGTGACTGATCTTACAAACAAGAATCAAACTATAGTGTAGGAGAAAGGCTTTAGAGACTTTATCTCAAAGGAGAAATTCAGGTGCAAAATGACCATCATCAAAGTCCGTAAAAACAGGCCTGTACTTGCAGAAAATGGAGTCAGACTGAACATTACTATTAAAGGTAATAGTGTTACATTTTTTACAGTCTGCATAGGCCTACTGTAGATAGTAGATACTCAAAAATCCCAAAGCCAAATTATATGCATCGTTAACCTTCTGTATGTTAAATTCTTTATCAGAATAAAATTCTGAAACACTTTTGAATAAATGATGTGCTAAAAAGCATACAACATAAATTAATTAATGAATTTGACAGAATATCAAATTATTGATAATGTAATATCGCAACCAATATTCCTTAACATTAAAGGCTGAGAGCCAAAGGAGTAATTTGGGCATCACTACTCTACACTACTGGATTTTCTCCGTCATCAAATCTTTCCAGCTTGTGTATGCAGTACCCATGTCTTTAACGGTCTTTAAAGTTTTAAAGGGGCCATGAACTGAGAAACTAAAATTAAAATTCCCTTGATCTTTTGACAGAGTTCATTGTACTATAAAGTTTCAGAACTCAAAACTTTCTTGTTAGTCCCAAAACGACAGCTGTGTGTGGAATGTTCTATGATGTAATAGTGTGGATAAACACCGCCTCCGCAGAAGATCAACATCACTGTCTCTTTAGCCCCGCCAACGGATTCTCGCATGTAGTGGAGAAAGGTGAACGCACTGGTCTACGCAGAAATCAAACGATAAATGCTCTGAAGTAGGGGTTGCACAGACTAATCGACAAGTCAACTTCAGTGCTCTGCCACGACGCTTGATGTCGACTAGTCGCTGGTCCTATTGAGGGTGCAACAGGATAAGACATTTCGCTCTGTTTCCAAACAAATTACAAATAAATGCATACTCCGAAAGTGCTCCACAAGACATGTGAATTTATTACTGGATGCTCAAAGGAGAATGCACGTTTTAAACAGCTTATTGCACAGGTAAGTTAATCGCCGTTCTAATCTAGAATAATTTGTGTTGAAGTCGTGGCCTAATGGTTAGAGAGTTGGACTCGTATGTCACGTTACTTTCACTTTCACTGACATTCACTTTCGTATGTCCGTGTTTACTTCCGAGTCTAGATTCCGCCACATCTATTCAAACAGAGCGATCTGATGAAGGGGGTCAAAAACAGGACAGAAAATACCCTATTACTTCTAAATTATGATGTTTTTGATGTAAAATCTTGATAACATTATAAGTGGACCTCAGAGAACAGTAAAAAAAAAAAACAGATGCAGTTAATGGCCCCTTTAGAAATTAGCATCAAACTACCAAATGCACCTTTGCATTTAGTGAAATTCGCTAATGAAAAAAGGATGCATCACCGATGAAAAATTATCATTAAAGATGTCTTTTCTTATCAATAATCTCACAAAACACAATTATTTTGTGTTTAAAAAATGTACAGGTACTAACATTAAACAATATAATATCAATTATATGTGTAAGTAAATTGAGATGGTGTTGTTACCACGGTTGCTGCACTGCACTGCTGGTGACTGTGTTTGGTCCATGAATAAACTGTCCTTGTTCAATGTCAGTTACTCCTCACTGAGAGCGCCTGCAGCAGTAACACAGACAGAAGACACATAGAGACATTATACTGTCTGATGGCAACCAACAGCACTGTGGAAGAATAAACCAGTGCCTGGAGGTGCTAAATACTGTCTTACAAAGGTATTTTACAGTGTAATTGAATAAAGCAACATAAATCAAGGAGCAATCCTGTATTATTGGTATACAGGCATATACCAATAATATAGCATGTTTCAGTCCTGTTCCAAAACTTAGTGAACTTCTTATTTTTAGATACACTCTTGACATAAACATGTTTGGGTATAGTACAGTTATATAAAATACCGTGCTTCTTAACAAGATAGCTGTCTATGTAGACATTAGATAGCTCACTAGGTTTTGCAGTATGAAGAATATAGATTTCCAATTCTGTTACTGAACCTCACCTGTGTTTGCCTCCCACTCACACTGAACTCACTGGAATCTGTTTAATTTGTTTGGAATGATGAAGATGAGCAGAAATGCTTTCTCTCCATCTCTCACTACCTGCAGTCTGAGCCCTTGAGACGCTTTGCAGCATACTGAAGCTCACATCTGCAATATCATTCAAGTTGTGCTGTTTACAGTCCTTGTCTCTGTCTTTCCCTAAATTGTTTGCACTTTAACCCTGTCAGGCACAACATTTCTTAAGAATTCCAAACATGCATTTTTTTGGGGCCTAAATGGGTAATACACTAAAGAATGTAAACCTAAAATTAATGTAGGTTTTGATTGCATAGGCTAGTGGTGAAGGGCTATTTTTGAAGTGGTTTCACATTAAGGGGCTGTACATGTTCTTCCGATGAACATGATTGTTTTTTGCATTGATTAGCATAAACATTTATTATGTAGTAGGAAAATAAAATGCCATTCAAATCATGTTGGGGAAAGTTACTTTTAAAAAGTAATGCATTACAATACCATGTTACTCCATAAAAAAGTTAGTAATTGCAATTCTTAGTTACTTTTTATGGAAAGTAATACATTGCTTTACTTTTTCTCACCTGGCCTGGGCTTGCTTGTTTGTCTTTAATATTAAAACGTTATATTTTTGGCAAAAGTAAAAGCCCTTTTTCTCAAAAAGTTAAATGAATGACTCAGACTGAATGTTGAACAAACCTCACTAAATCACTAAATTTATTTTTGTTTATTAGTATTGTTGAATTGGGTCAGCAGCAAAGACACTGGTTAATACAATCGAATTAAATACACAGGACTCTAGTGAAAAAAATGTATACTTAAGTACAATTTTTTCATATGTACTTTAGTATAACTAAATATATTTGTGGCACACTATAAATTGGTATATTGAAAGTCTGTTAAATTGGAACAACTAATTGTGTACTAAATGCATTTTAGTTGTGCAAAAGCAGTGCTGAAGTTCAACTAAAGTTGTAATAACTATACTTGTTTGTGCTAAAGGGGAACTATTTAAAGTGTACTTATAGTACACTTTAAATGTATACTCTTTTATAACATTTTTGAAATGCAGAATTAATTCAGCTAAAACTTCAAATGTATTTTGGTGACATTACAATTGCAATTCAATTACACTGTAAGAGTGTTGAACATACTACTACTTAATAGTATACTTATAACAATCTGAGGTCATACTATCCCTTACTTTTAGTGACATTAAAATGCATTGCAATGGCATTCCAAGTAAACTTGAAGTGTGCTAATGGCACACTTATTGTGTGCTTCTATTAGAAGTGTACTTCTAATAAATGTACCTTTATAAATAATGGCGCAGCTTAAGAAATTGCCTTTTACTAACACCCCCAGCATACCAGTCAACTCAATTATCCAGAGAACATCAGTGGAACATTGGACACAGACATTTGAACATTAGCTGAAGAAAACACTGCGGACTGGATTAGAACACGGGTTCACTCGCTTTAACAGATGCATCACCAAAGCAGACATGCGCTATGATGAACTGCGGTTACTTTGTAGTCTTTCTATACTGTTATAAGTAAACAGTTTTTTCCATCAATGGCAGCACAAATTATATGGACTTAAAGACTGTGAATCACCAAAAAGTCTTAGTAAGCGTGGAATGACCTGTAGGCTATAGAACATGAAAGTGCGTTAAACTTGAAGCTGTTAAATTCAACATACACAACATTAAATATCATCTGCAGAATGTTTTGCTTCCCTTTCAACTGATATTAACTGTCATTAATGCTGCAGGAAACCATTTAATAAACCGGCATAACATTGTTTTTTTATTCTTGTACATGCACTAAAACACAGACAGTTCCATCAGTTGGTGGAAAAATGTGAACGTAGCCTGCACTACTTGCATTCAGAAGGAATAAAACCATTCATAACATCTCTGTAAAATGCAATGAAATGTTTTGGAGGCTTGACGGTCTCGCAATACGCTGCGGATTTATATGTGACATATGATTTTTCATTATTTTAATACGTTTTGTTACTCTTCATGTAGTTTACGTCAAACGTGTTCCTGTGGCTCAGTGGTAGAGCATTGCGTTAGCAGCGCAAAAGGTTGTGGGTTCAATTCCCAGGGAACACATACTGACAAAAATGTATAGCCTGAATGCACTGTAAGTCGCTTTGGATAAAAGCATCTGTTAAATGTATCCATGTATGTATTGTAATGTATCCAATTCATTTATTTGACATTTTAACTTTTTGTGTAGATTCGAGGGCTGGTCAGGATAATTTTATTAATTCGCTTCATAATATTTTGACAGCCCAAAAGACTGCAGTCCACATTTCCAAGTGCAACGCTGTCATTGTCCGTATGGGACATTAAAGAACCATAAATGGAAATAGTGTTGGTCCAGGTGCATTGGAGTGTATTTGGAATATACAAAAGTAATAAACCTTCCGATCAAGTTCGTGAATTTCTTTCACTATCTGAAATTTGCCATTTGCTGTTTGTCCGTGCTGCTGAGAGGTTTGCGATTGTTGCTCTGTGCAGCTTCACTTCTCTGTTTGAATATCTATCTTACCTTAACTCTCTGTTGTTTAAGTAGCAAAATGTAACTTAATTCGCACCATATCTCTGATAATATCTATCAAACTAATCTGACTAATTTGATCATTCGCTTTTAATCTAAAACTGCGAGTGCATCGCATTAGCATTTGTTAGCCAGTTAGCTTATCATTTGTGTTTCTTTTTTTTTTCGCTCCATTTTTTCACGAATTAATCAAACAACAGTGTTAAGTCGGTTATCATTCATCAATCATGGTGAGTAATGGCTTCTTCTCCTGCTATTGTTGTTTGCACTGTCTGCCACATGTACCGTTTATCTGTGTCTGTCAGCAGCAAGGGATTCACATGTGATAAATGCAGGGAAATAGTTAGGCTAACAGAGAAGATTTTAGAACTAGAGACACACATCCAAACTTTAGTTGAGGATAGTAAGAATGTGAGGGCTGTAGATACGGCTTTGGATGCGACTAGCTCAGGGAGTCCTGTACATTTTCCGGTTCTGGCATTAGAGCCCATGCAGCAGGGCAACTGGGTGACTGTGAGGTGACCTAGTCGCGGGTCAAAACACAGCTCTTCCGTTCCGATCAGAACATCAAAAGGTTCTCCCCACTCAGTGACGCACCCACTGAGAAACCTGATGAAAGTGCTCTAGTTATTGGCGGTTCTATTGTACAGAACGTGAAAATAGAGACACCAGCCACCTTAGTCGATTGTTTACCGGGAGCAAGAGTGCCTGACATCTTGGCAAATTTAAAAGTGCTGGCTAATGCTAAACGTAAATTCAGTAAGATTGTTATCCACGTCGGCGCAAATTATGTTCGACTTCACCAGTCGGAGATCACAAAAAATTATGTTAAAGAGGTGTGTGAACTTACAAATAAGATGTCAGACATTGTAAAATGCTCTGGCCCGCTCCCCGCTTACCGGGGCGATGAGATTCATTGCAGACTGTCAGCACTCAATGGCTGGATGTCTAAGGGGTGCCCGCAGAATAAAATAGGTTTTATTGACAATTGTACAAGTTTTTGGGGCAGACCTGACCTGTTGAAAAGAGATGGTCTTCATCCCTGCTGGGGTGGTGCCGCTCTTCTCTCTAGAAATATGGCACATGGTCATAGAGTTCGTACTTGACTAACTGGGGCCCAGGTCAGGAAGCAGATAGATTGGCTAAACCGACCGTCTGCTAGACGCCTCACGTCACAGAAGTCAGTTCATTCTCAGCAAATAGAGACCCTTTCACCTAGATATCACACTATAGAGACTGTGCCTGTTCTCCGAACTAGAAGATACAAAAAACGTCCAAACTAATTTATTAGTAACAACTTAATTGATATTAAACAAATGGAAAATGTATATAACACAGACAAACAAATGATAAAGCTTGGCTTATTGAATATCAGGTCCCTTTCTACGAAAGGGAAATACGAAAAATATCATTTTTTGTAAATTATATTATCACTGATCATGCTTATACATCATAGTTTATATTAGATGTGCTCTCTTTGACAGAAACCTGACTAAAACCAGATTAATACATTATTCTAAATGAGTCTGCTCCCAATATTACTGTTATAAAAATGAGCCGCCTCCAAAATGCAAAGGGGGAGGTGTTGCTACAATTTATAGCAATATTCTCAGTATTTCTCAGAAGACAGGATTTAAGTATAACACTTTGAAGTAATGGTGCTTCATATAACCTTATCTAGAGAAAAAGTATTAATGATAAATCCCCTGTGATGTTTGTACTGGCTACTGTATACAGGCCACCATGGCACCATACAGACTTTATTAAATAATTTGGTGATTTTATATCAGAGTTAGTGCTGGCTGCCGTTAAAGTCTTAATTGTGGTTGATTTTAATATCCACATTGATAATGAAAAAGATGCATTAGGTTCAGATTTACACTTTATATAGATTTAATCTAAAGTATTAGATATATAGATTTATTCTTCCATTATCACATGGAATTGATGTTAATAGTGTTGATATTCTGCAGCAAAGCGATGATATATCAAATCATTATCTAGTCTTGCGTAGACTCCATATAGCTAAAGCTGTAAATTCAACTCCTTGTTACAAGTATCGTAGAACCATCACTTCTACCACAAAAGACTGCTTTGTAAGTAATCTTCCTGATTTATCTCAATTCCTCAGCATATCCAACAGCGCAGAAAAACTTGATGATGTAACAGAAACTACGGACTCTCTCTTTTCTAGCACTTTAGATACGGTTGCTCCTTTTCGCTTAAGGAAGATTCAGGAAAAGAGTCCAACACCATGGTATTATGAGCACATTCGCGCACTAAAGAGAGCAGCCCGGAAAATGTAGCGCAGGTGGAGGAAAACAAAACTAGATGTATTTCGTATTACTTGGCGGGAAATTACCCTATCCTACAGAAAAGCATTAAAAACTGCTAGATCTGATTACTTTTCATCTCTTTTAGAAGAAAACAAACATAACTCCAGGTATTTATACAATACAGTGGCAAAATTAATGAAAAATAAAGTGTCAACAGGTGTTGACATTTCCCAACAGCACAGCGGTAATGACTTCATGAACTTCCAAAATCGATACTATTAGAGATCAAATTGTAACCATGCAGCCGTCAGCTACAGTATCACATCAACTGTAGATCAGCACTGTAGATCCCCCGAGGAACAATTCCACTTATTCTCTACTATAGGCAAGGAAGAATTTAATAAACTTGTTAAACAAACTAAACCAACATCATGTATGTTAGACCCTATTCCATCTAAACTACTAATAAAAGAGGTGCTTCCAGAAGTCATAGATCCTCTTTTTGCTATTATTAATTTGTCATTGTCACTAGGATATGTCCCCAAAACCTTTAAATTGGCTGTTATTAGGCCTCTCGTTAAAAAACCACAACTTGACCCCAAAGATCTAGTTAACTACAGACCGTTCTCAAATCTCAATTTTCTGTCAAAGATACTATAAAAGGTAGTATCCTCACAGTTATATTCCTTCTTAGAGAAAATTTATATATGTGAGGATTTCCAGTCAGGATTTAAACCATCTCATAGTACTGAGACTACTCTCATTAGAGTGACAAATGACCTACTCTTATCATCCGATCGTGGTTGTATCTCTCTAGTAGTGCTACTGGATCTTAGCGCTGCATTCGACACTATCGATCACAACATTGTTTTGAATAGACTAGAAAACTTTGTTGGCATTAGTGGAAGTTTAAATCATACTTATTTGACCGCCATCAATTCGTAGCTGTGAATGAAGAGGTATCATATCGATCACAAGTGCAGTATGGAATATCTCAAGGCTCAGTACTAGGGCCATTATTTTTCACGCTTTACATGTTACCCTTGGGAAATATCATCAGGAAACACAAGGTTAGCTTTCACTGTTATGCTGATGATACTCAGTTTTATATTTCTACGTGGCCCAGTGAAACACACCAAATTGAGAAACTTATGAAATGCATAGTTGATATAAAAAAGTGGATGACAAGTAATTTCTTACTGCTAAATTCTGAAAAAACAGAGGAGTTAATTATCGGACAACCCCCACAAGTAATAATTAGAACACTGTTTAACACTTGGTGGCTGCTCTGTCGATTCTTCGTCATCAGTCAAGAACCTAGGTTTGCTATTTGATACCATTCTCTCCTTTGACAGCCACGTTTCTAGCATTTGTAAAACAGATTTTTTTCATCTTAAAAACATATCTAAACCGAGACCTATGCTCTCAATGTCAAATGCAGAAATGTTAATTCATGCATTTATGACCTCAAGGTTAGATTATTGTAATGTTTTAATGGGTGGATGTTCTGCACGCTTAATAAACAAACTACAGGTGGTTCAAAATGCAGCAGCTAGAGTCCTTACTAGAACCAGGAAGTATGACCACATTAGCCAGGTTCTGTAAACACTGCAGTAGCTCCCGATTAAACATCGTATAGATTTTAAAATCTTGTTAATTATTTATAAAGCTCTGAATGGTTTAGCTCCTCAGTATTTGAGCGAGCTCTTATCCCACTATAGTCCTTCACGTCTACTGCGTTCTCAAAACTCGGGGCGTTTGATAATTCCTAGAATACCAAAATCAACTGTGGGCAGCAGATCCTTTTTCTATTTAGCGCCCAAACTCTGGAACAATCTACCCAACAATGTTCGGGAGGCAGACACACTATGTCTCTTTAACCTGGCATACACATAGCACACTTCTAATATTCATATCCGTTGAAGGATTGTTAGGCTGCATTAATTAGGTCAACCGGAACTGGGAACACTTCCCATAAAACACAATTTACTTGTTACATCGTAAGAATATTGACATCTATGCTAATATTAGTCTGTTTCTTTCTTATTCCGAGGTCACCGTAGCCATCCGATCCGGTCCTTATCTAGCCCAGATGGTCACTGCAGTTACCGGATCCAGTCCGTATCCAGATCAGATGGTGGATCAGCACCTACAGACAACCTCTAAAGCCCCTACAGCCCTGAATGTCAGCGGAGTCCAGGACACGTAGATGAGCCCCAGAGAAAGATCCCCAATAAGGACCCCATCACCTAGACATCCATCGGAAAAGACCACTGGAACCAGTTGAGCCCTTACAATCTGACTCTGCTGCAGTCGGAAACAAACTGTTGGTTCGTCTGGCCAGAGGGGAATTGACTCCCCGACTGAGCCTGGTTTCTCCCAAGGTTTTTTTTTCTCCATTCTGTCACCGATGGAGTTTTGGCTCCTTGCCGCTGGCGTCTCTGGCTTGCTTAGTTGGGGACACTTCATTTTCAGCTATATCGTCGACTTGATTGCACAGATACTATTAGAACTGAACAGAGATGAACAATGCCATCACTGAATTCAATAATGAAATGCCTTTAACTGAAAATTGAGTGTTTAATCTTGTCTATTTACATTATTGACACTATTTTCCTATTTTGATATTGTGCAGTTACTTTGTTACAATTTGTATTGTTAAAAGCGCTTTATAAATAAAGGTGACTTGACTTGACTTGACCATTTCAAATCCATGACTATATGCTGTTTACATACTATTGTAACTATTTTCTATATGTGACCACGGACCACAAAATCAGTCATAAGGGATTTATACACCAAATAAATAAGCTTTCCATTGATGTATGGTTTGTTAGGATCTGACAATATTTGACCAAGATTATTGCTATTTGAAAATCTGTAATCAGAGGGTGCAAAAAAATCTAAACATTGAGAAAATCGCCTTTAAAGTTGTCCAAATGAAGTCCTTAGTAATGCATATTACTTATCAAAATTAAGTTTATATATATATTCATGGTAAGAAATGTACAAAATATCTTCATGGAACATGATCTTTACTTGAATTCAAATGATTTGTGGCATTAAAAAAAATAATTAATTTTAATAATTAATAATTTCGACCCATAGAATGTATTTTTGGCTATTGCTACAAATATACCCTTGCTACTTAAGACTTTTCATTTTTTCCTTTTTTTTGGTCCAGGTTTTGTAATGTGTGTAAAGCTGCTTTGCAACCACGCAAAATTGAGAAAAACTATTTGAAGTGTGGTTAAATTATTGAAAATGTAAAGTTCATAACTATACAAAGTACTGCATTATTATGAATTATTATAATACTTTTTTGCATCTCAAACATTTCTTTTTATCCATACTATTTTTATACTTAACAAATAGAACGTCTCGGTTACTTGTGTAACCCTCGTTCCAGGAAGGAGGGAACAGAGCCGTGATGTCAGTGTGACTGACTTATGGAATCTCGCCCGAGAGCCTAATCACCTTCGAGTGTTAACAAAACAATGACAGTTGGCGTGCGTGTTTCGCCACGCACACCCCGCCCTGCAGTGTGGGTATAAAAGGAGAGCGCGTGCAAACGCACATCAGTTTTTCGCTGAGGAGCCGAGACTGTGTGTCCCGGCCGTACAGCGGTGGTACAGCAACTATGGCGATGGGACGTCCTTTAGAGAACGTGGGTTACACAGGTAAATGAGACGTTCCCTAGCAGTCAGTCACGTTCGACGTAACGTCAGTGTGTCTGACTAATGGGATCCCTTGGAAAACGCCACTATTGCTGACCCCCTCCAGTGCCCTGCGGAAGCTGGTAAGTCCCCCCACACCAGTTGGGACGGAAGATAGGACAGAGCTTAGGCAGAGATGACAGCCACTGCTGTTCCGTACAGTGGGTATGGATAACACTGGGAAGCGTACTACAATAGGGGGACGCTACAGAAGCCACATCCTGCGTAAGGAGGTATCATGTGGAGATTACACATATGGACTGGCCAAGGGCAGTACTACATATGGGAGTCTCTAAGGTAAAATCAGCCAGCCTGGGGTGAGATAACTACACAGCAGAGATGACAGAAGGTCTCTGCCAGGGAAAAACATGGGTTCATTGTGCTGTACCGTGGAATAATACATATGTGGAATCACCCGAAGGGGAATCACTACACATGGGCACCTAGCCCAGCACAAGGGCTTACCTTGGGCAAACACACGAGTGCTGGACCTGGCGTCTGTTGCTCCGCCACGCCTGACTGCCGAGGGTGCGGGAGGAACTTCAACGGGGTTCGCCTGCAGGATAGCCATGGCGTGCAAGGCAGAGGTTGCCTGGCCCGCAGCACTATAAGCTTTGGCCGTGAGAGCGGCTGTCAGCTTACATGCTTACAGGCTTTCCGAGACGCGGACGGTTCCTCCAAGTGGCGGCGTTTTGTGGGCACAGGTGCACCGCGACCGCTCTCTCCACCTGGGGAATGCCCACGTACCCCCTAACAGCCCCGCCGTCAAGGGTAGTGAGGACGGAGGAGTCGGACGAGCGGTTTCTGGCTGTGAAAGGGGCCATCCACGACTTTGTCAGCTCCTCATGCACCTCCGGGAAAAAAGGCACTGGAGCAGAACGCGGTTGTGAGCCGCGCCCCGCTCCGAGAAACCAATCATCCAGCCGCGAGGGTTCGGGACTGGGCAGTCTGTTTACATCCAGGCCGATGCTCACAGCTGCCTGGGCAAGCATGGCCATCAGCTCTGGGTCCGGTGTGGCGGTGGCGACCACACGCGAGGGGGGCAGCCCCACCGCACCTTCATCCTCAAAGAACGTAAGCCCATACGCTGATGCTGCGATCGACATCCTATCCTCGGATGGCGCACGGAATGAAATGCTGGGCGCCCCGTGGGACGGACCAGTGAAATCACCCGGGAACCGGACGGAACGTTCACTGCGTGATGAGTAAGAGGTCCGTGGGGACGTACCCGGTGGAGAGGATCTTACTGTCACCCTCAGATCTCCCAGAGCGCCAGCTGGTGGTCCTCTGCTCAAGCCAGAGAGACCAGCGCGGGTGGCGGCAGAGGGTGCCAATCCTTTGAGAAAGGAAAGGCAAGTTTGCAGCGAAGTCATGCTCACACGCCCACAACAGGCGCATGAGTCATCCACGAACGCATCTTCAGCGTGTTGAAAGCCCAAACACTGAAGACAACGATCGTGTCCGTCATCCGTGGACAGGAAACGACCTCAACCAGAAGGACAAAGATGGAATGGCATCTTGAAAAAGATACGACCGTCCGTAATTTGCTCTTTTAGAATTAGCTCTTTTAGTTGAAGTGCCCAGGGGAATTGCTGCATAGAGGGACTCCGCTGACTGCACAGTGACGCCAACCAGGAACAAATAAAGAGATGAAAGGCTTGTGGAGATCAGCACATTTCTCATCCACTCGGCTCCGAAACAAAAATCTAATGAGTGGATGCGCCTGTCGCCCTTTTATACCCGTATGCACGGGGAGTGGCTCAGGTATGCAAAATCCACTAGCCAATTTCATTGCCGTTTTCTCTTAAAGTCAGAGATGATTGGGGCTTCCAAGTAAATCCCCTATGTCGTTACGACATAATTCGTAGTGACAGATAGGGAACACTGATGTAACTGTGTACTGTTACATTGCAAAGTAATTATTACAGTTGAGTTTAGTCATATACTGGATCCAGCTACTCCATGTGCATTATAAAAAATATAGGTGCTTTATTGGGCATTGATGGTTCCAAGAAGAACACCCATGAAAACTTTGAAGTGCACTAAAGGTTCTTTGTAGCAGAAACAAACATTCTTCAGATTATTTAAAGAAGTTCTGTTCTGTTCTGTTCACTGAACAGTTCTTTGAGGAACCAAAAAATTTCTTTCTATGGCGTCATTGTGAAAAAACCCTTTCGTAGCCTACGAAAGCCTACAGGCTACAAAAGGGTTTTTTCACAATGATGCCATAGAAAGAACAAGTTTTGGTTCCTCAAAGAATGATTTGCGATCAGAAGCCAAAAGCTAAGTATAATATCTGTGACAGGCTAAACATGTTTTAGAGGTGTTATCGCCAACATGACAAAGCACTTTAATTGAATAGATTGTTAAAAATCGTCAACACGATTCAAACATCAACTAAATTATATTCCTAAATTAAAATGATTTATCTGTTTCATTCCTCAAACTTTGATGTGTGCGATCACAACACTGTGATAACTCTTGGTTCGTCCGTGCAGCGTATGATCACACCAATCAGTTTGATTTGAACATTTAAATTTGCGTTCGCACTGCCGGTGACCTAAAGAGAGCATCTGTCATGTATAGGTTATGAATGAAACAGCTTCACAGTCTCTTCAACCACACAGTATTATTATTTATGTGTTACAAACATTCAAATCACAGAAGCACTGTTATAAAAGTGTATAGTTCAGATATAAACTCTGATGTGTACCATTGCGATTAAAATAGAGTAAATCACCTTCTGAAAATAATTTGACACTTCAAATGAAGATTTACAAATTACATTGTTACGCCAGTAGGTGGCGACAAGGGGCTGTTAAAATGTATTTGTCTTTGAATCATACAAGAGGTTGGTTCATCCAGTAATGAAACAAGTACACCTTGAGTGAATCATTGAATCATTCATTCATAAATTACATGTGCTTTTAGTTGTCTAATTTTTTTTTCTTCAGAATCACGAGAGAACCAAAACGTACATTTTATCCAGAATCATGCAGTTCTATTTTGCACACAAACAGCTCTTAAATAGTCCAGTTTTAATGTAGCGTGTTGATTTTTGTTCATGGTATTCAGCTCCAACAAATGGTTTGCAAAACAGAGACACGGGATAAATGTTTGATATCATTATTTAATCACATTGGAATCGAAACCGGGAATCGAAAGGAATCAATATCTGAATCGGAATTGTTAAAATTCAAACAATACCCAAACCTAGTAAGGGGGCACTTTTGCACATTTTCTGAAAGAGTACTGACTATCTGGATCAAAATACAGTGAGGAAAAAAAAAAACAAGCGATCGCATATTTAAGCAGATTTATGTAAAATAATGCAATCATCAAATATTAACCAACATAGAAATCAAACGTTACCGAATGCAATGATGATCCAGAAAGTGGTTTAGAACTGTGAGGCTTTGGGGGTTTTGATGGACTTCGATCTACTACATCAATGTTTTGATCATAAATCTGAATCCGATCTAGATGTAGTCTTTGACAAAAACATGATTTTCACAACTTTTTTGTTAATATTTTTTTTGTTTTTATGAAACTTACCAACATTCAAATGTCTTAAAAAATAAAGAAGCTAGATTTTATTTTTTTATTTTTAAGAAAATGCTCTGTTCTTTCATTTGACATTGCATGGTAAGATATTCATACAACAAAATATTCTGGGGGCCATGAAATGTTAGTAAAAATTATGACAAATTTTGGAGATGGCTGGCGACTTTAAATAAATTAATACAAAAGGGAAATTATTATTTTAGTCCGATGAGAAAAAAACAAACAAAACAAATCAATTAATTGCATTAGATTAATTAGTAGCAGAGTTCAATTTGTTAACATGAGGGATCATACATTTATAATGAACAACCCATTTACAGTACTTGTGAATCAAAATTAAAGACAACATGTCAGAACTGCTTTTTTTAAATAAAATTGTATGGTGCTTTTCAAGACCCCAAAGACTTCTGAACTTGGATGTTCACAAGATGTTCACAAACATATGCTATTTTTTTTTTTAAAGATTCCTCTTGGTGATGGTTCCTATGAAGCACCACTTTTCTAGTTTGTATTCACAGCAACACAAGTTCTCTGCCAGTCACACACAGTCTTGTGTGTACATGTGGGTGTGTTTGTGTGACGTCTGTGACCCAGACGCTCCCTGAACCGTCCTGTCGCACCCGTTGCTAAAGACATCCAGATATGTGCTCCCACCATACTGAATACCCAGAAAGCTGTGCAGGAAAAGCAGCCAAGACCAGAAAGTCTGTGAGGCCTTATGTTCAAAAGTCTATTTTCAGAGTGTGTTTTCGGATTTAGGACTGTGTGTTGAGTTTTCTTTATGAATATTTGTTTGGGTTTCGTCTATTTTTCTTTGGTCTTTCTCTGGATGTTGGAGCAGTCATATGTGTATATGTGTGTGTATGTGCATATGCATCTCACCCCCTCCCATTTGCCTAAATAAACTCCTAATTTGTTGCTTAGTAATAATTAGAAAGTAAGTTGATAATTTTAGGTATAGGGTGGAATACGGGATCTAAAATATGATAATGCAGAATAAGTAATTGATGTGCTTCATTAGTACTAATAAACAGCCAATATGTTAGTTTCGTTTATTTGTACAACACATTTAAAAACAACTAGAGTTGGTCAAATTGTTTTCCATTTAAATAGCATTCCAACAGCTTAAATATCAGAATTTCAAATATTATAACCCCCCCCCCCCCCCAAAAAAAAAGCCATATGCCTGGGCAAGTAAATCAACCCTCAAAGATGATTTAAAATGACCCAAATGTAGTATCTCATCTGACACCCAAAGGCAGGTTATTCCAAATGTGGGTTGCAGCAACAAAAAAGGCCCAGTCACCTGTAGACTAGTGATATATCAACAAATTCTTGTGAGATCAAACTGGTAAAGTATGCCAGATAATGGTAGTCTGCTGCATGATGAATTTCACACAATACCAAATCCAGTGACGAGTATCATCCATTTGTGATTATGCAAATAAAAATGTTTTTGGGCCCTCAAAGGACAATTCCAACTCATTTTCTCTCTAAAACATTTGCTCAGCATTCTTCTTATTTTTGGCAAAGAAATGATCTAGCGGTTCCTCTGAAATTTTAAATAAAGCCAATGCGGATTTGCGAAGTGACTTGATTAATATCACCTGAACTGAAACATATGGTTTATGAATAACATACATTGCTCATTAACCTAAATGAGTTAAGATTGGTTTATTCACCAAGGAGTCAATCATTTAACAGCTGTTGTTCCATTATGCAGGCGTTCACACTTGCAATCCATAGAAATCTGATTTGTGTTCTGAATCAGCAGTATGTTCTCTAGCCGTCAGCGCTCTGCTGTTTCCTGACTCACAGGAAATCTCTTGTGGGCTAAAAATTACAGCGTGCCACATTAATTTCATTAGCGGTAGCTGCAGGTTAAGCAGAGTCAACCAGATAGCAGATTTAGCTTTTCTCTTGCTGCTCAATTTGTCATACAGCTTAAAGGCCTTCAAAACATCTTCAAACTCTATTAAAAAGGTCTGGCGGATAATGCACATGCTTTAGACACATTGAGGTGCTCTCCTAAAAAATATCTGTATGAACGCAAAAGAGTGTTGGTGCTATGAAATAAGAGGTGGTGAGGTGTAGTGGTTAAAACTAAGGTCTGGAAACTGGAAGGATGGTGGTTCAATCCCTGCAGGAATCAATAAACCATTTTCATTTTGGCATTGACAGGGCATTTAATTTCAGATCGATCCAGATGGATTGTCTCTGTAAACAGGTCATGATGATATTCGACGTTGCATGAAAGTCCTGAACTGGTTATGGGTTAAATTGCATATCACTAATGTGTTTTGATTTACTAACAAGTCAACTGATTTGGCATGTGTCCGTCATTGAGTTTATGCGTTTATTGAGTTTAATTTTATATGGAATGAGAATTACATAAAGTGCATGAACCAGTCGGTAGAACTGATGGGACGATGCAGTCAAAAGATAATAATCCTCCCAGGGCACACTATTTCAGTCTATCAGCAAGAAATGCAATCACATCTGGGCAGGAAATCATTTCAAGAGAATCCATTAGCTTGTCCAGTGGGACCATTGGGCTTGTCAAGTACCATGTAGCCATCTTACTAAGGACTTATTGTATCAAAATATTGAATTTTGCAGACACTGGAAAATTACAAAAGCATGCATGGGTAAAATATCTCAGTATGAGAGTAGCCGGATGCTCCATGAACTTGCTTTAAATATTCAGAATGGGTAACACTTTAAATTGTGGAACACTATTCACTAATAACTAGTTGCTAATTATCAAGCATATTGCTAGCATATTGACTGCTTTACGAGTTTGGGGAAAAAAATCTTAGTTAGTAGTGAATGTGTTCTCTAGTCTAAAGTGTTACCAAAGCTTATTTTTCCATTGAATGTAACGACAAAGTTATTTATAGTACAAAGCTCCTTACGGCTGGGCAATTACATTTCAATCCCTCCTCTGCAGAAACCTGTCACTTACGTCAAGCGACTGCAGCAATTAGCAAATTACATTGATCCACTCAAACCCCGATGGACAAAATCAAGTCCTGCCAACAGTTTTTAAGTGGTGTTGTGGTTAAAGATTTTGGACGGTAACCAACAAGTTGAATTCATGGATGTGTTGATCCATGAGCTAACACTGTTGCACCATTTAACAAGATATAGGTTACTCAATGGAAGATTGTCCCAGTAAGTTGCTTCAGATACAAGCCTCTGCTAAATGACTTCTTACCATCTTGTCTGTTGGGCTCTTGAGCTTTCTTTTAACTGTGTATTTAATAGTGCATTTTCTCTTATTGCTTGCATGGCTGGGACAGCATATGAGCTATAACTGCTGATGCATTGAGAAATCCCTTTGGGCCGGTGAGGGAGGAGAGATGCTCGATCTGTCCTGTCGAGACCTAAACACATAACCTCATGTGTAAAAGCCAAAAACTCTCACCAGTGCCTTAAAAGTGTTGGTTTTATTCTGCTCATCTGCACCAGCACATGATTTCACTGTATAATTAATGTAATCTTCTCCAGAGCAACTGTTCATTGCCAAATACGAAGTGATTCTGTGTGTTACTGTCATGAGCCACCAGTGAGTGGTTAATGAGTGGATGGAGATACAGAAGACCTTGAATCCTAGGCTTTCCTGCTCCAAAAACAAAACCAAAATGCAGTTACTCACAAAATGAATTGCATTTCCAAGGGCTTTTCACACTGAGCTTAATCCTGGGTTATTGCCATTCTAAACTCCACTTTTAACCCCAAATAAAGGCATGTTTCACACTTGTTGCTTAGATACACGGTTAGCACTGCTTTCTAGCCAGTGTTAAGAAACCTTGTTCCGGAGAATGTTAGTACCCAGTCAGCAAACAAATTTGCCCAGATTTGGCATGCATCTGGCACAGCTGGCATTCATCCGGCACTGGCATATTATATTATATGATGTATGATATTATATCTTATTTTATAGAATAGTATATCCTGTTGTTTTATACATACAACTGACTTCAAACAATGTTTTGCATTAACTGCTATCGTATTCTCATTAAATTTACAGTTTTATGTAGGCCTACTATCCACTTAAACTATACATGATGAAGTTTCAATACATTTTGTTTTACTTGTATATACTATTTATGTAAATGTGTAACTTTGATGTGTTTTAGGCCATTTTGGCCAATCAGAAGACAGAAAATATTTACAGTAGGCGGAGATGACAGTGCCGGCTCCGACGTCACAAGCCCAGCCCAGTGTTGCCAGATGTACGGTAATTATCGTATTTATACGATAATTTTGACCTCTGTACGATGTACGATCAATAATGGAAAAAATCCCATAATGTACGATAATTTCAGAGTTTTCAGTCGTTCTTCTGCCGAAGAAGACAGTTCAGTTTAGACAGAGACAATTATCAGTTTAACAAAACGAAGCAGTAAAGTGCTAAAAAAAATGAGTTCAGAAAGGAAAGGTGAGGACAGTGGAGGGGCGAAGAGGAAAGCAGAGTCTGAAGAGCAGCGGAAAAGTAAGCATAGGCCACAAACATATAGGACAGAGTGGGAAAAAGACCCCACTTTTGCAGGATGGCTAAAACCTGTCCCAGGAAACGATGCGAAAGCAGCCTGTCGTTGTTGCAACGTCCAAATGGTGGCAGAGATCACGGTTTTAAAAAATCATGAAAAGACCAAGAAACATTCAGATAAAAAGAAAAATCTAGCCCCATCACAAAGATCCATAGCACAATGCCTACAGAAACCGTCTGAAAAACAAAAGTTAGATGAATCTGTGAAGAATGCTGAAATCAAGTTAACAGGGTTCATGGCAGAGCACAACGTACCCCTGAGAATCTCAGACCATTTGGTCTTGGTCTTAAAAGATATTTTCCACGATTCACAAATAGCCCAAAATATTACCCTTGGGCGCACAAAGACGACTGCTATAACCAAGCATGTCATTGGGGATTGTTATTCTGAAAGTCTAACAGAAATTCTTAAAAGAAAGAAATTCAGTGTTTTGATTGACGAATCAACTGACATAGGCAATGTAAAAACGCTGTGTGTAGTAGTTCGTTTTTTTGATGAGGGACCAAGGAAGATTCAGACCAGGTTTTGGAAACTAGTACAACTCTTCTCGAACACAGACGACCACAGACATGCTAGAGAGGGAGCCACTGCGGAACGACTTTACGCCGAGATGATGAAGTCATTCACTGATGCAGGTGTACCACTCGAAAATATTGTGGGGTTCGGGTCAGATGGCTGCAACACAATGATGGGGAAACACAACTCTGTCTCCAGCCGCCTCAAGAGTGATCTTCCAGGCATCACAGTGCAGCGCTGCGTGTGCCATTCACTGCACCTTTGCGCAAGCGAGGCATGCAGACAACTCCCTCGCAGGTGTGAGGATTTAGCCAGAAACATTTATGGGTACTTCAAAAACAGCGCAAAACTTATCGCGCAACTCCGAGAATTTCAAGATTTTTGCCATGTTGAGCCCCACAAAATGCTCAAGCCGTCACAGACTAGATGGCTGTCACTGAACGACGTTGTAAAACGTGTGTCTGCGCAATGGGATGCTCTCCGTCTTTTTTCACAGATCAGTGGCTTGAGGCCAGACTTACTGCTGCGGAGACTATTTTTCACTCACTCAATGACCAGTCTCTACGCCTCTTCTATTATTTCCTTGAATGGGTCCTACCAAAATTCACAGATCTTAATCAGTATTTTCAGAGTGAAAAGGTGGTGATCACTTCATTGAGAAGCAAGGTCTGCAAGACTTACAAAGATCTGCTTCTGACGTTCATGGATAGGGACCATGTCATGCGCACTCCACTGAAAGACATTGACATCAATAATGGCCCAAAGATCGCACTGAGCTCAATGTACTTGGGCATAAAGGTGATGCAGCATGTGCAGCAGGCAAAAATTGCGCCAGCAAATCTGACCGATTTTTATGTGCGCTGTCAGAACTTTCTACAGGTTGCCTGCGGGGAAATCAAGAAACGATTTGATTTTGATGATGCTCTCTTGACCTGCCTTGTATGCCTTTCTCCTGCCACTGCAACAGATGCAAACGCACGAGTTGAGCATCCGTCTCTGCTCCCCCTCATGGAACAAGTGCCACGGCTCATTAACATGTCAGACACAGACCGTCTCCAAGTCATTGATGACCAGTGGAGGCGATTGCCTCTCATGGCCTTGAGTGAAGACACGAAAGAAATGGATATCGATGAATTTTGGCATCATATTTCTACGTTGGAGGATTTCCAGGGGATAGCCGTGTTCAGCGAACTGGGGAAGTTTGCTCTGGATGTGCTTGTGTTTCCCCACTCAAATGCGTCATGCGAACGAGTGTTTTCAAAAGTAAATCTAATCAAAACAAAACCATGAAACCGACTTATCACAGACACTCTGAATGGACTCCTGCACACATCGGAGTGTGTGAAGAATGCTGGTGGGTGTCACGCCTTCAAACCGACGAACACTATGCTGAGCTCCATGACGGCATGCAATCTGTACCGTAAAAGGATTCCCCAACCAACAACATCTGCCAACACAGCACAAGTGGATGTGGCATCTGATGATGACAGCGACTTAGAGATCGAATTTGAATCTTTTGAGTGTTAATTGTGCACTTTTTTTCTCTCTCTTTATCAGTTTAATTATGCTCTAGTTCAAAATGTGGACTGTCGGCATATCTTTTGCACTTTGGCAAAAAAAAAGTTAAGTAGCCAGACTTCCTCCAGTTAGTGTGTGAGCGTATTACACAGCTTGTTTAAATTGGCTGTAAAATTTTTTGGAAAATAAAATTGTTGTAAAATATATATATTTTAATGCGTTTGGTTCTTGTACGATAATTTTTCTCAAAAAACGATAATTTTGAGGTTTTGGTACGATACTTTGACATTTCTAATCTGGCAACACTGCTGCAGCCAGAGTTTTGAGAATCTTCACCCTGGCAGGAGTTTTCAGAAATGTTCGGTTTCAGTGACCCTGTGCAGCGTTTGCATGTGGACTAACGGCAAAACCACATTGAAAAAGCTCTGGTAAAGCTCTCTAAAAATTACAGCGTTCGTGTGGACAGGGCCAATGGACGCGCGTGTTGAGAATTCAAATAGCATTTAAACTGGAGCAGAGGAGGTTACCATGGTAACAGGGCATCAACTCACTCAGCTGACAAGCAGCGAGAGTCTGTCTCTGCTGTTTTCACTGCTTTCAGCTAAGTTTAGTCTCTAAAGTTACACAAAGGTGGTTGAGGAGATTCCCTCCCCTTCTATGTAAAGCACTTTGAGTACCCAGAAAAGTGCTATATAAATGTAACAAATTAATTAATTAATGGCCAAATAATACATACAACCATTCCTGACCCTTTCTTATGTGTAATTGACACGTTTCTGTTGAATCTTTACTTTACAGAAATGGTTTAGTGTCTTCAAAAATACCGTTATCTAGCTATAGATCTAACTAGAGGTACGCTAACTATAGATTTGAGCTCTTATTAATAAACGTTTGAGCTTTTAAGCACATTTTATGTGTAGATGAGCGGCTTTGTTAGTTTTGTAAATGTTTTGCTGGTACTTTGTCAATAGATATGGAAGTCACTAAGCTAATTAATTTCACCTAAAAGTCTGCACTGTGGGGTCAATCGGTGATGTCACTTACATGGGCTCAAACACGTTTTAAAACTTTCATTGCAAACAAATATTGATAAATTGTACCCCAGATAGCAACATAGTGTTGGCCCAGATCCGGCCCACATCTGGCCCGTGTGAAATCCATGCGGGCTAGATGTGGCCCGGATCTGGGCCAAGTTAATGCCTCGGGTTATTCGCGTAAACCTTGTTCTCTGAATAGGGAACGAGACACTAGGAGAACATCATTCCACTATCGCAGTCGCCGAAGTGCCAATGAAGAAGTTCAGCAAAAACAGTCCAAATATCGGGCCAGAAAAAAACACAACAGAAGGGCTGATATGGCCACTTTGTGAAGGCAGAGAAATCTGAGGAGCAGATGGCGCGTTCGCAAGTATAAGGATGGTAACGTAAGTACGTCGGGGACGGCATTTGCACCATCAGCCAATGAATTGCCTTGATTCTATAAAGGCTTCAGACAATTGGTACACCCAGAGGGTGTTCCCAACGCGTCATAGCTACGCAGCTTTGAGTAAACCTATGAAAGAGAACAATGCTTGCTGTCTGGGACTGTGATTTCAGGAGCGTCAGAAAAAATAACTAAAACGGGAATTTACAAGAAAGTTTGTAATGGGAGCTGTTGACAGAGATACAAGAAACACAAGTGATCTGAGAAATCATTAAATAACATTTTTCACAATATATTAACTATATCATCATACATAAATTCTGTTATCTTACATTTTCTTCTATGTTTTGTATATTATTATTATTATTGTTTCTCTTTTCTGCATTTCACCTCTGCTGTAGCAATCCTGACATTGCATACTACATTTTGTTGGCTATGTGACATATTGTTCCTATATTCTTCCATGCTGATTACTGTGCTGCAGAGCTGGGGCGGATCTCCTGTCGAAGAACATCTCCAAAGTGCCATGAATAATCTAACTAGTAAGTAAAACCTCAAACATTTAACATTTAAAAAAATGATATCAAATACATATCTAATATTTCCTGCATATCCTATAAGGCCATCTTGTTTAAGTGTACACCGAGGACACTTCATACACATCAACCTACAGAGGGGTCCATCATAATTTGAAAAAAGACAGATGATAGTTTTAATGTATTAAACTTTAAATGTAGTGAAGTTTTTGTTCAAGTAGACTTTGTTGCTTGTGGAAACCTCATGCGAGCCTGAAAAGTATTTAAAAACTTAAAATCTTCTTTGCACTCTTGAAGACTGTTCTCCAACGACTAAATTATAGTCTGTCAGAATTTTCTATACACTTCACCACCGAGTCCAAAATGAGCATAGTGAATGTTAGAGCCTGACACTACATTGGTTATTTGAATTGTATTTCAGGGCAGTTCGTGAAGACAGATAACCTGGACAGAGTTCAGTTCCAGATCCAGCCTGCTCACCAGACTTCTCACTCACAAGGATTGCTGTCTACTAGATATTATATGTACTCTTCAGACTTAGGTGCATGCTTTTTTTCTTAGCTGTGAATTTAAATGCAGACCTTGAGCCATGACTTGTACATATGGGATACAGTCATTTCATACACTTCAGAACTGTTGCAATAGAGGTGGAAATACAATTTTTAAGTACAGTGCTCAGCGTAAATGAGAACACCCCATTTGAAAAGTACAATTTTAAACAATATCTCAATGAACACAAAAACCATTTCCAAAATGTTGACAAGACTAAGTTTAATATAACATCTGTTTAACTTATAACATGAAAGTAAGGTTAATAATATAACTTGGATTACAAATTTTTCAGTTTTACTCAAATTAGGGTGATGCAAAAATGAGTACACCCCACAACAAAAACGACTAAATCTAGTACTTTGTATGGCCTCCATGATTTTTAATGACAGCACCAAGACTTCTAGGCATGGAATGAACAAGTTGGCGACATTTTGCCAGATCTATCTTTTTCCATTCTTCAAGAATGACCTCTTTTAGAGATTGGATGCTGGATGGAGAGTGATGCTCAACTTGTCTCTTCAGAATTCCCCATAGGTGTTCGATTGGGTTCAGATCAGGAGACATACTTGGCCACTGAATCACTTTCACCCTGTTCTTCTTCAGAAATCCAACAGTGGCCTTAGATGTGTGTTTAGGATCGTTGTCATGTTGGAAAAGTGCACGACGACAAAGGGCATGGAGTGATGGTAGCATCTTCTCTTTCAGTATAGAGCAGTACATTTGTGAATTCATGATGCCATCAATGAAATGCAGCTCCCCGACACCAGCAGCACTCATGCAGCCCCACATAAGGACACTGCCACCACCATCTTTCACTGTAGGCACCATGCATTTTTTCTTTGTATTCCTCACCTTTGCGACGCCATACAGTTTTGAAGCCATCAGTTCCAAAAACATTTATCTTGGTCTCATCACTCCAGAGTATAGAGTCCCAGTAGTCTTCATCTTTGTCAGCATGGGCCCTGGCAAACGCTAGGCAGGCTTTTTTGTGCCTGGGCTTTAGGAGAGGCTTCTTTCGTGAACGGCACCCATGCATGCCATTCCTCTGCAGTGTACGCCGTATTGTGTCACGGGAAATAGTCACCCCAGTTTGGCTTTCTACTTCTTTAGATAACTGCAGTGAACTTGCATGTCGATTTTCTTCAACCCTTCTCATCAGAAGACGCTCCTGACGAGGTGTTAACTTCCGTGGACGACCTGGACGTCTCTGTGATGGTTGCAGTACCATCTTTTTTAAATGTTGGTACCACGTTTGCTACAGTATTCTGACTGATAAGTAAAGCTTTGCTGATCTTCTTGTAGCCTTCACCTTTCTTGTGTAAAGAAATTATTTTCTTTGTGACATTTCTCTTCCATGTGGTGCCATTGCTGACAGCATGAAATGGGAAGGGGTTTTCTTTAAGTAACACCCTTTTATAGTCAACTGTCACCTGTGTAATGAATAATTAGACTCACCTGTGGTTGAATTCTTGTTAAATTAGACATTTGAAGTCTAAAATTTAGCTTTGCTCCAGAGACTTTCAGTGTGGTGTACTCATTTTTGCATCACCCTAATTTGAGTAAAACTGAAAATTTTGTTCTCTAAGTTATATTATTAACCTTACTTTCATGTTATAAGTTAAACAGATGTTATATAAAACTTAGTCTTGTCAACATTTTGGAAAATGTTTTTGTGTTCATTGAGATATTGTTTAAAATGTTACTTTTCAAATTGGGTGTACTCATTTACGCTGAGCACTGTACATGAATTATGTTTCCATCTTTGTTGCCACAGTTTGGAAGTGCCTTTTTCTCTTCTAAAGAAGGGGGTGTTCCAGTACTTTTGTCCATATAATGAATGTACAAGTCATTGGTGTTTGGTGAGGAGTCTGGTGATAATTTTGGTGTTTTGGCTCAAGGTCTGCATTTAAAGTCACACCAGAAGGTGTTCAGCTGGGATTAGGACTTGGCTTTCTGCAGACCAGTCAAGTTCATCCACACTGACTGAATCATCATTTCTCTCTGATCCTTGCCTTATACACAGAGACACTGTCATGTTATAATAGAAAAGGGTGTTGTCCAAACTGTTGCTAAAAAATTAGAAGCACACAATTCCTAGAATATCATTATATGCTTAAACCTTAATATTTGTACTCATGGAAATTACTAAAGTAGTCAAACCTTTCATTAAAAGGGGGTGACCCAATACTTTTGGCAATGTAGTGTGTATATATACACTCACTGGCCACTTTATTAGATGCACCTTGCTAGTACCGGGTTGGACCCCCTTTTGTCTTCAGAACTGCCTTAATTCTTCGTGGCATAGATTCAACAAGGTGTTGGAAACATTCCTCAGAGAGTTTGGTCCATATCGACATGATAACATCACGCAGTTGCTGCAGATTTGTCGGCTGCACATCCATGATGCGAATCTCCCGTTACACCACATCACAAAGGTGCTCTATTGGATTGAGATCTGGTGACTGTGGAGGCCATTTGAGTAAAGTGAACTTATTGTCATGCTCAAGAAACCAGTCTGAGATGATTTGAGATTTGAGACATGGTGCATTATCCTGCTGGAAGTAGCCATCAGAAGATGTGTATACTGTACAGTCATAAAGGGATGGACATGGTCAGCATGGTTGTCGCATCCCGATCTCTTTCTGGGGGACCTATAAAATCAGAAATTGAATTGAAATCTAAAATCTATAAAAGGTTAACATTAGTGCTTTCTAATGTTAAGACATAATTAATCATGATATGTCAAAATGTCACATTGAACCTCCAAATTAATGTAGAAACAACAAAGATAGTATATTTTAAATATGTATTTAATGGCATCTTTTTACTAAATAGCCTGTTATTAATTAAACAATAATACAAATATTATGTGTCTCTTTTAAATAAATGTTCCCTTTTAATTATAGCCATTCACCATTACATTATATTTGAAAGCCATTATTTTTATAAAATTTAAAAGGCTCTGAAATAGTAAGTGATTTTAAAACAATCTTCACATAAACTATAAATTGTCTATGCATAGACTATGCAGATGAATCTTTATTCAAGCTAAAAAAGTTAATCAATGACTAGAGCAGTCGAGTGATTTCTCTTTTTCTTTTTTTTTCTTTGATTTACATCACTGCCAGACTTCAGCAGGTTTCACTTTAAAATCAGTGCTGTCTCTTTAAATCCTGATGCGGATCTGACACATATCCTATTTTCTTTCATATCCTATGTTTACGAAGTAACTCACCAAAACCGAGTTTTTTTGTACACATTTGTGTGTGTTTTCATCTGTTGAAGCGCTACAGGTGCGCTGTCTGTATGCGTAAAGAACGTACAGCCTTTCAAACTGCACTGTTTCTGCAGCGTAAGCCCAGGTATGTGTCGCGACATTCTTAAGTTATGGAGAATAAAAGGCAAAAGTTAATCTTCCGAAATTAAGTAGTAATATCTTCTCAGGTAAAAGTTATTAGAACCGTGTCTATAGAGAGAAGCTGGCCATCACAATGCTCTGACCTTATCAGTCCATTTGTATCCTATTATTTGATTCAGTCTTGTCGCTTAACACAGAACAGCTAATCACAACGATCTTGTCTTCTGAAAATATTATTTTATTCACTTATGTCAAAAACAGCGAATCTCTTTAAAAACTGGCTACTGTTTTTACTACATTGCATTGTTATATTTCGCAAAAGTTTTACCCACCAACTGGCGATTGACACTATTACGTACAGAGCTGGGTAGATTACTTACAAATTGTAATCCGTTACTGATTCCAGATTACATGACAAAAATTGTAGTCAGTAACATAATCCGTTACATTACACATTTTAGGTAATATAATCAGATTACTTTTAGATTACTTTTAAATTACTTTTGCTTTAACTCGTTTATCAAATTGATTTAAATAGCATTATCTTGTACCATAATGATGTAAAAAATGCAAAGAGTAAGAAAAATTGTTACATTCATTGTAATTTAATTATATTAAATTCAATTCAAGATTATTTGTATAGAGCTTTTTACCATACAATCGTTGCGAAGCAGCTTTAACGGAAATTACATTTTTACAATAGATTTATATTTTGTAGAAACGTAATATATTTACCTTATGGCAAAATTTGGTTAATTCTTTATACTGTTTGAGGGTGGCTTCCTCTGAGGGGTTAGCGTCATCTCAGATAATTTAAGGGTTGGATCCAAACTGAAGCTTGTGTAATTCTTAGTTACCACGGGATGTTAACACCGTGGCAGAAACAGATAAACAAATAGCAACATAATTAGCATAGCTGTTGTTCCATCCAAGCAAAAATTATTTGTTCAACCCAAGCAACCCATAATAATGTGCGCTTTAGTTTGTGTTTGGAATGCCTGCATTACATGTAACTAAGAAACAACGTGAATTTGTGCATTTTAATTAGTTATAATTAATTATACATGGTAAAAAAAAACTGATGCAATGTTGAAACCCTTCTTAAACCTGAAATTATTTTTGTAAAAACAGAGGTCAAATGCTGTGTCACCACCTGACTAATGGACTGATCTTTCTGTGAATTTCCACAAAACTGGACTGAAATATATAATATGTTTATAATCGCTTGGCTATTTTAGAAAGGACAATGCAAAAGATGAAAAAGAGAAATTATGAATAATTTATTGCTATTTTGTGAATAATATGTAATACTTAAAAAAGTAACTGTAGTCGAATTAATTTTAGGCCCTGAGTGCTGCCCTTGGCCATGTCCGGCACCAGCCCCAGTGAAAAATCCGTAATCTGATAGCCCTGTTAAAAAAAAAAACACGAGCATATGCTGGTTATGTTACACTTCTCCGGGGTATGGAACGAGAAGACACTTCAAATATAATCATTTTAATTCCACAAACAGCCGAGAATCCAACACAGGAACACATGGAGACAGATACCTGACGTTTAACAGCGGACAGCAAACATGGGGCAGAACACACTCTACATAGACAGAACTAACGAGACACACCTGGAACATAATAAACACACATGGCTGGGACTAACTGATCTAATAATGAACTAATAGCAATACTAGAACAGGAAAACCAAATATGAGCACGGAAACACAGGAAGCGTGTGGAAACACAAGATAAAGAGAAACAAAGTCTGACAGGTTAGGTATGTTTTGAAGCATGGCAGTTGATTGAGATGGTTTAAGCTGGTCCTTAGTTGATCATTAGCTGGTTTAAGCTGGTTATAAGCTAGCCATGAGCTCGTCCTGAACAGGAACTAGTTGCTTAGGACCATCTTAAACCAGCTCATGACCAGCTAAGGACCAGCTTAAACCAGCTCAATCAGCTTCCATGCTTCAAAATAGACCTAACAAGCATATGCTGCTTTTCTCAACAGGGGCAACATGAAAAGAAGAATTTTAATCCACAGTGTAGGAATGTACAGAATGAAAACGTCAGCTCATTAATACACATGAATAATTGTTAAACCTGGGTAAATTATGAGCAGTGTTAAACGTGAAGCAAGTTGGGGTTAAGAATATCCAGGGTTAACTATATCAAGTATGAAAAGCCCTTCAGTAAATGTAAATATTCAGCACATATTATGGTTGTGTTGCTAGTTAAATTGTTTTGTCTGTTTGAAGTGGTGGCTCCTCAGGGATGACTGATGGTTTCAGACAGTCATGTGTAGTCTGAGCGGCCATAGTAACACCCACTTAGTGCTTTCAGCTTCTGTTCACCAGCAGTGTCGGATGAATTTGGCTTTTTTTCACCTTGCGACATGGTGAGTCAGTGATTCTCCAGAGAGGAACAGAGTCTGTCTTCCGCCAATCACGCTTTGAACTTCAGGACTCTGGTGATAAATGCCAAACTCAGCTCAACTGTGCAGGATTGTGGGTTTAGATGATGCCAGACACAAAACCTAAAGATATATTGAGTTATATATATATATAAAACGTACCTCTGCATTTTTAGGATAATAAAGAGTTTATACTGAGCAATACTGTTTTTCAAATGTAACTTTTTTTAAAGAGTACTGTATATTTTACCTTAATTTTCCCAACAAGCTGAAAATAATTAGGCACAGAATGTCATCCTAAAAATATCTGATCTAGTGCAGCCATAACTGGAAAGTTTAACATAAACTCAGTTCTAATGAAGACTAGCACACCCAAAAGCTATTGTGTAGGATGTTTAATAAGCTGCAGATGTTATAGCAGTGTGTGGTAACTATACTCACTTTCTCTCTCCGTATGTCCACTAAGAGATGCCCTAAATACATCCACTGCGCTCTATAGGAACATCACAGACATATATGCCCTTCTGTTGTTTCTGATAATTTTAGTTTGGACTGAAATATCCAATGCTGCCACCATCTGCTTTTGATTGCATCGCACACCAAACAGAACTGACGTGACCAGGGAGACTTAAAATATGACTCACTGGATGTCTTTTCAACATCTAAGAGCTGAGTATCTTCAAAAATATGGATGAGAAAACAAAATACAAGATTACATAGTGTTGGAAGAGTTCATTTCTGGGGCAGCATGGAGGCTCAGTGGGAAACATTGTCACCTCACAACAAGGTCACTGGTTTGAGTTCTGGCTGTTTGAGTTTGCATGTTTTTCCTGTGTTGGCATCTCTGTGTCTTTTTTAAGCTTGCTGAGTTGTGCCATGATCTAAATGAAATCTCTGATACACTTTTGATCTGACAAACACTTTGTGCATGCATACAAGTAACCAAGAGGAATTGGGCTGTGCAAGTACAATGTTAATGATACAATTTATGTCACGCAGATTGTATGTACACTTAAAGGCCTTTTCACACTGAATGCAAAAATTTGGCACAACAACGCTTTTGAATTAAAACAATACATCCCTATGGGGCTATTCACACCAGGTGCGATCATTCGTGGTGCAAAAAAGAGTCATTGGTATCTGAGAACTGATTTATTCTCACATGTTCTTTATGCAGAATATAATTTATATTAATTCTCAACTGAATTATGTGTTATGTGATCCATTTTCTTCCACGTGTGCGAGTATAATGAGCCAGAGCGTGTTCACTCTAGATCTGTCAATCTCCTGTGCTTCAGTATGAAAAAAATGTGAGAAGATTTTTCTACACTTGAAATTTGAAAAGAAACAAATCGTGACAATATATTTTCAGTTTTTATGTGCTCATGGTTTTTATAAGAAAAGGGATGTTCATGAGAAGCAGTGTTCATCCATTATAAAACACACAAAGAGTGCATATCTGCCTTTTAGAGAATCAAAATCAATTATAGATGACAATCAGAAGATATTAACTCGATGATGGTTTAAAGTGGGTTTCAAGAAAAACAACAACAAAAAAAACTTAATAATCACACATTTTCAAGTGTAGCTTGATGCTAATTATAACTCTAATTATATTTAAAGATGCATTCTTGTAAGCATGATAGCTTGTGTGTCTGGTGTAGAACCAAACTTTATCTTAATTTAATGCTGTTGAGCAGTGGATGATGTTAAATCCGTATAAGATACATATCAGAGGAAAAAATGCATTGTTGTTCGGTGCCACAGTCTAGCGTGCAGGAATGAATTATCAGAAGGCGGCGAATCGTTTCACGCACGCCGTTTGTCGGCGAATTACCTCAATTTTTCACATTACGCTCAGTGTGAAACGACATTTACTCTTTCCCCACCATTGACAGAATTTTCCAGCATTGCATGTTTTCACTATAATATAGTAGGAGTCACGATTGCGCCTTTTGTGAAAGAGTACTAAATGTCTAGATCAAACACTGCAAAGAAAAAGCAGAAACATGCAATTGTGATTTTAAGCAGCTGCATATGTGAAACAACGCAACATTTTAGCATTAAACAGGATGTAAATCAAAACTGTTTAAAGTTAGCAAATTATATATCAACCCAGGAAGTGGATAAGGACTGTGCATGCTTGATGGAAGTGATCGACTCTGGTCATGCTTTGATTATAATTCTGAATCTGATCCAGATGACGTATTTGACAAAAAAGTGATTTTCTCAGCTTTTTGTTCAAAATGTTGATTTTTTTTTCATAAAACTTACCCACTTACCCTCAAAAAAATAAAGAATGCATGAAGCTTGATTTTTTTTTAAGTAGAGGCTCTGACCTTACATTATACATTTTTACATTATAGTATATTCAGATATTCATACTACAGAATATTCTGGGGGCCATGACAATTTTGTGAAAATGATCAAATATACTGCCATTTATTTGTTTGTTTGTTTGCTTGATTTAATGAAAGAGTAAATATCCAGAGTATACTTCGGGCTTAACACACTGAAAGCATTACTTGTAAACATGTTGCAAACATCAAATGGAATATGAAATTGCATTGGACTAAAAAAGCCCACAGACGAGACTTTACCTCATTTCAGAAGTCAACTACACATAACTAATATATCGTAGAGGGCTCCTGTATGAACATGGGAAATATGAAAAATGGGGGGAAATATTATTATCTTCCACATTCATACACTGTACAAAATGACCATGACTTTAATGGTAAAATAAACTGTGAAAATGCTACTGTAAAAACCTGTTAAATGGTTAACGGTAAATTCCTGTAAAAGGGAAAAAACGTAAACTGACGTTCCCAGAATTCCCTGCGTTGCATTTCAAATTGTGTTTTTTTCTTCTTCGAAATAACCGTTTCTTCTTAGTTTTTTCTTATCAGTTATGTTTATTTGGGTTGTATGTTACATCTAATGTTGTTAAATTAATGTTTATTTAATATTTTAGTTTAATGAGTCTCACCGTGATGGTGTTTAGTGCTTGTGTGAATGACATTCCGCACTTTCTATATACATTATTGTTTAAAAGCTGCTTGTGATGGTTCATCGTTTTACTTTCTCATCACCACCTACAGTTGATGATTACAATACACTGATAAAGGTACAAAACAGATTTCAGTACTTAAATAGGTTGGTATATTAACATTATATCAGTATATAAAATTATGGTATTTAACTGTAAATTTCAGTTAAAACCGTAAACCCTAAAATGTTGTTACCATATTTTTTACGGTAGAATACCAGCAACTGCCGTAAATTGTACGGATTTTGTTTTACAATGTAAAATTGCTTTATGAAGATTAATGTGGTTGAGCCAATCTGACAAGTTCAAACTATTTATTTTCACTTTACAATTTTAAAGAAAGAGCAGTGAATTTGCGTAAACTTTTATGTCTCTGAATGCCCAATGGCCTTTAGACAGCATTATCTTCCACGTTTCAGCAATTTGCATGTTTAAGCTTGCTGGCTTGAGTTATGTAAGAGCTCTTTTGGCAATATGCTGATACAAACAGCCTGAATTATGAGTCAGAGTTTAAATGGCTCTACAAAGCACTTTATCAACCCCTCAGGAACATTTGTGTGAAATAATTCTTAATAATTTAGAAATTTCTGGCTTGTATTGTCAATATTTATGTCCACATGTGCATTTAAATCAAATATAAAGCCATAATTAAGTTACTCAAACCTGTCTATTACGGCCTTCTGGTTTAGAAACTGTGTATACTGTACACATCTTCTGTCAAAGTCCTGCAGAAATAACAGGAGGAGTTAAAGACGACTTGCAGCTTTAGTATTGTGCCTGAGGAGCAGTATGGTTAAGTAAACTAATTTAGTTTAAATCTGTTTTCTTCTTCTTCTTTTGGTCCTAGACAGCACTGCATATTTTGTCAGTCTTCCTTATTTAATGCACCTGATTTAAAATAGACCTCCATCATTTGAACTGAAAGTCAGTTAAGAGAGATGTGAGGTGGACCATGATTGAAAATGGACTGGACTGGTTAATGGACTGCATGCTAAATCAAGGATTTCTGGTCTTATGATTTCATGTTATCAAAGACAAAATAAAAACTTCCAGCGATACCCTCCCTTAACAATATCCAAGCAAGGACGTCACACCCCTTTGCAGTAACTGCATCTTTACGGACACTTAATTTCCTTGTTAGAATATATTATGTTCATTTAAAATTTAAAACAAACTGACTTTGCACCCACCGCGACTGTCCTCAATCACACCTGACACACTTGGTTTCCCACCATTGAACCCCTGAGAAAAACAACCAGTTTGCTTGCAGTGGATTGTCCCTGCAATTAGTATGTTATTACTGAGTGAAAACGTCTGCCATTAAATTCTGCTATTTAGAATTTATGAGTTCAAGATTTATTTAATATTTTTTAGTTTAGAATTTAGGGAGTATTAAGTCAAACATTGACATTATAAATCCAACGGGAATGTTTGAGTGTATGAATGTGTTCACATAAATGTATTGCATATATTTGCTGGCAGGTTCTGTTGGTTATCCGGAACATATAGCTTACAGGAAGTAAAGTCTTCCTGTTGCGTCAGACCTCCGTGGAAATAAACTGAGCCCCAGGGCTAAAATAAAGCAATCACATCTCATGTTAAATTTGTATTACTGTAAATTGAAATTCATGCAAATAAACACGTGTTAACAACAAAGAGGTTGCACATGAACATGTTTGCCCTCCTGTTTTGGACCCACAAAACAAAAGCTGCATGAATGCAGAATGTCACTGATATTTTGCCCAAGCACAGGACTCGAAACGTGCCAGTGTGGAAGTTACATGGGGAGCTCTGACTCTGCATCAACAAAATCTTACCCAACATGGGTGAGGGGGGTGAGAGGGCTGACGGGAAGGCTTATCTGGCCTCTTACTGAGTGCACAGATGTTCCAATCTCACATGACTGGGGAAAGATGTGGATGTAGAGAAAGCCAGACGATAGTTCGTAGCCTTTTGTGTGCAAAACAGCTTCTGGAAGGAACAGCTTAGAAGGACTGCACAATCATGCACGCAGCAATCAATCCAGCTATAGACAGCTTCTATTTAGATTGTGCTGTTACACAGCCTATAGCGAGACAAGAGAATGAAGCCCAGAGATAGTTTTATTTCAGGAGTGGAACACTGCAACACAAGCATTCAACACCACAAATGATGGTTTCTTCTCAGGACAGAATACCCTTTGAAATCCAACAATATGCCCGGGAACAGGATGTTCATTCATGTCTCTGTGTTATATGTGAAAATGTCCTCAATGCTTTTACATTTACATTACATTTATGCATTTAGCAGACACTTTTATCCAAAGCGGCTTACAGTACTTTCAGCCTATACGATTTCTTGATCAGTATGTGTGTTCCCTTTTACTTTCAAGGTAATATGGGAAACCTTTGTGGAATCAGATTTTCACATTTATTGGGGAATATGTGAGTGCTCTTTGTGCATGCTAAGCTTGCTGCCACAATGCTAGAGTATTAAGAATGATTACTAAGGATTTTCATATATCTAGATTGCTACTAAGGCATTGCTTGTTTGTTCTGGGTGGTTAATAGGGCATTTCTGGTCATTTTATAAGGTGATTATGGGTATTTCCTGGCCAGTTTATGGTGCCTATACGTTTGTGGTCTCTAGGTGGTTTCACTGAGGTTTCACAGGGCTATTATGGATAGTTGCAAGGCGATTGCTAGGTGGTTACTAGGCATTTTCTAGATTGTCAATTTTGATCAAGAACAATGCACTGTGACTTTAATTCAGTGTAAGTGATGCAGCAAAAATGGACTCGGCGCCGAAACGATCACAGCACTGCTGCTCACGCGACGCTCCTGCTTGACGCTAACGTGCTGCTCCTGCTCCCGGTGTGAATGTACACATTTGTTAACTTGCACGCTCAAAAAAATATGCGCTGCTCACGTGCCGCTCACGCTTGCAGTTGTGAGTGAATGATGCATTTATATAGTGCTTTATTGTGTATTGTTGTACACCCAAAGCGCTTTACAATTACGTGGGGGGGTCTCTCCTCAACAACCACCAGTGTGCAGCATCCACTTAGAATGTGCGACGGCTGCTACAGTACAACGGCGCCAGTGTGCTCACCACACACCAGCTTCTAGGGAGAGAGGGAGGAGAGAGAGTCATAGAGCCAATCAAGTGGATGGGATTATTGGAGGCTATGATTGACAAGGGCCAGTGGTGGGAATTTGGCCAGGACCCGGGGTTACACCCTACTCTTTACGAGAAGTGCCATGGGATTTTTAATGACCACAGAGAGTCAGGACCTCGGTTTAATGTCTCATCCGAAAGACGGTGCTTTTTGACAGTGTAGTGTCCCCATCACTATACAGGGGCATTAAGACCCACACAGAACACAGGGTGAGCAGCGCCTGCTGGCTTCACTAACACCTGTTCCAGCAGCAACATAGTTTTCTCAGGAGGTCTCCCATCCAGGTAATGACCAGGTTCAGCCCTGCTTAGCTTCAGTGGGCAGCCAGTCTGGGGCTGCAGGGTGATATGGCTGAAGCAGGCGTCAGGAATGGGCTAAAACTCCTACGTGTTATTTTGCAGGACTGATCAGCATTTAAAAAAAACTTTACCTTCGGTTACTGCAGCAAAAGTGGGTCACACTTACACGAGACACTGGCACTTTTGCAATGCACAGATATGTAACACTGGATCATTTTGTCAATAAATAAATGAGAAATAAAATATATTTCAATAACTTGTTTGATTTGGTTCTCTTTATCTACTGTAACAAAGTTCGTTCGTAGGAAGGTAGGAGGAAGCGGACAAGGTTGGTCGTGGATGACTCGGGTGTGAATTGTTTTGATACTCAGTATAAACTTAAACAGGTGCGCACTCTGCGCGTCTCGGTACATCAACTCTCTCGGTTTGTCTCAGTGAACTACTCTCTTACGTTCGTTCTGTTTGGCTGTTCCGCGCTCACAGACCATGCGCCGAGTGTCTCACTCGTCTCTTCTCCGAACTCCCGTTCCACAAGTGGCTTTATCCGGTCTCTCCAGCCAATTACTGCAATACAGAGACAGGTGTTCCTAATTTTGCACTTGCCCACTTGACTTACCGCTGTCTCCTGAGTCTTTCTCCCGCTGCAGACTTCGCTGAACATTCTCGCTCCTGCTCGCACATCTACTTTCAGGGACTTATATGAAAATCTGATGATGTTTGGTGTTATGTATAGGCAGAAATAGATTGAGAAATTCAAAAGGGGCTTCACAAACTTTCTGGCGCAGCAAATGGAATGAAAGATCTAGAATCTGCTGCATGCTTGTACTTGAGAGCATGATCTTTAGAAATTCTTTAAGTTGTACTAACAATAAGTGTTGTTTGCTTTAACTACATACGTTTGCATGCATTTGTTGGAACTACAGAAAGATTTAAGGAAATATTTATTTGCTGAGCTACAGTAAGTTGGTCCGAAGTGTACTTGTGACCATAGTTGTGTGGTTGCTATATCATTTCTAGAGTGTTGTGGTTGGTTGCAAAATGGATGCTGGTCTATTTATATGGCTTGGGCCCCTCCTTGTACAGTATTTCACAGAAGAGAGTACACCCCTTACATTTTTGTAAATATTTTATTATATCTTTTCATGTGACAACACTGAAGAAATTACACTTTGCTACAATGTAAAATAGTGAGTGTACAGCTTGTATAACAGTGTAAATTTGCTGTCCCCTCAAAATAACTCAACACACAGCCATTAATGTCTAAACCGTTGGCCACAAAAATGAGTACACCCCTAAGTGAATATGTCCAAATTGGGCCCAATTAGCAATTTTCTCTCCCCGGTGTCATGTGACTTAGTTTTGCAAGGTCTCTGGTGTGAATGGGGAATGTCCTCTGGCAGGTGTGTTAAATTTTGTGTTATGGCTCTCACTCTCTCATACTGGTCACTGGAAGTTCCAACATGGCACCTCATGGCAAAGAACTCTCTGAGGATCTGAAAAAAACTATTGTTGCTCTACATAAAGATGGTGTAGGCTATAAGAAGATTGACCAAGACCATGGAATTGGGCTGCAGCAAGGTGACCAAGACCATACAGCGGTTTAACAGGACAGGTTCCACTCAGAACAGGACACGGCATGTTGACCAAAGAAGTTGAGTGCAAATGCTCAGCGTCATATCCAGAGGTTGTGTTTGGGAAATAGACGTATGAGTGCTGCCAGCATTGCTGCAGAGGTTGAAGAGGTGGGGGGTTAGCCTGTCAGTGCTCAGACCATACGCCACACACTGCATCAAATTGGTCTGCATGGCTGTCTTCCCAGAAGGAAGCCTCTTCTAAAGCTGATGCACAATAAAGCCCACAAACAGTTTGCTGAAGACCAGCAGACTAAGGAAATTGATTACTGGAACCATGTCCTGTTGTCTGATGAGACCAATATAAACGTATTTGGTTCAGATGGTGTCAAGCATGTGTGGTGGTAACCAGGTGAGGAGTACAAAGACAAGTGTGTCTTGCCTACAGTCAAGCAGGGTGGTGGGAGTGTCATGGTCTGGGGCTGCATGAGTGCTGCCGGCACTGGGGAGCTACAGTTCACTGAGGGAACCATGAATGCCAACATGTACTGTGACATACTGAAGCAGAACATGAGGCAGGGCAGTATTCCGACATGATAAAACCCCTAAACACACCTCCAAGACGACCAATGCCTTGCTAAAGAAGCTGAGGGTAAAGGTAACCTGTGGGGCATCCTCAAACAGAAGGTGGAGGAGCGCAAGGTCTCTAACATCCACCAGCTTTGTGATGTCATCATGGAGGAGTTGAAGAAGACTCCAGTGGCAACCTGTGAAGCCCTGTTGAACTCCATGCCCAAGAGGGTTAAGGCACTGCTGGAAAATAATGGTGGCCACACAAAATATTGACACTTTGGGCCCAATTTGGACATTTTCACATACTCACTTTTGTGACCATCAGTTAATACATTAATGGCTGTGTGTTGAGTCATTTTGAAGGGACAGCAAATTTACACTGTTATACAAACTGTACACTCATTACTTTATGTAGTAGCAAAGTGTAATTTCTTCAGTGTTGTCGCATGAAAAGGTATAATAAAATATTTACAAAAATGTGAGGGGTGTACTCCCTTCTATGAGATACTGTGAGTCTATGGTTATTTTTTCATCAGTTTTATTGTTCACCAAGGTGGAAGTTATTTGATTGTAATAATATCCCCCAACAAGCCACAAGATTTGAGTTAGGACTCATATCTGTAGCACAAACGTTGCATGACGAGTTATAGATGAAAATTTAACATGAGGGGTTGGGAGGTTGTAAATATCCATAATCCTAAAATGGGGAATAGTAATACTGATGCTTGCAAACACCTTTAACTATAAACTGTGAGCCAGCACTAGCTACAATAATAAAAGAAACCAGCTGGCTGTAAGCTGCAAATATTCTTGTTTCATCTTCTTAATGTTTCCCTGGCCTCTATCTCTCAGATGAGGAATGCACTCCTGATAAGTCCAATTTTATCAACCGCTGACACATTCCTTCACATTTTCATCCAACTCTGTTTCTTTTTTCCTCAAACTCCAAAGCTCTTTTTCTTTCAGCCCAAATTTTGAGTGGTTAATGTATTCCCTATCCGCTCTTCAAAGCTCTGTGTCTCTCCTGCCTTGTTCATGTATGTCTCAGGCTATTCTTGCACAATATTTGCATCACAGATCTGTCCACTAAGACTGAATAACATGCCATGTGTGCTTGTGATACTCCATAATGGAATCCGTAACTAGAGTATGAGAGTAGACTAGAGAATAGCGTTTTTTTCAAACACGAAGGAAATCTGTAGTTACCAGAATATTCTATTTTGTGTTCAACAGAAGAAATAATTGGGTGGCATACCCCGGTCGAAAAAAATGACAAAAAGCATCCCCTCTGTAAAACCACCATCAGCTTTGGATTGTTAATTTTTTGTATTTTGTAAAACGTATCATGCAAATTAAATGTTAACATTTTATAGCCTACGTATGACAATTCATGAACTAAATAACGGCGATTGGCCAATCAGAACTCAGTACTGTAACAAGCTGCGCATAAAGCTGAAGCAAGTCTTCATAATTTTTCGCACAAAATGGTTCAAGTGCAACTTTTGAAGTTCTTTAAAAAAAAGACAACATAAGGTATGATTTTTCCTGCAGTAGAATTTAAACATTTAGACTTTTATGTTTAATACAAGCCTTTTACAAATAAAAAACTTCTTATAATCACACAGGGTATCTCTAAAAGATGATGAAAAGCAGCATGATTAAACAATGATATAACTTTTGTTTTCACAAATAAGTTTTTAGATCTTTCAAACCTAAAACCATGATGCTCTAAAGCAAGGATTAGAAGCAGTCAAATGATCCTCTGATGAATGCAATGTAGTTACAGATATTTTCTTTATGAATTAGAACTAAAATAGACAAAAAATTAGCTGTCATAAAGTTGTTTGCAACAACAGTAATTCCTAAACAAGGTGCTACAATTGTCTCATAGAATCTTTACAACAGATTATACTTTCTTTCTCACTTTAAATTTGGTATTATTAACCGTGGGGTTTAAATTAGGGATGCACAATATTTATCGGACATATAAATTATCGACCGATATGGGTGAAAATGACGTAATTTTTATTGCTCTGATAAATAAATGAAATCCGATATCTAGATCCGATAAAGTACGCTTGCTGGTAAATCAATCAATCAGTCTCATTTAACTGAGATTCATCCACTTTCGAGTACAAGTGACTGCTGCTTTAAATTGCAGTGACTCTCAGCTTGTGTCGCGCTCATTGCGTCATCATTTGTGGACATGTCTTTGCCAGTATGGAAGTATTTATCGGTGCTAGAGGAGGACAATGCCATTGCTATTCTATTTGCAAGGATACCGAAAGGAGGAAAAAAGTCAACAAGTTTTAACACAACAAATCTTATATCTCACTTGAAAGGTCGTCATCGCAGCGAAGCTGTATTAAGGAACTTTAAGCAGAACGGTAATGGCATTCCAACGTCATATTGCGCATTCGTGACTTCAGCTGCTACTTCGCGGCGTTCTGTAACCGTCTACTACGGGAAAACAGCTGCTTTGCCGTAGTCATTACAACGTGACAGTTTATGTAGTTATAATGTTGCGTTTTATGTTATATACCCTTTAATTCCATCAGTATACGATTCTATCATTAGTCTTTCATTTAATCTTTGTTGATTATATTTTAAACTTAAGCTAATTTTAACGATTGTTTTCATTTGTAAAAAGATATGTCTGCTGTTAGCAACAGCACCTCAGGTAGCACTGAGACTAAAGATATGTGAAGAGAACAATGTAAATTATTGCCTAAACATCCTCCTCATAATCCATCATTTGTATACTGAACAAAATTATAAACGCAACACTTTTGTTTTTGCCCCTATTTTTCATGAGCTAAACTTAAAGATCTAATACCTTTTCTATGTACACAAAAGTCTTATGTCTCTCAAATATTGTTCACAAATATGTCTAAATCTGTGTTAGTGAGCACTTCTCCTTTGCCGTGATAATCCATCCACCTCACAGGTGTGGCATACCAAGAGGATGATTAGACAGCAGTATTATTGCACAGGTGTGTCTTAGGCTGGCCACAATAAAAGGCCACTCTAAAATGTGCAGTTTTATCACACAGCACAATGCCACAGATGTCACAAGTTTTGAAGGAGGGTGCAATTGGCATGCTGACTGCAAGAATGTCCACCAGAGCTGTTGCCCGTTAATTAAATGTTCATTTCTCTACCATAAGCCATCTCCAAAAGGCGTTTCAGAGAAATGGCCTCACAACCGCAGACCATGTGTAACCACACCAGCACAGGACCTCCAAATCCAGCATCTTCACACTCCAAGATTGTCTGAGACCTGCTGCAACAATCGATGTGCATAACCAAAGAATTTCTGCACAAACTTTCAGAAGCTGTCTCAGGGAAGCTCATCTGCATGCTCGTGAACGTCATGCATTTAAATAAATGACAGAATGCCTCGTTGCACTGTCCTTTTTACGGTTGCTTAATTATTTTTTTATGTTCTCTGCTAAGGCGGTGTAATGGCTTACTTCTGGTCAACGCAGCCGTTCCATTTGCAGCTACTGCTTAAAGTCCCTAGATATAACTTCCTCATCCTCATGCACTAAAAAGGTTGAATAGATGCATTTCTTTATGCATGAAATACTTGAATATAAATTTTTTGTTTATGAGTTGTTTAATTGGAGATAAACCCATAATTCTGTACTTCATAGTTCTGTTTAAACCATTTTTGGTGTACCAGGTATTGTG